>JAUMHE010000042.1:9218704-9291793 GCA_032359235.1 Enteromius mattozi
GGCGCCATCTTGAAACAGGAGATGGCGAGAACTTAATAAATAATATTAAGCAGCACAAAAAGTTTGAGTTTCTTTAATCAGTATATGATTTCTGAAGAATCATGTGACACTAAAGTTTGAAGTAATGATGCTGAATACTCAGCTTTACCATCACAGGCATAAATTAAAATATTTCATGATATTATTGTATTTATTTATATTTTTATTTAGTTAACAAATGCAGTCTAAGAAACTTCTTTAATAAACCTTTACATCCTTAACTTGTGAATGGTACTGATTTTACTCTATCTGAACGTTCAGATTACACTGGGCATTATATTATTAAATAAAGACTAATCAAGTGGTTGTCAGAGCAAAACTGATAAGTCACCTGTGTAACAGAAGAGCCCTGCGGCAGGGAACGAGGAACCTGTTGCTGTGGAACTGCTTGTTGCTGTGGAACAGTCCCGCTCTGTGCTGTACTTGTTACATTTTGGCCCTGTATAGTTACGACCCCAGTCTGTGCTCCAATCCCTAAAATGTTAGTCTGTGCTCCACCAACTTGCGGCAACTGTACACTCAGTCCAGCACCTGACTGCTGCAGTATCATCTGAAAGACACCATTTCACTTGCTTTTGTTTCTTGAGAACAACAAAGTTGTCAATAGCAATATTCAGACAGTTACACATGCGTACCGGAGTGCCCTGTCCCTGCACCCTCTGGAGCTGCTCATGAATCTGTCTCAGTTCCTCCTGCTGTTTCTGAATGTTAACTTCGATCATGCGTGTCCTTTGCTCCAACTGCTCCTTGAGGTGCTGCATCGCGTTCAACTGCGCCGAGAACTCCATTCAGAAAGCACAGAAAAATAAACTTCATGGTGTCATTGAGAAGGATCAAATGTAATCTTAGGCTAACTACTACATCCCTTTAAGCAGGACCCTACATGCATTATTTAGGTGCAGTGACCGTATGTAACACTAGAGGTAGGTATTCAGCTCAAGGACAAAAATGTACATGGCAATCACAACCTCAATAAATGTAACATATTCTACTCAATTCAAAAAGACAATGAAGTCAAAATTAAGATGGCTTTAACATGAGATATTAACTTGCAATTGAGAGTTATAAAGTCGCAATTCTGAGATAAGTTTTTTTTTATTATTCAGTTTTGGAAACGGTTTTTCCCAGAAAACACCTGAAACAAAACAAAACTCTTACTAGGGCATTAGGCTGAACCTGCTGCTGTGGTTGAGATTGTTGCGGTTGGTTGATTTGGACAGGAGATTCAGTCTGATTGGTGTTCTGAGAACTCATGGACTATCAAAAAAAGATCACAGTCATTACTCAGCTGCTATGAGGCACAAGCATACGTTAGGAATGCTTTGTAAGATAATTATAGCCAAGTATTGATGTTGATGAATACGCAAGTCTCACCTGGGTGCTGATAGAAGAGCGGCGCTGGGGTGTCATATCAACGGTGGCGGGCCGGGGTGGAGTGCTCACATCAATCTGTAGCTTAGAGGGAGTTGCTAAGGAAATCATACAGATGCAAGAGATTCAAACAGGCACAAACACATGAGATGAACACACTTTTGGCTCAAGTTTTTTTAATGCTTACAAGTGCAGGTGTTGTCAGACACAGCGGTGTGCGAAGACTTGCGGGAGCTCCTTGAGGAGGTGGAAGGTGTGCGACTGTTACTGAAGCGCTCCAGAACCTCCTTTAATCTGGAGCTGTTTAACTCGGATTCAGAGCCAGAAACCTGTTGAAAAGAGAGAGGAAAGTAAAAAAAAAAAAAGTTTTTGTTTTGCAATGATGTATGAAGAGCAATTGTATTTTAATCATTTATTTTTGACTTTTTTGCCTTCATTGTGACAGGACAGATCCCAAGTGACAGGAAATGAAGTGGGAGAGAGATAGGGGACAGATAGATGATGCTTAATATTTTTGTGTAAGTGTTTTGTGTAATTTTTTTTAAGATTCTTTGATAAATTCAAAGTAAAAAAAAAAACTAAAATATAACAGCATTCATTTCAAACAGAGATCATTAGTCAACATCTTAAATGTCATTATTCATTTAATGCATTCTTGGTGAATAAAGTTAATGATTTCCTTCTAAAAACAAATCTTACCAACTTCAGTCAGCAAGTATATAATAAAAATATTTTTACAACATGAAGTTAGTGTCTTACTGTAAATAAGACACATGGATCTGTTAATCATTCAGTTCAATCTTATCAGTCAATCAATACTGATAACCTCGCACTGGATAAACAGACATTTTTCACCACTACAGTGTATAAACTTAATCACAGTCTCTCTCAGATAAGCCATTGAACAGCATGTCCATTATAACACATTAGTGGACTATTTCTGAGAGTTTACTATGTCAGAAGCATCTCACCTTCTCTCCGGTCAGCTCAGGGGGAGATTCATCTATTCCCATCTCTCTTCTCTGTTCTGCTCGCACCTCAGCATAACTACAGACAAAAACAATTCAAAATAAAAAAACAGAAGCAAAGTGGCATCTCATGGTATCTTTCAGTCTTCTGTGTGCCTCTGCATACCTCACAACTGTGTGCGTGCACACGATAAACTCTGGTCGTGAGTTCCACTGGTGATAGGTGATGTAGTAGTTAGTCTGAAGCCAAATCCACTGCTGCCCTTTAGTTAAAAAGCGATAATAACACGATTTCCCTTTTCCAAACTGCATTACTGCAAGTAGAAACAGAATAAGAGACACATGAAGAATATGGCGCCAAATGAAGGTTTCAAATATATGTTAGTTTTTTTTAAACTCACAATGTTCATGGCATTTGGCCAGTAAATGCAAGTCGTCTACATGATAATAGTCATAGCCTGACGTTCCCAACACCTCAAAGGGCATATAGCCAATGATTGGAGGTGCCCTGTAACAAAAGAACACACAGATATCTCAATGAAGGAAAAACTGGATGTTACAAACATGGAGAAAGTGATATTATGAGTAAGTGTGAAAACCTGTGATCTAATAAGAGGAATTTCCACTCCAGACTGTGTCGAGACGTAAATTCTTCATTGGGCTCCTCTGCCATGCACATCTCCTGTACACAATCAATAACAACAAACAGGTCAATATTAGAATGCTTTCGCTAGTAATGCTTTGTGTTATGACGCATTTCTATGGTTGTTTGCATTCAGAGAGAGTATTTGTAATTGAGATCTATTTTTGCTTTGGATTTTATGATTGATTATCAGCTTACTTTGATGAATTGGGGTTTGACGAGCCTCACAGTCGCGATAAAACAGACTTTATCATCGAAGGCCGGCTGCAACGAGTGCTGTAAAATTCCCTCAAGGCCATTTCGGGTTGCAAGAGGCACTGGGAGAGCATTCAAAGTGGAGATTTGTGATAAAAGAAACTGGCTGTCTATACATTTTGTCTATACAAATCAGGAGAAAAATAAACACTCACTGTTGGTGAGTGACTTAAAGTTGCCAATAAACTTGACATATTCATAAACAGGCGGTTTCTTGGGATCCACAGAACCTCTGAGGACGTGACAACAAAACTCCATCTGGTTCTTGGCTGAGACAAAATGAACAACAACGAAAAAACATTAGGCAAATTGATTCAAATCACTCTTATACAGTGCAAATACGCTGAGGCTGCAGACATTGAACATTTTTTTCCAGTCTCAGTGGCAAGCAGGAAAAGACCATTAAGTGATAATGCTTTCACTCTTCTACCAGCATTTACTATGTATATATGTATATCACTAAAAATACCTATTTTCTTAATTAACCTTAATTTCAACTAAACAGCAATTGCTGCCAAAGTAAAAACCTTAGAACATATATAAACAAAAAGAATGCTATTTGTTCATTTTTTCAATATGAAAAACCTAAATGGAAATTAGAAATGTTGCCTTTGAAACTAGTAAAAAAAAGTTGAATGAAATTACTAATACTAACCCTAAAACAAAAAACAAATAGAAATATTAAAAAGCAATATAATTGACAGAAATACATAAAATTACTAAACTTAAAGTTACATTTCAACATACATTAACATTCGTGAGTTTTTTCCCCAATCATTCAATGACATTTTGAAATGCTTCAAGACAACTTACTCTAATGATATTTTTGTTACTGAGGTGTAAAAGTGTAGGACTGCTATTCAAGCAGTCAAGAAAGGATCTCACACACCTAGTCTTACACAATTTAACCGAATAAACAATTAAATGAAGTGTGTAACACAAGATTGCTTAATTTTCGCCACAAATAATTGGTATACTGTAAATACCACAGCAAAACAGATATCTGATAGAAGGTTTGTGATTGGATACTCACATTTGAGGTAATCAGAGTTGAGGTTTTCAATGTCTGGGTGTGAAGACAGCACTTTAAAGACATCTCCGTGCTCCCCCACTGGTAGAAAGTTTAAAAGGTTCTGATCCACCATGTCCGACTGAAACAAACACGATTATATATGAACATATGACAGATATAAAATGTAGCAATTGCAAAACCAAATGAAAACTTTAAATAGACTACAAACAATCTGCCAACTCTCACTTACAGGCAAATGCTCAAGTAGTGAAGTTACACTTTCTGAGGTGTAAATGATGTTGCCGTCTGTCAGCATCACTATAAAGAACCCATCCAGCGCCTGAAAAAAAATGCATTACTAAAACAGCTCCAATCCATAAACTAAAAATGTAGAAGCGATGGGTGAAAAACATTACACATGAATGAGGACACACCCATTTTTTATTAGTGGAAACAACTTTCACAACAGGAAGAAAGAGAAAAACAAATACAAACACACATATTGCCCAAAGCAGGGTCATACCTCTAGCATCAGCTGTGTAAACTCCTCATTGCTAAGAAATGGGGGTTTCCAATCTTGCTTGATCTCACTTGACTCAGACTGTGCAGCAATCTCTGCACGTGAACACAAACAATTCCTTAGAAACAGTTTCCTAGGATCTGAATGTTTCAGTTGCTCAAAGATTAGACTCCCTATGTTTTTGGTTGGTAATTAAGTTACCTTTAAGAAGGTTCTTAAGCTTACCAAGGCTGCACTATTAACAGTAATTTTGTGAAATATTACAATTTAAAGTAATTGTTTTCACATAAACTACTACTTTGTCATCACTTTACCCCATTATACAGCATATGTAAAGAATGCGTTCATCTCCAGAATGGAAAAATCCTGATATTTTACTCACCCCCATGTCATCCAAGATGTACATGTCTTTCTTTCTTCACTCAAAAACAATGTTTTTAGATGAGGATTTTTCTCCATGTAGTGGACTTCAATGGAGATCAACGGGTTGAAGGACCAAATTTAAGTTCCAATGCAACTTCAAAGGGCTTTACACGATCCCAGCCATGGAATAAGGGTCTTATCTAGCCAAACCTTCTATCATTTTCTACAAAAACAATTTAATAAAACGATATACTTTTTAACCACAAATGCTCATCTTGTATTAATCTTCATGCATTATGTGGCAAGAACATGAATGGTTAGTTCTTCGCCTGTGCACTTTGGTTAAAAAAACAAAACAAAAAAAAAAACTAGGTTAGTGCAAAAAACTCCATCTTATTTTCTCCTCCGACCATACATCACGCGTGACCTTTCTAACACAAATATATAACACATGAAGTCAAGATAGTGCAAGTCAAGCATTTGTGGTTAATAAGTACGTACATTTTTATTTTAATATTTTAGAAAAATCGACCAATCGTTTCGCTAGATAAGACCCTTATTTTTTTATCTTTCTTTTTTCAACCCATTGAAGTCCACTACATGAAGAAAAACCCTGAAATGTTTCCTCAAAAACCTTTTGAAAATGAGTCCTTTAATTCAAGAGTGACATCCAGTTATAACTATATTTATATATTTAACTTAGAAAATAAAATTCAGTGGTGATATGACTGTATTTGGAGTTGGCAGTTAAGCATATTGCATTGTTGGATTCTGTGCAGTATGATGTGACTTATACTGCATCCTTTCGACATTTTCGTAGGTCATTCAGGAATACAATGCATACAGAAAATTAGCATATGGCTCACATCAAACGTACTGCAGAAACTGCATGAGTAGCACGCTAGTAGAGCGGCATAATAAATCAAGATGATAACTTTTCCCTTTTTTGCAGCAGCAGCAGAGCATTAAAACCCATCACACATAAATATGTTGACCTAGGAACACACAGCACTTGGCAAAATCAGGATGTGCGCTGTGTGCATGGGTGCTACGGCAAAATAATAATAAAGATCTGTAATTATTCCAGTAATTATTTGCCTCACCTTTGTGCTTACGCAGGTAGTCTATGCTCTTCTGCAATATTGAAGACTTGTCCATCTTGCGCGTATTTCCGGGCAACATGGTGCCAAGCTCTTTAATGAGGACATTGAACTGGTCTCGCCTTTTCTTCTCTGACTTATTTCTCGAAACTCTGTAATTAAAAGATAAAAAAAGTTGAGAAAACAAAGCATTAGAGAAGGCTGAAAATGCTTATTCATGATAAAAACATCACTTTAGACTTGCTGGAATAAAACTACTACTGTAAACATTAACCTTTAGACAAACAACAGAGGCGTGCAAGCAGAACCTGGAAAAACAATGCTTTTAAACAAGTTAGCGTGTTTTATGATGCGTTTATGATATTGACATGTTCCATTATTCTTTTTATGGTTCATGAGAAAAACGAACAACATAAGCCATATTAATAAGCCTAGTTCAGGTGTTGAAGAACTGCAAACTTAGAAAAATGCTTGTGTTTTAGTAGCAACGCAATACAAGAATGCAATGCAAGAATACATCTTGTGGATTTCACATACAAATACTCATTTCTACAACAGAAGTAAAAAAACAAATATACCTGTTGTATACTACAAGTTGGGACCATTTCATTATCACATATATGTGATCTCTAGGTTTATACCCATTTCTATTACAATAACATTTTATAAGTTAATATTTAATTGTTCATTTGAGAACAACTAAAATCAGCAATTTAACTCACCGTTTCGCCTTATCTTTCTCATCTTCCTCCATCAGCCCATCAAAAACACTACCATCATCCCTAAAATAGGACACGCATTTATTCTCTGTGTGATGGAAAACCTTTTTTTTTTTTTTGCTGTAATAGTTACATGTCTACTTCATAGAATTCTTGTTTTTTTTTCTAAAAAGAGAGAGAAGCCATGTGCTTCTAAAATTAGACTAAGGCAGATGACAAACTCCAGCTGTACTTTCTTTAATATGTAAATGCAGAATGTGGGACACTGAAAATGCATGGGTGAATATAAAATTGCAATTACATTTTAATAAGAAGTTTGTTGATATATGCATGCATGAATTCATACATAATGTAGTAGTTAGATATAATTTGTTTAATTTAAGTGCAGTTCTTCATTCATTGAAGAATCGTGGAAAACGTATCACATTTTCCAGAAAAGTATTATTCCAGCAAAAAAAAAAAAAAACTATCCTTTTAAATATTGATAAAAAAATGATTCAGCATATTAGAATGATATCTAAAGGATCATGTGACACTGAAGACTGGAGAGATGCTTGGCTATCCCAGGAATAAATTACATTTTAAAAGAGAAAACTGTTATTTTAAAATGCAATCATATTACTGTTCTCAGAATCACAGAATTCAGCCTGGCTAATAATCTTTGTTTTACAAAACAAAACAATCTCACCAAACCTGATCTTTTTGAACAATAGCGTGCAAGTTTGTTTGAGCTCTACCTGTCTCTGGAGCTCATGATAATGTTGTCTCATCGATCAGTCTGGGGTTAAAAAACCTGATGCATAGGCAAGACATTGGTGAAGAGGACCTGCCAACGGGAAAGCCTGTGGACACAAAACATTAGATAAATTAAATGATAAATTAACAGTGTAGTTCACTACTGTTTCTATGACTCTGTTCATGCCACAGTCAAGAGGTGAAAGGTTAATTGATGGACACACACACAGGCAGAGCTGGGGGGTCACATGATCACTTACTCAACATAAATAGTCATCTTTGCAAAACATACATGAACTTTTAATACATTCTCACTTGCTGGCTCAAAAAAGGCACACTCGTTCTGCATCAGACCAAATCATTACAGAAGTTAAAAAAGTGCATTTTAAAGTATGCAAGTTAGATCTCAAGCCTCAAACTTTGTGCTCATCATTCCACTTCAGCCCAATAATTACATGGAAATTGCAACCACAACAGCTGTAATAACAAACATACCGATCATTCATTTACATTAGTCAAATCCTCCACACAAGGACACTGACGTCGTGAGAAAACATCCTAACTGAACCAAACTTTTATATCATAAAGAAAAATGAAATGTCACGTCAGTGCACAAACAGTTACATTTAAACTTAAAGAGATAATACTACTTTTTAATACTTGTTAACAAAATCACACAATCTGGGTTTCCTCCTGCACAGCAGCATATGTATCGCGGAAATACCGCCTTTATCAACATAAATACATTTGGTAACGTTACCTACCGAAAAACACACATCGAAACAGATGCCTGTCAGATATAAGCTCCTTGGCCCCGAGATCACAATGCAGCGCTGCGTTGCGTTGCGTTGAATAATGGGTGCAATAACTAAAATTGCAATGCTGAATTTCATGCGCGCACTTCCTCGACCGAGCGGTCTCGCGAATGTGGGTCAGCGGGCCTAGTGACACGCGAGGCGTAGCGGAAGCTCCTCCTGGTCGCCGCGAAATCTGCACACCTCTAAAATGTGCGTTTAACGTTACTCTGTGGTCGTAACAGTACATACATTATCAGCTTAGACTTCTCGTCTTCTTTTACCTTTGGCCGTTCGAGGTCAATTTCGGTTTCGAACGGGATAAAAACATTTAGGCCAAGCCTGCTTCACACGAGCAGTCACAGTCATGCGCAGTAGCCTCGATAGAAAGTCGAGGCCACTTTAATTCACTTACAAAACACTGTGCAAAAAATGTGCCCTTCTTGAAAAAGTAGAACGCTCGCGCTCTATGCCTATCCTTCGTGCACTATATTGAATAATTTTGTACATGGTTTTATTTCAGTGCTACCTTTTGGCAGCAATAATTATATTTTAATTGCGCAGTGTTAAAAAGGTACGCTGAAATGGAGTAAAATCACATTTTTAATTGCTAATTAACGTTTAATAGCAAATTTAAAATGACCTAACTTTGAAAGGTTGTTTGGAGATACTGAACTGCTGAACTGAAGTCATCTGATATGTTTTTATTTAAAATGTAAACACGATATTTCTTTTTTTAATACTTCATTTGAATGTCCTGTTTGATTATTTAAGATTAAAACATGTAAAAGTTAGTCCTAAGCGTGCTGGTTTTAAAGTGTTTATGATGTGAACTAATAAAACATACATGTTGTTGGTATTATTATTTCAATTTCATGTTAATAGAAATAAGTTTGGTTGAATTTAATTAATTATAAAATGATCTTGTCCTTACAGAGATGTTTTATTTATAAATACAGAGGGCAAAGCAGGTCTCAAGGCCCTTAAATTTTATGACTTCGATGATTTAATTTTGTATGACTTTTATTTTGGAATAAAATGTCGCCTTTTGTTAACGTCAGTAGCTGCGCCTGTGTGCGATTTTCAACCTTTTAAGTCACGTGTCGCTTTCTAAGATTTATCTTCTTAATCACGGTTGAGTCAGTTTTATACATTTAGAGACAATGTTGATACCATTCAGAAAAGTGGTGCTTACTGTAATCCGAAAACACAACTGTAGATCTTTTACGAAGTCTAATACCGCTTCCAGCACAAGAAAAGTAAGTTTCATAATTCGCTGAATGTCTCTCTGTCCGTACAGGCCACTGACAAGCCATTCGTGTTGCTTTTACTGTCATGTTTGAATGGGTTTATTTAGGGTTTAGTTCTTGGCGTGTATGAGAAACAGTCAGACAATGGCAGGATACATTTCACGGAGGCTGCAGCGGCATTTGACAGGTCGATCTCAGGAAAACTGTCAGAAGTGCTGTTGATGTAAGTCACTCATTTGACTTTTGCATCCGTCTCTTCGATTTTGCACCATCCGTTCTTTCATTCCTCCTCTCTGCTCTGTAGATCTGGACCTGCCCTGAAGAAAGGCAAGAGCAGGATCTTCTATGGTTTACATCAGGTGTGAACTCACTCCTACGTGATCTTGACTGTCCTTGAGATGCTTGATGATGATCAGTAAATTCTTACAAATGTCCTTTTCTTGTGAAGGATTTCCCTAGCGTAGTTGTGGTTGGACTTGGTAAGGGCGGCACAGGTGTGTGTGGAAAAGAAAACTGGGACAACTGTAAGGAAAACATCCGTGCAGCTGTGTCAGGTGAATGAGATGATTGTGTTCAGGTTAATCTGAAGAAAAGACAGTAAGATTGTTTCACTGTTATCACAGTTTCACATGATCCTTTAGAAATCATTCTAATATGCTGATTTGCTGTTCGAGAAACATTATTATTATTAACATCATCAATATTTAAAACCGTTCACTGCATTTTTTTCATTATTCTTTGATGAACAGAAAGACTGAAAGCTCAGCATTTACCTAAAATAAGGTGTTTTTTTTTTCTTTTGTAACATTATACACTATACCATTCAAAAACTTGGCATCAGTAAAAATAAATTATTCTATATTTATAATTAAATTACAGAAGTTACAGAAATTAATACTTTTATTTAGCAAGGATGCAAAAAAAAATGTAACCATGTTTTGGTGGACTGTCTCAATTTTAAGGTATGTAGAAAACTCTTTTATGAAGTGAACTAAGAGTAATTAAGTATAAATTTTTAAGTATAAGTTTTTTATTTTGTTAATGTAAAAAAAATAGTTTGTTTGTTTGCTGTTTTTTATTGTATTTGTTATACTTGCCATGAAAATAGCCAAAGTAATAAAAGTAAACTAGACATTTATAATGATCCAAAAGATTTCTATTTCAGATAATCCTGTTCTTAACTTTCTGTTCATCAAAAAAAAAACCTAAAAAAATGCTCTGCTGTTTACAACAACAACAATAATAATAAATGTTTTTGAGCAGCAAATCAGACTATTAGAATGATTTCTGCAGGATCATGTGACTGGTGTAATACACCTTTAAATTACAGGAATAAATTATATTTTAATATATGTTCAAATAGAAAGCAGTTATTTTAAATATTAAAAATATTGCTTGGTGAGCAGAAGAGAATTCTTTAAAAACATTAAAAATCGTGCTGTCCTTTTGACTGGAAGTGTATTTCACTCCAAAAAAGAAATTAGATTTCACATAAATAAAATGAAGAAAGAACGAGTATTGAAGGTGGTTCATTCTGCCTTAATGTAACGAATAATGGAATTGTAATCTTGTGGAACTCAGAAAAATACATATATGTTTAAGTTTCATTTAAGTAGTTCATGTTTTTTTAGAATACATGTATTGAAAAAATTTAGAACAGTTTTTTAATGCACTATTTAAAATCGCTCTAAAATGTTTTCCTGCATTTGTACAGCGGGCTGTAGACAGCTTCAGGATCTGGAAGTAGCTCATGTGGAGGTGGACCCTTGTGGAGATGGCCAGTCAGCAGCAGAGGGCGCTGTGCTCGGGCTTTTCGAGTATGATGAGCTCAAAACCAAGAAGAAGGTCCGTGTCACAACCCAACCATACGGGAGGTATATAAAAACACAGATATGTAAATATTAGGAGATTTATTGAATGATTTGTAATAAAGCCACATGCATGGCGCCCCTTACACTCATCCTAAGAATTCTGGCTCTTCTTTCCTGTTTCCAGCGTGGATTCAGCAGCATGGCAGAAAGGTCTTCTGTATGGAGACGGGCAGAACCTGGCTAGACAACTAATGGAAGCTCCAGCCAATCACATCACTCCCACAGTATTCGCAAACACTATAGAGCAGAAACTCTCACCCTTTGCTGACAAAGTGGCTGTCCACAAGAGGTAGTGTCAAAGTTCATTAAAATCTATCATCCTTTTCATTAATGATAAAGCATAGCACTCTTCTGTGCTTGTTTCTCTCTCTCATTTTGAAGGCCTCAGTCTTGGATTGAGAGTGAGCAAATGGGGGCTTTTCTAAGCGTGTCTAAAGGCTCAGAGGAGCCCCCTATCTTTCTGGAGCTGCATTACAAAGGCAGTTTAGACTCTACACAGCCTCCTCTTGTGCTGGTGGGAAAAGGAATCACCTTTGACAGGTATCTACATCTGTACCTAAAAACATCAGTAGTTGTAAATTTGAAGCAAGTAATTAGTTTGCCTGTCTCATTCCAGTGGTGGGATCTCTCTGAAGCCTTCTTCAGGCATGGATGCCATGAGAGCAGATATGGGTGGAGCAGCCACTGTGTGTTCTGCTGTTGTGACGGCAGTAGCTTTGAAACTCCCCATCAACATTATCGGTCTGTCCACTGTCATAGACTCTGTCTGCTGCAACCAATGGCACACAAATTAACCACGTGTTTCTTATTTCAGGTTTGGCACCACTCTGTGAAAACATGCCTAGTGGAAAAGCAAACAAACCGGGCGATGTTGTCCGTGCCAAAAATGGCAAAACCATTCAGGTATTCTCGTCTTGCACATATGGCACTGGTATGCAAACAGAGACTGTATGTAACTGTTTGACATCTTCTGGGCTGTTTAAAAGGGTGTCTGCCAAATATTGTTTTATCTCTGTCAAACTGAAACTAAAATATGCTTTAAACAAAAATACAGGTTAATGCCGAATTTAAGTAAGATTTAAATATATAATCACGGATATATAATATGCATAATTTATATAATACACATATTGTATAAAACAAAAACTTTTATTTTGGATGCAATTAATCATGAATAATCACTTGACAGCACAAGGATCTATATTAACATATTTGGCACATTTTATAAAATGAAGTGCCATCAGAGAGCAGTTCTGCAAAAGGAATAAATATTAAGTATTTAAGCAATAAATAATTAGCCTAAAAATTGAGTCGTGAGTTTGATGTTTCTGCTAAAATTCATATTCATACAGTCTCTGACTAATAGATATTCTCTGTAAGAAATAAAAATGAGTAAACATAGCTTTTTCATTGGTAGATTGACAACACTGATGCGGAGGGCAGACTGATTTTGGCTGATGCTCTGTGTTATGCTCACAGTTTCAAGCCCAGAGCAATAATCAATGCAGCTACGCTTACAGGTACCAACTCACAAGCTGCATTGATGCTTTCAATTTAACATACTTATACTGTATTAATGGTTTCTCTCTGTCTTTGTTTCTCTGGCAGGTGCCATGGATGTGGCCTTAGGTTCTGCTGCTGCAGGCGTGTTTACTAACTCTGATTGGCTGTGGGAACGGCTGCATAAGGTAATAAGCAACGGCATTTATCTGAATGCCAAAATGACTTAAATACCATTCTTCATTGGCATTGTTCTTTCATATTGTATGGCTTTATGGAAACTAATGTCTTCATATGTTTGTTTGCTTTTTTTGTATACTCCTAGGCAAGCATTGTTACTGGTGACAGGGTGTGGAGGATGCCACTGTTTCACCATTACACCAAACAAATAACAGAGAGCGCACTGGCAGATCTGAACAACATTGGAAAATATAGCCGGTACATATCAACACTCACCCTATTTCACACATTGTTTTATTCTATATATATATTTATATATATGAATTGTCAGCCTCATTACTCCAGTCTTCAGTGTCACATGATCCTTCAGAAATTATTCTAATATGCTTATTATTACTTCTGGAAACTGTTGTGCTGTTTAATATTTTGTTGGAACCTGTGATTCTTTTTTTCAGGATTCTTTGATGAATTAAAAGTTAAAAAGAAGAGCATTTATTTAAAATAGGAATGTTTTCTAACAATATACATGACTGTTCAAAGGTTCAGTAAATTTTATTCTTTCTTTTTTCAAAGAAATTCAAACTTTTATTTAGCTAGGATGTGTTAAATTGATAAGAAGTGATAGCAAAGATTTATACTGTTAGAAAATATTTATATTTTTAATAAATGCTGATCTTTTTAACTTTTTATTAATCAAAGATTTCTTTGCCATTTCCAAAAAATAACATTCTTTCTTCAGCTTTGCATCACAGAAATAAAATATATTTTAAAGTATATTATTAAGAAACAATTATTTTATATTGTAATAACATGTATATATATATATATATAATTCATATCAAATGCAGTACAAAGTCTGACCAAATGCAATTTTGGCTGCACTGTTCTCTCTTGAAACCAACTTCCTGTTTTAGCAGAAACTGAAATGTCTATACTGGAGAGAGAAATGTATTCTGAAATGTGTGGGTCTTCTTTCCAAGGATGCACTAAACTGATTTAAAGCAGAGAGATTTAAAGTTTTCAAATGTGACCGTAATACAAAAATGTTGCTTAAGCACTGTTTTACCATATTAGAACGATTTCTAAAAGATCTTGTGAAAGGGAACACTCTAGCACGAGTAGAATGGATTTTTACCTTATTTCTTATTTCAGTGCTTTGGTGAACAAAAGGGACTTCTTTCAAAAACATTTGAAATTCTTACCAACTCCAAACTTTTGGGCGGCATTGCATTTGTTCTGTAATCTGTAGTAATTACTGTGCTTGTTTTGGGTTGCCATAACACTAAACCGGTGTGTGACCTCACAGTTCGGGTGGCGCCTGCACTGCTGCAGCCTTCCTGAGAGAGTTTGTGACAGCTGATCATTGGGCTCATCTCGACATTGCCGGAGTCATGACCAATAAGGATGAAGTTCCATACCTGAGAAAAGGAATGTCTGGAAGACCTACACGTACTTTGGTTGAATTTGCTGCTGGTTTGGCCTCTGAACCCTAATGTGACCACTGTGACCTCTGGCTTGGCTGCCTAAGAAGTACAGTATATCCATGATGATCAGTGTTCAGAATGATTATAAATACGTTTACCGCTGAAATTAGCAGACACTTAGCAACAAGTGATTAACACAGTGAAAGTCGTTGCTTAAAAAAAACTTTTAGTTCCAAGAACAGAAAAGAGTATCTAATGGAAACTGCTGACAAGCACTGCTAGAACCTGCCACACTGTTTCTAAAATCTGGTTACTTTGTAAGAGGCAACAACTGAAACTAGAGAATAAAACTGGGCTGCCTTTTTAAATGGTATTGTATTAAAAAAAGTGGCCGTGAACGTTTCAGATTCTTTATATTTGTGTAATAAATTAAATGGTACCAGTATTATACCATGTATAAATGCACAAAATACAAGGTCAATAAATTCATGTGGCAATGAAGTGTGATAAATGTCATATTGAAAGACTAGTGTGTAGATTTTTTCCCGAAAGTTTTATTATCTAAACAAATCAATTTGTTGTTTCATTAAACACTACATGTATGCTTAAAATGATTGTGGCACCTTGTTTTGCCATGTTAATATTTAAATGAACTTACTTTATTTATTTAATGATTTGCTCATTTAAGACTTACATGACTTTTGTAGAATATCAAAAGATTTTAGTTTATAATAGATAACAGTTTTGGTTAACAATGACTTGCACTATATTAAAAATATATAAACACACACACACAAAATATATATATTTGTTAAAGAAAGTCACACATTTAGAATGACATGAGGGTGGGTAAATGGTGACAGAGTTTAAATTTTGGGCTGATCTGTCTTTTTAAATGGTGCTTTCTAGTGTATTCTCAGCCATGTTTAAAGATTTACTGTATGTGTCCTATGCAGAAGTAGTGTTTGAGAAAAAAAATCTATGCAAAGACTATTCATGTTATAGGTCATTATGGAGAAACTTTTAAACTCAATAACTGAAACTTGAAAAGCGAGTAGCTTTGTACACCACTAGATGGCTTTTTATGAAAGTGAATGGAGGAAGAAGAGAAGGCTTGTGTTATCTCAGAATGTTCAGTGTTGTGTCAGCTGGGCCTGAGCGCTCATTTACACACAAAACACAATTTACTGGAATGAAACCCTCTCACACCATGCCTCTTTGTGTCGTTCTAGCTTTAGGAACATTCTAACTATCCTCCGGGGACACAGTTGCTAAAAGTTGCCTCCAGAAGTTTGCCAAATCTCACAGAAATTTATCATATCCTCAAAGATAAAAGTAAATGCGTCAAAAATAAATGTAAAAAGGTTTTCTTTTCTAATGTCGGTTTGGATTTGTCTGTATGATTTCTAATTTAAACTAGGTTTAGCAGGAGTGTGTTTTGAAGACGTTTGATCGGACGTTGTGCTGTAAGCTGATGTGGAATTTGTGCAATAAACTTAATCTGAAAAGCGGGTCGAGATGGAGAGGAGAACGATTGTTCTAACAGCGCAGAGGTTTAAGCACACGCGCCCTGCTTTCATCCCGCAATCCCCCCTACACACACACAACCTAAATATCCCCTTTTACACACATACTCCATCCTTACCTATGTATTCTAAAGAACAACACTGCATTAGTTGCCTTATTTTATTCATGATAGAATTTTAAGTAACTTTACTTTTTAGTTTGCCTGTTTTACCACAAGTTTACTCATAAGATTACGTTTTAGACCGTATTGCTGATTACATTCAAATATTTTTCTACATGTTTGCTTTGTAGGTGCAGTATTGCCTATTATGTTACATCTATTATACTACAAATTCTTAGTATAATAGAGGCCTGTAATTGTACTGTTTAGATGCAGTATTGCAGTATTATGCTATGCGTTTATACTTGTAAGTCCCCTTTTCAGATGCAGTCTACTGCAGATGATGTTCCATCTATTTTATTACAAGTTTGCTTGTAAGTTTACTTTTTAGTAAGCCTGTCTCGGGATATGAGAGTATAGAGTTATATGTATGAGATTTGTGCAAGGCTGAGACAAAGAGGGATCAGCTTTGATAACAGTTCAGAAGTACAGCCAGAGGACAAGGTCACCCACATACAGTCAAAATATACTCTTTGCTATTTTGTTCATTTTTTGTTAAAGTCGGAAAGTTTGTGGTAAATGAAGAGGTGATATCCACATCCCCAATCTCTGGAATCAAGTTAAACTGTTTTAATAATGTGCATTTGGGAACTGCGCAATGATGAGGAGGACTGAAAGATAATTAACATGTAACAATTAACAGACATTTTATCCAATCAATATCTATATATCCTTTTTTTTTTTTTTTTTTTTTAAACAGCAATAATATTAAGTAGGAAGAAAATTGAGACTATTTTTTAAATTATTTTTTTATATGGAGAAAGATACCCTGGTAATTTCACATAAACAGTCATTTCACATTTGCTTAGTTGTGCCAAGAATTTCTGCAACCCAACGTTCAGTGTCTCTTTTAAGTTTCAGTGAAAGGAACTTTAGGAGTTTTTCCTACCTTTCCAAAAAATTTTTTTGAAAGAAATTAATATCTTTATACATCAACGATGCAGTAATCAAAAGTGACAGTAAGGACATTTGTTACATTTTAAAATGTTTTGTTCATCACAGAATCCTGAAAAAAAAGTGTCCATAATTCTTAAATAAAAATAGCCTTTTTGTAATAAACAAATGTGTTACCAACACCAAATCAGCATATTGGAGTAATTTCTGTTCAGAATAAAAAGAAATAAACCGACATAACATACATGAAATGTAATGACATTTTACTGTTTGCACTGTAGTTTTGTTGATATAAATGCAAACTTGATGAGCAAAAGACTTTTCAGAACTATTAAAAATGCTAACCATCCCAATACTTATAAACTTTAGAGTAAATGAAACTTAAATGAAAATTCCATTGACTCAAAGCAATAAATATTTCTTTTGGGTGTGTGTATGTGTTTTGGGTTGAGGGGGTGGTGTATGTATGTTTTGGGTCTGCAAATGACCTATTGTGTGTATGTTTTTGGGCTGAATGTTAATGAATGTGTGTGTGTGGGAGAAAGTGTGTGATTGTACTCCCCCTCTTCAGGCAGGAGTGTGATTGGCTTTAAACAGATTAACATTCTAATGGTCAGAGTCTTAAATCCACCCAGAAACAGAACAAAAACTGCTCATTAAAACATACTGACCCTATGTTCTCTCTCTCTTCTTTTCTTTTTAATATTACATTTCTTTTTCTCTGTGTTTCTGTTCAGAAATTGTTCTATGAATTTCTAGTATATCTTATCAGTTTGGCTTAGTTGCATCGCGCCTGCACATCCCCCTTCAGATAACCATTTGAATTCATTTTTGTGATGCAACTTCTTTATATTCATGTTATCCAATACTAGATTAAATATGTAATTTGTTTACTAGGATGTATGGAAGCTCGTAGAAGTTCCTGGTCTATTACATGTTAATTTTGCTGTGTCACTGTAGTGCCCAGTGACTCTGCAACCAGAGATGAGGAATGTAATTTTGTCCACTCCTACTGCTTTTGCCTATGTGAAATTCACCTGCAAGCCTTTGTCATATCCAACATTGAGGAAGTGTTTCCGATCTCTCTCTCTGTCTCTTGTTTTCTCTCTGCATTGTCTGTCTATTGAGAGAGAAGAAGGTGTGTTGAATGCATTGATTGTATGAAAGGCGTTTCTGTGTGTGAGAATAAATAGAACTCTTCTCAGAGACTTGTATTTCACACATGGGGGTTGGTTCATTTATTTTTTGTCATTGGTTTAGTCAACCATTCTAATTAGTGACTAGTTATAAGATGAACTATTTGTTTGCTTGGGAAAACAATGGCGCTTATTAGTGAATGTTATTAAAGGGGTAGTTCACACCAAAAAAGTCTCATGTAGTTACAATCCTGACAAAAAAAAAAAAAGAATTGCAAGTAATTTTCACAAATAATTAATGCATAAAAACAGCAAGTCACACATATACATTGAACAGCGAACCTGATATTTTGTAGAGGGACCGAAATAGTATTTTCTTGTTAAAATGTACTTCAATATTTACTATATATGTTTACAGTACTTACAGCGTATGACTAACTTTCCTCTGTGGAAGATATTTTGAAGAATGTTTCCATGTTTAAGCAGTTTAAAACCAATGATTTCATTGTATGGAAAAAAAATATACATCTTTTTTTTGGTCATCTGAGTTGGTTACACTTTATTGTTATGTTGTTACAGTGTAATCACACAAATAAGTACTGTGTAATATCAGTTAACTGCGTGTACTCATTATAATATAGGGTTAAGTTTATTGTTTGGTTTTACTTTATTCATTTTTAAATATGCATTATTAACAGTAGTAATTTCATGTAACTATGTCACATTAAAATAAAGTGTTACCTGCAAGTTTATGACGAGGTAGGAGAATTTAATTAATTAATTAATTTTTTTTTGGGTAAGTGTTGTTTATTGATAAATGTATGGTTTATTTTGCATACATGACATTATACACCAAATTTCATTCATTCATTTAATTTGAAATACACATACACACACAAACACACACACTAGCTAGAGGTCAGTGAACTAGGTGAAATGGTTATTTTGGAGATGGAATTTATTTTTTCCCAAAGGTCTATGAGAAACAGTGTGTGTTCGTCTTTGTGTCACTTTGAGGCCTTTTTTATGTAAATCAGAGAAATCAAATGGGATGGTGAGCTCTGATATGTGTAAGGTGTGTGTGTGTGTGTGTGTGTGAGAGTGAGTGTGTGTGTGGAATGCTGCTCTGGCCTGTCTCCAGGTTGAGGGAGGATAGCATTTCCAATCTGAGAGGCTGGAAGCATTCTGGTTTGGTGAGTTTCTGAGGTGCACACACACACACATACAGAGAGAGAGAGAGAGAGAGAAAGGAACAGGTTGCTCGGACCAGCCCAGTGAGAAAGATGTGAGACGAAACATTTCCCGGTACTAACTGCTGTAGACACAGACTGACACGCACACACACACACACACTCTTTCTTTTTATCAGTTTCTGAAGATTTCATATTCCTTATATATACAAGTTTTGTAAAAGTTTGTTTTTGACCTTTGGCATTATAGACTGGTTCAGTATTCCTACAGATTTTTTTCTTCCTCACAGCAGAGGAATGTGAAGATTATGTCAGTGAGAGGCAGGTACAGAGACTAGCGCTAATTACTCTCTCTCTTTCTCTCTCTCTGTCTTTCTCCGCCCGGTCTCCCTCATTTTCCCTCCCTCCTCCTCCTCCTTGCCAGTGAAGGAGACAAGCAGGGGAACGAACAGCAGGGACGAGGGAAGTGAAACAGTTTGGAGACAGAAACCAAAAGAGAAAAAGAAGAGAAACTTAGTTTTTTCATCACTCTGGACTGTCAAGACCTGTGAGAACAGACGCGCTAACGGGTGAAATACAGAGAAACAGGGATGAATGTGACTGATCTGCTGTGCCTTTGATTAATGCAACACACAGACTCTCTTTGACAGCTACTAAAAGCGCAGGTAAGTTCCTATACATGTCTTTTTGTGATCCTCTCCTTTACCGTCTCATGTTTTGTCAGTTTTCCTTCCTTGTTCTCTGTGTGTCATCTTCTCACAGATGGTCCAGCGATCACGTTCTCCCCTCTGACCTTATTTATTTTCATAGAGTTAAATTGACATCTCTCTATTTTCCTCCCTCCCTCCCTTCCTTTTTCTTTCTTTTTTTCCATCTTACGGTTAGAATGTCCTTGTGTTGCGAAAACTGTGTTGAAAGTTGCTCTGCGGGTCTTTTGTGTGTGTGTGTGTGTGTTGTGTAACTGCACTCAGGGGGTGTGCTATGATTTAGTGCGTGTGAGAGAATCAGGTTTCTGACAATGAGATGGCTCAATCTAAGAGAAAAAACAATGAATAAAAAAGATCTAAAGGCCCGTTCTAGAGTTTGCACGCTTAGTGTAATGACTGTAGACGTGTACTTTTTTTCAGAGGGGAATGGCACAACATGAACGGACAAGACACACACTTCACTTTACAGATTAATCACAGTGTCATAAGCAAATAATTGTTGCTAGAGCCGTAGAATCTAGTTTTTCTACCAACAAAGTATGGAAGTTTGGTCTTAAAACATGTAATAGGGAAGTGTTTCAGCTACAACTTTAATGTGATGTTAAGTTGTCTACAAAAAGCAGCTACTTTTGACGAATACCTCACTTTAGGAATATCCAAAAGGTAAAAGTGACTCATACGTCATATTGTATGCCATAAACAAATCTATGCTTTAGGGTTAGGGCTAGTTTGTTGCTATTATAATTAACTTTATGTAAGAAGAATAGCTAGATAACTAGGTTAACGTGTGTGTGGGTGGGTGTGTTTACTTAGCTGTACTTGAGGTATAATTTTGTCTGCAGAAGTGAGCTAAATTGTACAAAACCTCCTTTTGGGGGAGAGCAATGGACTTATTCAATTGGAAAAAGATAATTTATAAACCGTTTTTTTCTTCTAATATTACTAAACATTTTCTATTAGTTGTAGTAGTCAGTCGTAGTAGTAATTATAATATGTTTAAACAAACAAACAAAAAAGTCTAAGTCATCTAGATAAATCTGTGTGTGTTTGTGAATGCCTATGAATGGGTTACTTTACGTAGGGGGTAAAGAGGTCAGGGACACTGTGACTTTGCATTGTGGGGGATGTAGTTTAAAAGAAATGAAATTAAGAATTAACACTGAGGTGAAGTACAATGAAAAGACAACCTGTCTCTGTGTGTGTGTGTGTCTTTGTGGTCATGTGACTCTCTGTTGTTACTCTAAATACTGCATCTGTTAAACGTGTAGGCATGTTTATTTGGTGACAGACCTTTAGGGGCCCAGTAGTGCGTACACTTGTGTGTGTGTGTTGGAAATCTGATTGGCTGAGGTTCTGACTTAAACCAGTTCTCTCTGCCTCCATTCAGCTGCTTATCTGATTCTCATTGAATTGATATGCATTTCAGTTTTTAAAATTTTCATTTTATTTTTTGCCATGAAATGTCCTAAGACAACAGTTTTTGTCTTGTGAATTATGAGTGTAAACATTGAGACAGAGATTCTTGGCTTGTGTTTCTTGTCTAAACTTCAGAAGCAGAAATGCTGTTAGAATTGCTGAGTTCAGTTAGTTTCTGTAAACCAGTTTAACCTTCTAATGAATTTAATCCAGAGCAAAAATCAATTTAAAGTTGCTATATTTATTTCCTGCTAATCATTTTAAACAGTCTGTCTTAAACTTGACTTAATGTTATAGAAATATCCTCCCTTAATGTCAGGGTAAAAGCATAAAAATATATATATTTTACTTTCTTTTTTCTTTGCTATATATTCAAGTTCCATTCTCTAAATATCTTTATTTCTTTAAAAACAGTCTTGATCCTCACAAACTCTAAATTGAATAGAATTGTACGGTTTAGCGAAATTTCTCAATTCTACATCCTTTATTGACTCAGTAGTTTTGTTTCCTCTTTGTGGGAAACACACATTTCTTATTCATCCACCTTCAGCACTTCAGTCAGCCTTCCTTGACTTGCAGACATACTATTAGATATAAAGAAGGAAATTCAGAGAGAGCAAGACAGGTCACCTCTCTTTCTGTGTTCTTAAAGTCATATGACTGATCATGTGACCTCCTCAGCATGACTTTAACCCTGACAGACATCTGGACAAGTGTGTGTGTGTGTATGAGTGAAACAGGATCTCCTCTCTCTCCCTTCTGCTTTTCTTCCCATCTCTCTCCCTAACACACACCAAATACCTGCACTTCACAATGAATGCATTCTTACACTGTCTCTATAGACAGACTAGTAGAGCCGTATGTGTGTGTGTGTTCAGCATGGTTCTCCTCCAGGTACTTTGATTAATAGTGACTTCTGAGGGGCGGAGCTCTTTTAGACCAAAGGCTTAATTTGGGATATCCCACCGTGTGCCACACACACACACACACACATACACTAGTCTCCTTAGTGACACAAGTTCTGCTTGTCTGAATCAAGTCGCTCAATTTCTCTCTGTCTTGCTAATGCTTTTATGCCGCTTCATTACACTCTTCTCTCTCTCCCCTTTCTTCTTTTCTTTTTTGTAGTGAGTAATAATAGGCCTCGTTCATTGAACCCAGGACTGGTGTGTGAATATTGTTATATAGTATGTACATCTGCTATAGAGTGTGTATGTGTGGAATGAAAGGGCAAGGGAACGCAATGATCTCTTGCAGTTTGTCTACTTTTAAATGTAACTATTTGAAACATGTCATCCTTCTTGCACTGATACTGAAGAATCAGACACTTGTTTCCAAGTACACCCTGTCCTTCCAGTAAGACCTTCAACGTTGGTTTTTCAACCAGAAAAACAAAGTAGTAAAAAAATCAACCACTTTTCTCTTAATGTTAAAAAACTACATTGCACTTTTCCCTCAATTAATTCCTAATTTGCTGCTTATTAATAGTTAGTAAGGTAGTTGTTACATTTAGGTACTGGGTAGGAATCAGGATGCAGAATAAGCTCATGTAGATTAAAGCATCAATATGTGCTTAATTACTTCTAATAAATGGCTAATATTCTAGCAATATGCATGCTAATAATTACAGAATTGGTCGCTAAACTAAAGTGCTACTGGATATTTTAATGAAACCTGAGACTGAAAGTGCTTTATACCTAAACTTTGATGCTAATGTTCATAAAGATACTGTAAATATGAATCAGGTCTTCTTAAATTATTTTATTCACATATTAACACTGATCAACAGAGTACATCAAAGGAAGCTCAAATGTGCTTGCTTGATGTGAAGGTTTGCTGTTGTGTGTTAAGTGAGTATAGTTCAACTTCTGTTTCTCATGTTTGGTGTGTTCATCATTCATTGATCAATCTTAAATAATGGCTATATTATATCTGTTCATCATATAAAGAGATCATGTCTCTTTGGAAGACTTGGATTAAGCCACTTGATACATACAGATATTTATGAATTTTTTGAAGAGTCAAATTTTGGCAGAATGGACTTTAAATGGAGGAACAGAAATCTAACAGGTTTCATTATCTTGGTTTTGTGTTTCAAACATGAAAGTGTTATATTTTGGGAATGCAGGGTGATCCTTAAATCAAACAATCTGAGTATCATTTACCTGAACAGAGTGTGAAATGTCTCAGACATTGCAACAAATGGGTTCAGCATGATATCCTAGGGCTTCTGTTTTTTTACAAACTGCAACTAGTTATTTCAGATGGTGAAAATATACAATCTTCTCCACTTAATGCCATAAGTAGTTTTGTTTTTTTATTATTATTTCCTTTTAAAAGCAATGTATTACAATATTGTATTACTCCATGAAAAAATAACTAATTGTGTTACTCTACTTAAAGAAAAGTAATGCATTATGTTACTTTTATGTTACGTTTGGTCAACTGGGCTGAGTTTGCTTATTTGTTTTTTATAAAAAAAATATAAAAGTTATCTTTTTGGCAACTGTAAGGGCACTTTCATACCAAAAGTGAAATAAAGAAAACCTCAGGCTGAAGGAAGTGCCTCAGCCTCTGCACCTCACTCCCAGTTTCTCCCAACATGAAGACCTCAAAAAGTACCTCAGATTTGAAAAAGTACCTCAGATATTTTGTTCCAAATTTGAAAGTAAAGCATTACTTTACTAGTTATCTGAAAAAATTAATCTGATTATATAACTTGTGCAACCTGGAAATGTCTTACCCTTCAACACTTGCTGCAATACTTCAGAACTGGAGTTTGGAAATATTTTATTTGTGTTTATTTTTAGATCCTATATTGGTCCAATATCTTAGTGCTATGCTAAGGTATTGGACCAATTATACTTATAATCTCATTGTTTTAAATTCCCCCTGTATGTATTACACTTCGATATGGCTCTTCCGCTTCTGGAGTTATTTAAAGCTCTTAAGCAGTCACCATCATATGACCTTGACTAAGAGATCTACTGTAGGTCAGATGTATTACTAGTATAGAAAGTCAGAGCGCGTCTTTGTTTGCGTGTTCGTGTGTGTCTTTATTCTATTCATGTGTTCGTACAGTGCTGAAGTTTGAGTTAAACCTGAATTTCCAGTTACGTTTACCAGCAATGTGTGACGCAATAAGTGCAAAACTAAAACAAACTTTCACAGTCTATCTTTACCCCCCAACACACGCACACACATCTTCTACCAACTGTCCCTTGTAGATATACAGTATTTAATAAGTTTCAGTCATGTTTATCTAACTTTGTCCCCATTTTTCTGTAACCAACACACTCCATCTTGAACTCGATAAAGAACAAGGTTTTAGATGTGTATAGTGGACATTGATAAGGTTATAAATGCAGACTTTGCACCCTCTCAAAGCATGTTGACTCTCTACACAGCCTCACCCTGCTTTATGGCCTACCCACAATGCATCATGTGCCCAGGTTTTATAATGTTGCTAATGACTTAAAAGATAATATCTGATGGTGCTATTTTACATCTCAAGGTTGCATTTCAAGCGAGTGGGGATAAACTTCGGAAATGTTTCCTTGTGAATTAATGTGTGTACACTAGCATTCTGAACACAGGGCTGTTGTAGACATTCGAGGGATCCATCCAACTGGTTTACCACCCCTTTGTGTGTGAGTGTGTGTTTATTTTGTGTGGCTACTAAGGATTCTTCTGATCAGCCAACCGCCTCAAACAAAAATTGTTTTGCCTCTTAAGTGCCCCATCATTTCCTGTTTATGCACGTCCCCCATCGCTCTTCTCTTATTGCCCTCCCTCATTCCACCCCCATGTTTAGTACTTACAGCTAAATGTGTAACAAGTGACCATCATCATATGACATCTTACTGACTCTGCAGAAAAATATAATCAGGTAGTTGATAAATAACATGTCCGTGAACTTTGTTTTCAAACCAATATGTGGGCTATAAAAGAAAGTGTTGCCTTTTAGCATCATTTAAAAGTGTTAGTGAGGGTTTTTTTGATGAGTGCAGCATTAATTTGAGACAGAAATGACATTAAAAATCTTTTTAGATCAGTTTAATTTATCCGTGTTGAATAAAAGTGTCAATTTCTTTTAAAAATAAACAAACAAACAAACTTACAGTCCCCAAACTTGTGAATAACACATTTTTATTTTATTTATTTATTATTATTATTATTTTTACCAACCATTATGGAAGTCAAAAAGTGGTCAGCACAACAAAAAAGTGTAAAAAGTTCTGCCTAAAAATAGTGTTTTTTAACGCAATACCAAGTATCAATTTTTGTTTTGTTTTGTTTGTTTGTTTGTTTTTTAGAAACCAAGTAGATAGAATATAAGAAACTTTTTTTTAAAAAGAAAATAAATATGCTGTCTGCTACGTCACAACTCAGGATAGTCGCTAGAGAATGACTTTGTAGTCATAGTGTCACCAGTCAATCAGTTTTTCCAGACTGTAATTGTCATGTGATCTCAAAAAGGCTACTCTTATTACACTACTAATATTACTAGATTTATCTCATGTAATTAAAAACATGAGAAATATTTATTTCTTCATATGAGCAATAAATATGAGTATAATATATATATATATATAAAACCAGTTTTGGTTGTCTCCGTTTCTGTATGCTGTTTCACTCTGGCACACACTCCCTTCTGCGAATAAATGATTTCCACCTTATCAAAGTAACTAAAGCAACATAAAACACACTATAACGTGTAAGTACCTGTTTCTTAGGAACAGGAATGAGAAGATTTCACAGTCCTTACCAGGTTTGAATGTGCATGAGGGCCACTGAGCTTCAAACTGTTTATGTCAAAATGTTTTTGAATGCAGGAATTCAGGAAATTGATTTCAAGTTAGACCGAATAGTTTTCAGTCAGTTGCCACCTATAATGAACTTTTGCTCAGTCAATGGACAACCTCATTCACAGCTCAGTGCACACAGTCACGCTCCCGCACAGACGTCTCATTTGCTCCCAGAAAAACGGGAGAGAAGGCTTCTTGGGTGTGACAAGGAGAAGGAAGAAAGAAAGAAAGAAATATAGGAGAGAGGTGTAGGAGGGGGCTCCTTTGCTCTGCCCCACCCCTCACATGCACTGAGTAAACACTCTTTTACCAACTGCACCTCCAATCACACACTCCGCTTCTCTACCCCACAGACTGTGTGTGTGTGAGACCGAGAGATTGACCGAGAGAGAGAGGAGGGTAGCCGCTGACGCCAGAAAGACAGAAGGCCCGAGTGTGTGTGTGTGAGCGAAACACACACCAGCTACACTGCCACTCGGACACACATTCATTCACCTGAAAAGACAGGTAACGTGTTTCTTCGTTGTGTGACTGTGACTGGCGTGATTCTGAAGTATGTATGTTTTTCTGCTTATTTAAACTTTATTTAAAGGATTGGTGTATACTTGGGTGTTCTTTTTGATTGGCAATGTTGTAATGACCTTTTATGACCTTCAGGGGAACTTAAAAAAAATAAATGAAAACGATACATTTGTTTGCTCTATGGTAAGGATGTTGTGATCTAAATGTAGTGCTTGAATATAAATAGCATCCTAGGTAATTTGACTAGCAGCGTTGTGTGTTTATGCAAGTGAGCGTAAAATAGAGTAAAATAATTGTGCGTCACAGTTCGCTGCGTTGGTTGTTGGTCTTTGGACTCAACTTCTTCAGCCTTGTGTTTGCTGTTAGGGTGGGCCCAGACCTGCGTGTGTAACTGTTATCAGAAAGGTTCCTGTATTTCTCCAGTCAGTGGCAGATATCTTGATGCTCCATGTGCAGATTTCTCTCCGAAAGTCATCAGAAGAAAGTGATGAGACATCAGTTATGTGCTTACTTGAGGCATTTTTGAGCAGATCATCAGCTGTGTCTGTATCAGTGGATTGTGTTTGATCAGGCCTCGTCACATTGTGTTGCAGTAAGTAGATTAACTTCAGGAGTGAAGAGTTCAGACTGCAGATAAGAAACCTCAAGATGTCATCAGCATCTGTGTTCATCCCAATGCTCTAATGTGTGCAGTATAGTTACTACTGTAAAAAGAGTTGAAGTGCTTTAGCTTATGGGAAAATGTGTGTGCGTTTTTGATTTGTCCGCTCGTGTGTGTGTGTGTGCGCGCGCAGAAATGCATAATCTGTGATGTTGTGTTTGATTGTGTGTGTACTGTATACACTTACCTTTCATTTTTTTTACTTCCTTTTTCCTGTTTTGTTATTGTTAACTGGGACTACTGAAATTTAAATAACTGAAATTTTAAAATATTAGGTCAAATAAATAATTTAATTAATTAATAAAAACTAGAAATGTCCCCTAATTGAAATAAAATAGGTTTAGCAGTGGTAACTAAAAATACTCATAAACATTGTTTTCATTGATTGAAATAAAGTACAAATAAAACGTAAATATTATAAAAACAAATAGAAAAGTGAAAATTAGAAATGTTGCCTTTGTAACTAATTGAAATATAAAACGTTTAAATAGAAATAGTGACATTTTTAAACTTAAATCTGAGAAAATATAAAAGAAAGCTGAATAGAGATATAAATAACGAAGCAAAAAAACAAATTACAAAACCAAAAATTTGACTAAATACTAATTAAAAATATTAATAAATACTATAAGAGTATATAATACTACTAAAATAACACTTTTGGTTATTTAATGTCTGTTTTTGTCTAGTTTTCGTTGTTTGGTGTTTTATATGAATGGCTGGATAAATGTTTTACTGTAGCATGTTTTCAAAGAGAATTGAAACTGAGGAATACAGGAATTGAGAATGATGTTGTGGGTATGATGGTCATCATCTCCACACGTCTCTCTTGCACTGTGTCTGACAGTGTTAGACACCAGTGTTCTGTTTTAAGAATCTGTAATGCGTTCTTTATGTGATATCGTAAAGTCATCTGCAATGCACATATCATATTTATAAGACCATATACAGACCTTTCAATACTGAGTTTTCTTATAACTCTAACGGTTCTCAGTGCTGTTTCTTGTTAGATCCTTCTCACCACTAACTACAAGGATTTTTTTTTACAACAGTTATGAAAACGTAAGATCTCATTTTTGTTCTTGACAGCTTTCAAAAAATTCACTCATTTATTTTCACAGTTTTGTCACTTTCAGTATTTCTATCGATTGTTGTTGACAAACAGATGCATTAGCTGGTCGGATCACAAAGTTCCAGTGAACAGTCAGTGAGAATAAGATTTATCTGTTGAGTAAGTCTATGCTCACATATTTGTTTCGGCCACTTTGGCCTATAACTATAACTGCTAGCTTGAATAACAGAAGTTGTAGTTCCCTCTTGTGTTACTTTCAAAATCAACCAGCAGATTTTTTGACTGGATGATCTGTTTATAATTAAAGCCGAATTTGGTGAACTTATTGCGTAAATACTGTGTAAATTATCCATTTAATTTTTTGCGTCTATATTGCCATTCTGTAGTGCTAAATTCTAGATACTGACCATTAGCAACCTAAAAATTCTATATAGAGTATAGAGAGTGTTAAATTAAAAAGAATTATGGAGCCTTGTTTAGAGACGCTCAATGTTAATGATCTGCACAATGATTATGAAGTGTCACAAAGGTCAACGTTTGTCAGAGATGAGGTTTAATAATTATAGACTTTTTGCTTAGTCATTGAGAAGAACACAAAGTTCTGCACTTTTTTTCGGTTCATCATGTGAGTGGTTTTTTAAAATGAATGGTTTTAAGAGTCTCTTCTGCAATAAACATTAACTCACCAGATTATCTGTTGGCCATGGCAACAAACTTTGACTCTTAACGCACTGGTCACATTGTTTGGATGCTGAGTGTAAAAGGAGTTAACCTTGCTGACACACCAGGATTCAGACACAGTAAAAACACACAAACACTCTCTCACCCATGTTTTTTAGCCACCTTTTACCCCTGAGAGTCGGTAATGACACTCAGGCCAGCAGAGCTTTTGTGCATATGTGAGGGCTTTTCTTCGCTCTCTTGGTTGCTCTATAGGGTGTATATCATTTGAAGAGTCCTTGACATGACTAAAGAGATGCCCGGTATCTACACATAAACAGAAAGACAGGCCTAAATGGGTCAATGATGTTTTCATGTGACTCGTCAGTTCATTTATTCAAAAATACATGCAAAAGCATGCAAAGCATAACTTTTATGATAACTATGTTTTTAATCCCTTAACTAAAAATTACTTTAATATTTTTGTGGGCATAAGGTAAAAAAGTTATGATAGCATTAACAAATCTTTTGTTAAATATAACTGCTACACTGCTTATAATATAAACATGCCACAAAACGGAGAATGCATACAACAGGAATTTATTTGTTAACTTCTTAACTAAAACATAATTTGATATTTTGGGGGCATAAAGTCAAAAATGACTTCTGCAAATTTTTTTTTTGTTATTTGACAGGGGAAATCATGTCTGTTAAATCAAAGTTGTCTGCTGCAACCAACATGCAGGCTACATACAGCTGGAAATTATATATATTATACAATTTATTAAATAAAACAGCAAATTATAATATAATTCCTTAATTATAGAATACATATTTTTATAAAGGCAAGGTTGTAAAATTCAATGTGGTCCAATATTTTTACCTTTTTCTTTATCATTGGCACTTTTATTTGGCATTGACTAGAATGCCTCTTCATTATCTGTTTTGAGTGTATATTTGCACTTTTTAAGGATGCATCTGGCAACTAATTAATTCATATAATATCTGCAATACTACAGTCTTTTCAAACTCGAGTACAAACAAATGTATGATTATTACATGTAAGCAAAGAAACAAAATAAATCTAAATTATTTCCTTCACACTTTCTCCCATGCAAAATGTCAACGCTGATCCATTTTCCAAGCCACGGTGACCCAGCTCTGTACAGCAGGGTTGTGTGTGTGTGTGTGTTTGCTGTCAGTACTATATGAGGCCAGCGTGTGAATTGTTCTACCCTTCTACATTTCACTCTTTTCTTTCACCGAGATCGAAGGAGTTTCACCCAAGAGATACTAATTGATCTGTCAGCATACAAAAGCCTTGTGTGTGTTCCTGTGTACCTGTGAGTGTGATTGTCAAATATTGTCCTGTGTGTTAAAGAAGTCAAAGATCAGATACTTCTGTCAATCAGTATCTTAGATAATATAAAACCATTATGATCGCACAGACAAAACCTCACACTTTCCAAGAATGATCCTCCTTCATTAACACACTTCATTCCATAAACTCATTTATTTTTTATCACTTGTTATTTAGTAACAAGCGACTTATTTAATAACTTTAGTCCAAATTAACACACAGTATGAAATAAATCAACTATATTTTGTATCATTGGCTCATTCTCAAATTAGTTAACTAACATTAACAACAATAAGAACATTTTCATTTTCTTTTTTAATTATTAATTATGATGCTTATTAATCTTCCTTGAGGTAAGAATGTGAATTCAATTGAAAAAAATGTTATATTGTTCTTTAATACTAAATAAATCTTAAATGTTATTCTCATAATGGGTTTAATCTTCCATTTTAAGCTATGGAGACTGCGTCAGTTAACATATTTTATTGTAACTCGTATAAGGCACTTAACAGAAGTTTGAATTTCACAACTGTTGAAGTTAACATGTAATATGTTTTAAAAATGTAGTAAACTAATGTAAACAAATGCAACATTTATTAAGTGTTAATATTATTTTGCATTGTTATTTTGTTTGAACAATGTTAGAATATTTTAAGATGTAAGATTTTCAGTAAAGTGTTTGTGAGATTTCGTCTATTTTGTTGAAATGAGTTGCACCCTTTGTGTGTGTGTGTGTGTGAAGCTAGTGATTTGTGTTGGTTAATCATCCACCTGCTGCTGCCTCAGGTTTCCTTGCACCAAGTACACACACACATAGACTTATAAAGGTCAACCATTGCCAGGCAGGTACAGTGAGATATGGAACCTGATGTTGGCTGGAAAATGAATAATCTTTTTCCACTCTCTTGATCGTTCATTTTCTCTGTCTTGCCACTGATTTTCACTTCCTGCTGTTTTCTGTATATCTGAACGGAACAAGGAAACTTCCAAAATATCTCACTTCCAGAAACACATGATGAGGGCCTAAAAAATGCTTTTTAAGTCTTTTTTTTTTAACCTTAATATTAAATGTCAATCAATATGAATTATTTTTAGCTATAACAAGATTTTTTATTAATTACAAAAAGTAAATGACCTCCTATTGTGATTAATTAATAATTTATTAAACACAATTAATTACCACAAAGGGAGGTTGTTATAACAGAACATAATTTTAAACTGCCCTAAAACAAACCAAAAAGTATATCACCGCAGTCCACTCCTTTCGCGGTCGAGCTGTTGCATGTGCTCCGGGTTTTAAGCGTGTCAAGGTGAGAAAAAATCGGAACCCCTGCGTTCTGTAAATTCCAGATGTTGAGCGTAGAAACGCGTCGCGTGTGAGATGATTCATTCTGTTCTGGATGCTCTTGGTTAGAGTGCTTGAAGAGGCAGACAGTTTTTTTTCTCTGCTTCGCTGCTTTTCTTTTTTTAATATGAGTATTAATATAGCCTACGCTATACTGACTCTTTAGAGAGTTGCGTTTGAATCTGTTGTTGGGTCTCGCGCAAGAACGGTGTACCTTTTTAACGCGATGTCAAGTTCAAGTAAGTTGAATATTTAAAAACACGTCATGAGATCATGCGTTTTTGCCACAGCTTCCCTCACGTTTTGTACTTCCCCTTACAGCTCTATAGGAGGCATTATTTGCGTTTTTGTCATAATTAACAGCATGAAAATGACACCTTTGCACCTCTTGCTGAGTCACATTTTTCTTTTCTAATGCTTTCTTTCTCAATTTACTTGTTCAGTTTCTGGCAGAGAGCCATAATTTCTTTTCTCTCGACCTCTCTTTCCTCGAGAATTCTGCTGAATCGTCTCTCATTGTCATTCGTACTCTTCCATTGACCCCACTTCCTCCAAGAGACTATCCCCAATTTAATATGACAACCATTAGTTCATTTTAGTTTTTTTTTGTTTTGTTTTTGTAGAGTTGTAGTAAATGCGCATCATTCAATTTTTCTTACTATTATTTAAATGTGATAAAATTTGCCTTTTAAATTAAAAACGTATGATTATTATTATTATTTTTTAAACTTTTGCATAAGTGAATATAGAAACATCCACAGATGATTTAAATATCTCTTATTGGTTGGTCAGCCTGGTTCATTGCTTTTGATTAGTCAGTCTGCTTTTCTTCCTGTTTCAGCTTGGCCTGGAGCCACACATGTACTGATTTTCAGTATATGTGTGTGTATGCGTGTGAATGAGGAAGTGTTTGTGGATGTGTGTGAGAGAGCTTTGGTTTAGTACTGCTGAGTTGCCTGTTATTCCAACCTCACTGTCACAGTCACATGCTCCTCTTAGACTCATCATGAAAACACCAGGTACCAACTTAAGCACGGTGGGTGTTGTAGTTGTTCATTTGTTTGAACTTTATTCCTGAAATAATTAATAACTGTTACACCTTGATGCTTTTGTCCTTTTAGTTGTGTTTGCATGCTATTTTTGTGTCTGCGTGAGTTATGTGAACTTAGTTGTGTGCTCCAGGATAAGCTGTGTGTGGGTCAGCATGCTCTGCATGTGCAACCATGGTTTCATTGCTAAGCAACCTAACTACCTTACCCTCTAAGCAGGCATCAAGGTCCGGCTAACTGCTAAATTACTGACTTGAGCCAACTAACAGCAAAACAGTGAATATATACTGTTTTACTGTTTAATGTTTTATTAGTAAAACAGTACTAACAAACACACACATTTCTTGCAAAACTGTGGTTTCTTTATGTCAAACATGATTTCTTTGTCAAAGATTTTGCTTCCATGCATCTGTGTTCTGATTATGGAAATTCCATAGGATTTAAGCATTTTGGAGATTTTTTCCATGCTAGAGAATGCAGACACGGCTTAGTGGGGTTTATTAGGCAGCATTAGGTGTAAAAGAGGATTTATGTTTTGTCAGTGTGTGTTTTAAAAAAAATAGGACTTATAATTGATTTATTTATACTTATCTATCTGTCTGTCTGTCTATCTAAAACATTATAGATTTTGTCAGTAATGTTATTGAATGAAATTGGATATTAAATTACAATATTAAATATTAAATTATACAATTAAATTAAATTATACTATTAAATTGTTGCTTATTTTCTTCATTTTTCCATTTAGATTACCTTTACCATCATCTAAAGCTCACTTAAAGTAAATATTTTAAACACTTAAAACCACTTAATAACACTGTTAATTGTAATCTTTAGCAAATCTTAAAATTTATTAAAAAATAAATAAATAAAAAATCTCCAAATTATAATGTAAATTCACTAGTTGTTTTGAAAATAATAATAATAATTATTATTTTTAGTAATTTATTTTAATTAATTTAGACGATTTTAATACTGGACACTTAACCATAAGATGAAAATAATAATTATTAGCCAAAATTTTAATATTGGTATGTCCCTAGCTGATATCAGGAACTGGAATGTAAATGATTGCAATTGTATTCTTTACAGAAATAGATTATGTGGTGATGCTTATAGTTGGTTTTGAGTACAAATAATATATATATATATATATATATATATATATATACATATCATACTGACCAGAAGGTGTTTTTTTTGTCTCTTTTTAGACTCCAATCCTGATTGGATGCTTATCTCAGAATGACAGCAGAAGACTCCGCCTCTGCCGTTGCTATGAGTAACCCTAGCCCTTCCTCCTCTTCTAAGGCCTCCTCTGGGCATCCGCAGCACCACAGCGCTATCCCAGAGGGAGTGGCTGGGGCCCCCAATGAAGCTGCCCTTGTGTCCCTGATGGAGCGATCAGGCTATGGTATGGTGCAAGAAAATGGACAACGCAAATATGGGCCACCACCTGGCTGGCAAGGAACCTCCCCTCCACGTGGTTGCGAAATCTTTGTGGGTAAAATCCCACGTGACGTTTACGAGGACGAGCTGGTGCCAGTATTTGAGACTGTCGGACGGATCTACGAGATGCGCCTAATGATGGATTTTGATGGCAAGAACCGCGGTTACGCATTCGTCATGTACACGCAGAAGCATGAGGCTAAGCGAGCAGTTCGTGAACTCAATAACTTCGAAATTCGTCCAGGAAGATTGCTAGGTGTGTGCTCTAGTGTAGATAACTGCCGCCTCTTCATTGGCGGAATCCCAAAAACCAAGAAACGTGAAGAGATCCTGGAGGAAGTTTCCAAGGTGACAGAGGGGGTGCTGGATGTGATTGTGTACGCGAGTGCTGCGGATAAGATGAAGAATCGTGGCTTTGCCTTCGTAGAGTATGAGTCTCACCGTGCTGCTGCTATGGCCAGAAGAAAACTCATGCCAGGAAGAATTCAGGTTGACACCATTTTCCACTGAAACTTTTCATTTCTTTTTTTACTTACAAAAGTTTCTTCACACAGCTATTTCCTCATACATCAGAAGTCCACAGAAATAGATTACGTCTACAAAGCTTAAAAATACTAAAAAAAAAAGACAAAATACACTATAAAATCATTTTAAAATTATTCTATAAGACTCAAGTACTGTATTCAAGATCTTCTGAAGTCAGACGATAAATTTGCATGAGGAATAGACCAAAAATTTTTTTTTTTTTCACTAGTAACTCTAAATTCCATTGAGCTGGACTGAATCAGTGAATCAGTGAGTTGAGACTTGGAAAGTGGATCAAGAACAAAGAATTCCTTCAAGAATATTATTTTCAAAGAACATTTGTTTGCAAGCAAGTCTGACAGATTAAATAGCAAATGGGAATGATTTGATTCCTAGTTCAATGACTGCTTCACTGAATGACTCACTCATGAGTGAGTGAGTTAAGACTACAGAACTGGATCGGTCAGATCCAACAAATCATTCTTTCATGAAGATTATATTCAAAACTGGTTTGTTAGTAAATTAAGCTTGTTTAATAACAAATAGGACTGATCTGGTTCTGAGTTCAATGACTCAATCCTTCACTGATTGACTATTTCAGTGATCCCATCACAGCAGTTAACAACTTGCTTACTAGCTTTACAAATATAGTATTGTTGCCTAAAAAAACAGTTGTGTGAAGATTTTTATAGAAAAATATAACAGCATAGAGGTTTAAAATGACATGAGGGTAAATAAATAATGAGAATTTAAATTTTTAGCTGAACTATTCTTTTAGCTTTGATATTTAGTGAATAGTACTCCTGCCTAATTTGAAACTGTTGAGTGTATATTTCTTTCTCTATGTCTACAGCTCTGGGGTCACCAGATTGCAGTTGACTGGGCAGAACCTGAGATTGACGTTGATGAGGACGTGATGGAAACAGTGAAGATTCTGTATGTCCGCAACCTGATGATAGAGACCAGTGAAGAAACTCTACGTCAAACCTTCAGCCAGTTCAACCCTGGCTGTGTGGAACGCGTCAAAAAAATCCGAGATTATGCCTTTGTTCACTTCGCCAGTCGAGATGATGCGGTGGTTGCAATGGACAACCTGAACGGCACAGAGATCGAAGGTTCCCGCATCGAAGTGACCCTGGCCAAGCCTGTGGATAAGGAGCAGTACACCCGCTATCAGAAAGCATCGAAGGGAACGGCGCCTGCCACAACTACTGACAACAGCCAACAAAGTTATGTGTATCAGTGTGACCCATATACACTCGCCTATTACGGCTATCCCTACAGCACACTCATTGGACCCAACCGAGACTACTTCATCAAAGGTTGGACATCTCATTTTTTTCTTTTTATCCTCTTAGAATAAAATTAACAGTGGGGAGAGTGTGATTCTTAATAATAAAAAAAAGATTCTATATGTTCTACTTAGAAGTGCAATACCATTTGATGAAATCAGAATTACCTAAAAACATGGTAACTATTGATTTTTCTTGATGACCTTGAGTTTTATGCAGTCAAACATATTCACACAAGTAATCAGACTTGATCTGTACAAACAAATGTAGGGGATGAATTACAATAAATGTTAAAAGTATGTCTTCTTTAACCCAAAGCTTTCATATGGCTACCACCTTTAAAACAGTGGTTCTCAACTGGTGAAAAAAAGTGATGCTACTTAAATATCCTGAAAATCAAAACCCATGGGCTAAACAAGGTAAAATATACCCATTCAGGGGCTGTAAGGGGTGTTGTAATTACACTTCATTACCAGTTTTACTAAAGCCAAGCCAAATGTTCTTTTTAGAATTTACACATCCAGCTAAAAGGGGAAAATTGTACTTTCATCAAGTATATTTTGTCACAGTAGAGTACTTTAAAATTTGAATAAGATAAAAATGGTTTGGTTGGACACAAATGTTGAAATTTGCTTTAATTTAAAGAGACATTTAGAAACCAAAAACACTTTTCCTTTTCAGCCTTGTCATGTTAATAATTTGGCATTTTAGTTCATGGGAATTTGAAAGGTTTTTAATTTTGAGTAAATAAACAGATACTGTGGATGCTACTTGGTATCTAATATAAAATCCAGAAACAAAACCATTTGAGAACAACTGTTTTAAAATATGCATTCCAAAACAAGAAGCTCTGCCCTGTTTGTTGCTAATCACATTTCTAGTATGGCCACTAGATGGCATGCACTTTGAGATTGTTTTGGGCTAAAGAGCTGAGATCCTCAATATTTATGCAACTAATGATGGGAATCTGGTATTATTACATTTCCTAACCCATAATCATCAATTATAAATGCTTGTGGTTTTGGGTTGGGTTTGTAAAAACTGAGATCATTTTTTCTCTTTCAAATTGAACAAAGAATTGTGATTACACATTCAATCTGAGGCATATTTGGTCATCTACTGTCTGATTAAAACAGAACTTTATCTTTACTTTTAATTTCAACTTTGCTCAAACACCACCACTCCCATATCAAAGAATGGAGAGAAACTACAAATATCTCAAGAGGCGTTCACACTGACAGCAATTTGAAATAGAATGCTGAAGAGTGATAGTACCACACCCCTCGATCACAAAGTCATCAGTGCTAGCAAACCTTTTTAGCAAATACATTTAACTAAGACTTTCAATCGTACTATAGATGTATGTATGTGCCTCCTTGTGGTTCTGTACCTGAACAGCACCTCCTTTCATTTGTATCTCAAGCAGGTACTGTAAGAGGCCGTGGCCGTGCTGGGGCCGTTAATAGGGGCCCAGGGCCCCGCGGCTCATACCTTGGTGGCTATTCAGCTGGCCGAGGCATTTACAGCCGCTACCATGAAGGAAAGGGCAAATTGCCGGACAAACCTTACGAGATTGTGCCCAGTCTAGAGCTGGCGGTGAACCCAGTGGGCATCAAGCCTGGCACAAGTCAGTGTAAAATTAAACCACATATATAAAGAATTTAACTCAGTTGTGCTCTACTCCATTCAGTGGAGGCAGAATCTAGAAACTTCAAGATAGTTTACTAATAATATGTATGACATAAATTGAACCACCAGTTAGTTTTACATTCAATTCTTGCACCAAAAAATGGCAATCCATTAAACTGGAGTTATTAGAAAAATGATAATAAAAAAAAACAAAAACAAAAGATAAATGTTTACTACTGCCCCCACTTGCCTGGAGTGGAACACCAACTTCCTTTCTTTATGACAGCTGTCCTAGTTGTCACTGCTTACCCTAGTAAACAAGCTTTTGATTTTTATTTTATTGTTTAAATGCTTTCTTTCAATTATATTGACAATGTTCAAACAATTCTCAAAAAGCTCTCAAAATTGTATATACTTCCTAATTGAATATTACAATGTACAGCCATCTGAATAGACTCTATTAAATACATTAACGTAAGACAGGAACTAAACCACTAATAAAAATGCTGTGAGAGTGTTTGGCTTTGTTTGGGCATTGAGTTCAAAAGTTCTTAATAACTCTATTTTCTTACTAATCAGCTGCTCTGTGTCGAAACTGACTGATCTTGCAGTTCTGATCTGAGATCTGTGAAAATCCTGACCGGAGAATTCTGACATCGCTTAAACCTGCTGATCCTAAGTCTGAATTAACATGGGGAATGAAAAGAGTTTTTGTACATGGAAACAATGTGTGTGTGTGAAAGACAGTGTGTACGTGGCTGTGTGTGGGTGTGTTTTTTGTCGCTAATCTTAAGCTGAGTCATACACTTGTTGTAAATGAGGACAGGTTGTGTAAGTCTCAGTCTTTCCCTTTTCCCTGCATTTACTCTTTATCTTTCTCAAACTTTCTGACTTATCTTCACGCACCTGAATTTCTATTCTGCCTCATTTTTAGATTTTAAATGTTATGTTACCTAACATATGGTACACACTTTACATAGTCGTATACAAAGTATGCTATTGTGTAAAGTACGCTGTATAGTCTGCATATTTTTGCTATTGTTCTAATTGTATGCATATGTTTTAGTGACTCTTCCAGGCCTCGGTGCCCAGTACCCTGCTGTGTTTTCTGCTGCCCCTGCAACTAAGTTAATGGAGGAAGGGAAGATGCACCCAGTGGAGCACCTGATAAATCCTTTGGCCCTCCAGCACGACCCCACAGCTGCCTCGGCCACTGCAGCAGTCATACCTGCAGTCTCCACACCACCACCTTTCCAGGTACTCACCTGCACCTGAGCAGTTGGGACAATTTAGTTATTATAGCACTCTAACATCATGAGCTCCATCATGTGTCCACACTGAAAGCAAAAATGCTTTGCTGTATAGCACTTTAACAGCCAATAAAAACATTATTATATACAACTATGTGCAACTTGATCAAGCCGTTAGTGTTTTCTTACACTTTAAGATCCAACTACCAAGATACTGCTACCATGATATTTGAATTTCAGTAGCAAATAACTTCAGTAAGTGTAATTTGTAACTTGAAAAGTTGAAAAGCCTTATTTAAAGTTGAAATATTCTTTCATTTTGAAGGTTTTATAGGCCAAAATATATAAATAGTGTGCCAGTATATTACATTTCTTTGAACTGTAATTATAAATTTCACTTCCTCTAATTCCAGTTCAAATTCCAGTTCAGCTTTCTGTTCAATTAAATTTCCAACTAAGGAAGGAGGCCAATTCTAAAAATATGAATACTGATGATTACAATATCTTGTAGCATGTAATTAAAGAATCCATTACATAAAACACTGTTAGTAGCCACAAAAAAAAGAGTACCTACCAGAAGTATTTTTTACTAGGATTTATTTAGGAGAAAATGTAAATGTGCAGTATGTCTGAAAAAAAGGAGCTCTATAATTGTTATTCTTTTCCCAGTTGAGCGTTATAATAAACTCAAACTCACAACAACAAGCAGCGATGGAGTTCGAGACGCTTTACTCATGTAAATAATAACAGTTAGTGTGGAACTAACGTTACTGTGAATGGAGCCGCTGTTTGTACGTAACCTACACGCATGTAATTAATTACAGCGCATATACTGTAATAGAATCGCATGTATTTAATTAAATCGTAGCGCTTGTGAATTCACAAATATGATTTTAATTGGGTTTAATATTCACGCAGCCTTTGAAAACAGTCTAATAATTAGGGATGGGTAGATCGGCACCTAGTGTCGACACACGTTTTGAGTTTTTGACACACTAGTGCTTCGAAACAAGGCTGTCACGTGACCTATGAGAACGAAGCTTCGTTACCTCACTTGACACGTCACGCTTGGCTCAAATACAAAACACGTTGATTGCGCTTTCAACATGCCTGTAGCCTATTTGTGCCTATGCAATGTTTTTACGTGTTGTATCATTAATTAATTATACTGTAGTATAATGTATATATAATCTTTATGTACTATAGTATTAAAAACGATAACATGTGAATAACTGAATGAAAATTAAACAACCTTGCGGCTCAACCTCAATCCTTACATTATTTTGTAAGGAAGACACAAAACACACACATGCCGTCTTGCTAATGACACATAGGCTTAGACAATTAAACCTTACAATAATGACATCCCAATGAACAAAAAATCTAAATGATACAGTTGCAAGAACTTTTATTGACCATAAGATGGCGGAGTAGAGCGCTGTGTCAAAAGCTTTGAAGCATCAGCGCAATTCGTTGTAAAAGCCTCACTGCTTCAAAAGCTTCGTTTGGCACATCCCTACTAATAATGTCTAGAAATGCGCCACTTCCGGTATTTTTCTGGTTAGTCGACCGGAGCAAAATGAAGTTGAGGATTAAAAATCGAATAGTCGAATAATCGCCACAGCCCTACAAATGATCAATTAATGGGGATACAAAAATTCCTGGAGTTTTCACAAAGGATATATTTGCTCTGTACTGTGAAATATCCTCTATCTTGGTGCAGGTATCAGAAAAATACTGTAACACACATTACTGTATACAATCGACACTGTAAAAATACAAAGCTTGTTGAAAATCTGCAAACATACCCCTTAATATGCCAATGTGTTTGCTGTGGAGGGAATTGGACCATGTTTTATTTAATCTGTAAACACAGAATGAGAACCAATCCATTCACCTACAGTATTCTGTTTTGGGACCATTGAGATTTCAGTTCTAGGCAGCTCTACCCAGCATGGCAGCATGGAAATAAAAACCAAGCGACCCACCATCATGGTCGTTGTCAGAACATTTTATTTATCATTTCTTTATGGTATGTAGTTAGAATACAGTGTAACAATCTATTTCTTTATCTCACAGGGTCGTCCTATAACTCCAGTCTACGCTATGGCTCATAATGTGCAGAGGATTCCTGCTGCAGCTGCCAGTCTGTATGGAGCTGGTTACATGCCTATCGCCACCCACGCCAACACCGCAACGCTGGCGGCGCTGCAGAAGAACGCTGCTGTGGCAGCCGCCGCAACCTATGGAGGGTACGCTGGGTACATGCCTCAGGCCTTCCCTGCCGCTGCCACCTTCCAGATGCCCATTCACGATGTGTATCAGACCTACTGAGACACCCACAGCATCAATCACAATGACTTACAATTACACACACCGCGTCGCCACAGGCCATCAGACATTTACGCCACATCTATGAGGTCTGCTGGTTAATTGAACCACGCAGAGTGAAACTGACATACAACAAAACTAACACATTCTGACTCGTGTGAAGCTCCCTGGAAGCCTTTAGATTAGATGCTGGCAGCAAGGATGTAGATTTCTGCTAAATTTATTCACAACTTCATCAGCCCCTCTGGCCCACATTTATTAATCCGGACGTATGACCCAAACCAAAACCACTTTTATATGCTACTGATTAACTTACCAAGACAGGTAGACTTTTGTGTTCCAAGTTACGGACTCAGACCCTGCAATGTGATCAGAACCTAACCTATTTTCCCTTTAGATCAATAGGAAGCAGTTTGTCAGTTTGACAACACTTGCTGATTTCCAAAGCCATCACACGACTGAATGAATGACAACTCCTGTTCTCACACGCTCATTTGCATACTTTATCATTCTGCAGAGGTCTTGTATATTAATCGAACACCAGTACAGCTGTGGGCTGACTCCAAGTGATATGTTCATATGAAGTAATTCAAAATAAGACTCACAGAAGAAGCACACCTACTGACATATCACCGTCTTCCCCACACACTCCAGCTGAGAATCGTGAGCCAGAGCGTTCCTGACGCCGCACAGTTTTATTATCACTCCTATTCATTCACGGCAACAAGAATTCAGAAGGAACGTTGTAGTATTTGTGGACTTTAAAAAGAACGTATTTAATGCCTCTGTATGCTTTAGAGCATTTACTTTTGTTTTATGAAGAAAAACTGTCAAATGAACAAACAACTGCTGAGCAGGAACTTCAACAACCACAGAAGTAGAAGATTTGAAAGTGTTTCATGAAAATGCTGTATTTTGAGTTTATAACGTATACTTGCGAAACGTGTTGAAGATGTCGGAATCTTCCGTCCACTGGGTCTCCTGCACGCGAGTCTATATGCAAATACCTGCATTCGTTTTTCCGCCTTAATTGTTTATTTGCTTATGCGTTTTTATATTTAGATTATTTTAAGATTGTACTGTTTAGTTGGTTTGAAGATGTTGTTTTTATTGTCTAGAGGATGTTTTCTTCTCTAAACTGGAAGATAGACAAACACTGTTTTCATTCACATTCTCAGAGGCAGTGTGTTCTAGAAAAAGTAAACTGGAAAAAGAGGAGGTTTTTGGTCAGTCGGGTATAGCCCTACGCTGGATAACATTTGTGGATAGTTCACCCAAAAATGAAATGACACGTCTTTCCAAACCTGCATAACTTACTTTCTTTGGTGGAACATTAAAGAAGATATATTCTGAGTTCAATCTTTTTTTCTCTTTAAAGTGAAGGGTAACCAAAACTTTTAGGTTACCAACAGCTATTTTGTGTTCTACAAAAGAAAGCAAGTCATACAGGTTTGGAACGACACAAAAAAAAAAAATTTCAATGATTTTCAGAATTTTCATTTTTCTGTAAACTATCTGTTTAATATGTTTTAAATGCACAAACTGGACTGACAAAGAAAGTAGCTGGGTTGAAGATACAACGTTATTTATGATGACTTGTTCTGCTTACTTGTACTGGTTGTGTTAGTTGATGACCAACCTTTATTTTTCAGACCACTACTGTGATTCCCAGCATCCAGTCCTGTGAAGTCTTTTGTGCATCATTAGGAGAGCACAGGCTCCCTCATATCCGCTTTTGTGCCATTAATACAAATTACACCTGAAGTACTGTCCCATTTACCACTGAACCAATTATGTTCATATTTTTTATTAACGGTCTTGAGTTGCAGACCTTGAGTTGCAGAATAAAATCAGGTTAATGGCGCGATACTCTCACCCCCTCCTATTTCCTCCTATAGATGCGCAGCAGATGGTCCATCAAGTTTTGTAGTTTTGTGTGTTTTCTTTTATAGTTCCAACCCTGCATTTTCTGTAGATCACACTCTATTTTTGTGTAGCTATTGTAGTATGTTTTAGTAATGATGACTGTTCTGAGGTGCACTTAAACATTTTAGGGTGTTAGAAGTTCTGTGTATGTATATGCTTTACAATATGTGTGCGAGCAGGCACTTTTGTCTATTTAGGGGTGTTTTGATACTCCTCGAACTGGAATGAACTGGACCAAACTGAAACCAGGGAGCTCAGAGAACCTGTTTATATCCTCATTGTCTTTTCAATGATTGCTGTATATCATGTTAATGTCCTTCTGAAGACTGCTGTATGCCACCACTATGCCTTCTGTAGGACTGCGTATGTCACATGTGCCTTTATGCAGACTGCTGTCTGTCAAGTGACCTCTTAAACACTGCTTGTGATACCACAGTGCCTCTTCTGTCCTATTTTCTTTCAGAAAGTCAAGTTTTTTTCTTCTTTTTTTGTGTTGTTTCTATGGGGGCTCTGAGTGTTAGAGTGCTGCTTTGTGTTGTATTATGCTTTCATGTGTTTCATGTTCTAACAGAGTTGATGTTTTATTAAGTATAGCCTGTTTTTTTTTTTAGAAGAGACTGAGTGAAAGTTTGGGGGAAACGTCACGATGTACCAAACAAAGAATGACAATCCATGCAGTTCACATCATGTAAGCTAGAGACACATTTTTACACACAGCCGCCATCATCGAGGACACACTCTTTCTCTCGGATACGGCATATCTGTGTGTTTTTGAGAGAAGTGAACCATCCCCAGTAGTTTTTCCTCTGTCTGTTATCTAATCTTTTATTATGAGAGAAGCAGTCAGGATATATTTAATATATACAGTACAATGTTTTTGTGTATGAAGTAAGAGGAAATGCTATAATATATTTTAAAAAGATATTTCCATCTCATTATATGTGCTTTAGAGAAGTTTAACAACAAAAACGTCTTTTTTTGCCAAAGTGTTCAACTAATGCTAATGTGTTTATGTTTGGATATAGAAATGTGGCTCTAAGTTGCCAGTGTAAAGTAAAAGCTGGCCCAAAGTAGTCATGCATTCATTGGAAAAACATTCTTTCTTTTGCAGTCATTTCATAAACACTACATGTGTAGCGTTTTTTCCCTCTATTTTGTAGACTTGTTTCTTGTTACTAAAAGACAAATTAACAAGACAAGTTGACCTCGGCAGAGGACATTTAGATAATGTAGAATGTTATTGCCAAAATATTCTTATCTTTTTTTCTTTTTTTTTTATAGATCTACTTAGAACTGTTTTCTATTTCGCATTGTTTGTTTAAAGCTTTTCTGGCATTGTTGTATTTATAGAGGTAGTTTAATAAAGGATTTTCAAAAAGAAAAGTAAGATCTGTGCTTGTCTTTCATCTTTGCTCACCTTTTACACATAGTTTTACTTTTGTTTTTAGAACTGTCTGTGCTAGTAATCATCAGATAGTCATTAGTTTAAACTTCACAGGTAATGAGGGATGAAACCAAATTGTTTCAAGCAGATTTGCTCAATCCAGATTTAGAGCTACCATCCTGCAAAGTTCAGCTCCAGCACACTTTTTTGGAATTGCTACATCTTAGGGAGATTATTCAGGTGTGTATGATAAGGTTTGGAACTAAACTTTGTGATATAGGAGTTTTGCTGGAATAGGACTCGGCACCCCTCAGCTAAATTAAAGATTTAAACATGCAGTTCTTTTTGAACCACTAGGGGGCAGCAGTGCAGAGGGACCTGATAAAGGTTTAAAGTGATGGGATTAACAACCTGTGCCTGCCTGGTTTTGCTCAATGTACCCATTTAGTACAGTGAACTTACTTTTTTTGTCTCAGGATTTGACTTCGTAACAGTGGCATGCATTACATGATATGGCTTGCTGAATTATTCTCATTATTGCCACTAGTGATGAAAAAGGTCAGAAACAGACTTTATTTTATGTTTTATTTCTTTGTAAATAGGGCGACATAGGGTGAAGTGGGACGGATATGTTTTGTGATTGATTGCACTTTAAATATCAGCAGAAAATTAAATGTTAATAGATGCCACAAGGGTAGTTGTCATTCCAAATATTTTCATTTGCATCACATTTATGCATCAGAGTGGAATACGATCACGCTTTAACATCCAATTCATCTCTGGCAAATGAAAATGCTCTTATAGGCTCAATGCAAACACACACACAAAACCTAGTTCTTAATTATTATTTTAATTACTGAATGATAGTTACAGAAAAGTATGTTTTGTTAAAAAAATGCTTAATTATTTGTGAGGGTCTGTATATTGTCCCACTTTATTTCACCATGACATACTTTTTATTATGGACATTTGTTCTGACGGATTATAATTATTAATCATAATACAGTTATGGCATTACATGAACCATGTCACATGTATGGACAATATCAGTAAAATTATTTTCAATTTATGGTAACCAGGATGAGGTTTTATTTATTTATTTTTTTCCTGGAAAGCAATTTAGTATATAGAATAATTTAATAAAGTATATATACAATTTACTTTTTTATATTCATGCATGTTGAAACTCTTTCAAATGTCTGTTTTTAGTTGCTGCTAAATCGTCTGCACTGTTAAAATTAAAAGTACACAAAAGTCAAATCTTAATGTATTTTTAAAGTTTTTTTATATCAGAGTAATATAAAATAGGTCACACTGTACAATAAACTTAAGTCATATGTTCATAGGGCGTTCATAAGCAGTGCAACAATTTAAAATGACACATTAAATGTGCTCTATAGGCACATATGACTGTATTCTCAGTGTCTCGCTGGACTTGAAAATCTGATAAAAAATAGTCATAAATTAAGCCCATGTGTCAATAAAACTTTTACAATGCTTTCAAATGCTAATAATTCATAATTCAGACTCCATCAGTAGGCCTACAGTGTGGATGCACAGAGCACCAAAATAAAAACATTTAAGATGTTTTTTTTTGTTGTTTTTTTTTAGTTTCTCAATCACACCACAGACTGAGAAGCATGTCGCTCATCCTCTGAGTAACGCCTGAACTGTTCCCCTAGCAGTGGCTCCAGGCCCTCAGCTGAGCGGTAAGAACGTGCCCGGACAGCACACCCGATGACTCCTCCCACCACAACCGCAACAAGCACCACGGCAACAATGGCTATGGTGATGATCTCTGAAATAGTGTATGACCGAGCTGGTGAGAGAGAAGGAGAGAGATTTCCTGTTTATAACAATCAAACCACAAATCAACAGTATTTTTGTGACTTCACACTCCAGTCCAGTAGGTGGCAAAAATGCATCTTCAGCAGTTTGCTAACTTTCTTTAAACAGGTGTCATGACAAATAGGGTACTCACTAAAAATGAGAAAAAACTTTTAATGCCCTGCTGAAAAGAACAGCATATGCCGCTTAGGTATGTTTTGAAGCTGGGATACTGGTTTAAGCTGGTTGTTTGCTGGTTTATGGTGGTCATGTGCTGGCAAAGGACCGGCATAAACCAGCATAAACCAGGGGTTAAACCAGCATTCCAGCATCAAAACATACTTAACAAGCATTGCTGTTTTTTTCAGCAGAGTGTGGGTACTTCTTTTCGTACAAAATCCAACCCAATCTCATGAGAAAGTGCAACTAGGCCTATTTTACAAGGTTGTGATTTATTATGAAAGCACATGATGTAATTCATAAGAAAATGCATGTTTTTTAGGAAAACAGCAACATTAAGGTCCATCCCTAAACAGAATTGCCAGTGGGGAATAAGCAGACTGTACTAAAACCTATTAATTAGATTATACAAATTCATATAAATTAGCCTCCAGTTCGGGAAAACAAATAATGAATAGAAATGGACTATGTTATAATGACCATCAGTGTCTTTGTTAGCTTATGTTCTAGCATAGCATACAGATACCCAATTAGCCTAATAGCTTGGCTTATACACCACTCATTTGCATTTGCCCTACATGTATTCACAACCGTCTATAATGTAATTATGTGTTAAATATCCAGAGAATTCATTTATAAAAAGCCCGATGTAATCAAGAGTGGGAAGATCAGACACTGGGGGAAGAAGCAGGTGAACATTTCTTCCACTTACTGAACTGCACACAGCAGATCAATGGCTTCTGCAGCAGTTTCACTGTTAAAGATGATTTAAACTGAACAGAGCACAAAATAACCAGCGAGCCACATGGATTTGTTATTTATTTTTTTGTTTGCACTTTTGGGTGCTTCATTAAGTGTTGGAAGTGAGTCATAATGTACTTTCATTAGACTCAATTCACACAGCTGGCTATTAATTAAATGATCTAGTTTTGTGTTGTGCTGCAGAAAAAAAAGAGTAAATTATGACAATTTTTATTTTTGGGAGAACTGTTCCTTCAATTAAGCAACTTTAAGTTAGTTCAGATAAGTTATCATAATAAAGCATTCCAGAAAGAACACTTAAAAATAGGCTGATCAATCATTGATGATTCATAGATAACAATGCAGGAAGGAATGAATAGTGCTACACTAACACTTTAGCTACTACTATAAACTAAAATGGAACAAAAATAAATAAGAAGTAAATTTAGATCTGAGAATTCTTTATTAGGTACTAAGTAAGACTGGCCTCTTACTATGCAAAATTATAAAGAATTACCAGTTAATTAGCTACTAATCACAACATCAACGTGTTTGAGACATAATAAAGTGTCTTTTTTATTCTGAGTATGAATGCATAGTAATTGCTCAACTCTTACCTAGTCACTCTGCATGAACTACTAATGATCTGAAGCATTATTTTAAAGTGAAAAGAACCATTTTTTCTTTTTAAACTAATGGTCCAGATCACTAAAAGTTCTTGAAGAGTTACTAGGTAACACTTGCATAATTACTAATGCATTTGATGAATACGATAAAAGAGAAAAAGACAATTGCTCATAATCTCAGACAGATGGTGATTCGTAATTTATTGGTAATTCTTTATCATTTGTCAGTTATTAGTTTGTAATGAGGACAACATCATACAGTCATTATTGATTACCTCAGTCCTAAATTAATATAATAAATAATCTTGCTTCCATATTAGTTTATAGTAGTAGCTGATGTGTTACTGTAGAACTATTCATCAGTCCTGTATTACTTCATAGTCTGAATTATTGATGTTTGTGTATGTATGTATTTTTGCTGTGTGACTCACTTGGCCACTGAACCTCATAGGTGTAGCCCAGGTTTTCTGGGGCAGTGACAAACATTTCAGCATTTCTGACTGGTGGCCAAAAAGGAACCATATTGAACTCTCTGTTGTGCCCAATTGGAGCGTTTTCCTCAGGATAGATCACTGTGCCTGCTGCGTAAGTACAAAGAACACTAGTTAGAATGCAGGTGATAGATGAAACTCTTTTTGGTTATGTATGTACGTACATTATGTGTGTGTGTGTGTTTACCAGCAGTGTGTCTCTGAAGCCATTCATCAAAGATGGCATCAGTGAATGTGTGAAGCAGGACAAAGATGGGGTCGTTTGGTGACAGGTGAGTCTGTCCACCTGTGCCATTGAGAAACAAATGAGCCAGGTTGTGCAGACTCCTCACTACTGGGTCATAGTTTCCCTGGGGAGCACTGTAACCTAGTGACACACAAGAACACCAATTAAAAGTCTCCTCAGTTTTAGTTTATGCAGGTGGTTGTTTGTTGTGCTAGTCTCTTTGTCTGTGGATCCCAACATTTTTCAAAAAACTTTTTTAAAAAGTAGTGTTATGCGCAGTTGTGAGTGTATCATACCCTCAATAGTGTTCCTGAAGCTCTGAGAAGAAGTTGAGTAATATGGTGGCGTGTCAAAAGTGTTCAGCTCCAGACAGTCAATGATGTCCTGTGGTTCTGGTAGTCTTTGAACCATGGGTCGAGCCACATTACCAGCAGGGTTTCTTCTGATTGGACTTGTCTCTGAACCTGAATACACACCAGTGAGAGAAGGTAAATAACTTTTGATCAGTTTTGATTATTAACAATATCATTATTAAAGACCATCAGGAATGTGTGTGTCAAGGGCAATATAAAATATTACGAAACCTTTATATAATTTAGGATTAGTTTGGTTTTTAAAATCATGTCATGTGGTGCAACTCCCCAAAACATGATAACGTTTATAATTTTTTAAAAATATAATATTTATTATTATTTTTTTAATTTGTAAAGTATCTATGTTTTAAAAGGGTAGATAGTTAACTAAAATAAAATTAACTAAATAAAATAATTAAAAAATTATATTTATTTTAATTTATTTCTATTTATCTCAGCTAGTTGCCGAGGCAAGATTTCACATTTTAATTTAGTTTAACTTGATGCACTAAAATTATTAAACATAAAACTAAATTAGATATGTATAAAGGACAATTATATAGTACTGAAAAAAAAACTGTTTAGATAAATATTAAAAAAGCTACTAAAAATTACAAAGACAGAACAATGTTTTAAAAACTAAAAATTAATAATTAATAATTAAAAATTTATAATTTCTCACTAATAAAAATACAGTAATACTAGTGTACACTCGCATGTATTCGGGGTACAGAAGATGTTATAACTTTTTATAAACATTATATTTGTGGGCATTTTCAGCCTTTATTGGAGAGTACAGTAGAGAGCTGACAGGAAAGCATTGGGTGGAGAGAGAGAGTGGGGCAGGATCGGCCTCAAGACGGGAATTGAACTCAGGCTGCCACAAGCACGGCTGCGTTATATGTCGGCGCACTAACCACTAGGCTATTGACGCCAACTATTATAACTTTTCATTTGATGGTTGCACCACATTACATTTTTATGTAAGTTATTCAGTTTAAAGTATGAAAGTATTTGTTTGTCTTTCGCAATTTGACATTTGTTTTTGAAAGAAGCATCATAAGATTGAATATTATACTATTCACTTTGTCTGCAATCGTGAGTCACTTGCAAATACAATCACATGATCCTAATCGTTTTGCCCATATAAGGTTTGATCTTTCTTCTGAGCTCTCGAAATGCCTCAAAGGATTAGTTCAAACAGCATGTGAGCAGTCTTAGGTCTTGGAATGCATGTGTGTGTGTGTGCTTTACTGTTGCAGATGGTCTCCAATGTCTCACACTCCCCCACACTCTCACAGATCTCCCACCAGGGAGAGGACACAAAATTAGACGTGTGTTTTTGCAGTATTCTGAGTGTATGTGTTTGTGTGATGTATAGAGAGGCAGTGTGTGTTATTGGTATGTTGTGTGAGTGTGTCGTACTGTTGCAGATGGTCCCCAGTGTCTCATACTCCTCCACACTCTCACAGATGACTCTCCACTGAGAGAACACAGAGTTGGAACTGATGCCATTGGTGTCAAAGCTGCTTCTGGCTCCCAGCAGGTCATCAGTGCAGATATCACACTCGCTGCCTCCTATTGCAAAGTTCCAGTACGGCAGGGCAAACGATGGGTCCCCCAGCATGTCCTGTGCACACACACACATGCGTATCCCAACATGTCCCATTAGCTGATTCTTCTATCAATGGGGAATAGTTGGTATTTCTGCTCACTGCGCAAGATAATAAGACTTGCCAAATTGATTTTTCCAGAATAAAGCATACATCTAACAAAACTTTAGAGGATTATGCTTAAAACAATGAAAAAGGAACAATACGGTAAAACAATTTTGTTTAATTTAAGCCCAGACAAATTTTCTGAAAAAAGAGAAAAAAAAAGAAGAAGTTTTATATAGTTCCCAAGTAGGGAACTATATAAAACTGACACATAAAAAAATGTCACAAATTTCTGCCACATAAAAAAATAAATTAATCAGCTGGTCGGTCAGAAGTAAAAATGATCAGAATCAGAGATAAAAAGTCAAAATGATGAAAAACTCAGTGTCAAAATGATAAAAAGTAATAATTTATGACAAAATAATTAATCTAATTTAGACTTTTTGTCATAAAGAAGTTATAATTATGTTATATAATTACACCATACTTTCAACTTTTTATGTCATAATTATAGCTTTTTAGGACATTTGACGTATCAAAGCATGACTTTCTTTCCTTATGTGGCAGAAATTGGCTTCCATACTACAAGAAAGATTTCCCCCAAAACATATTTCTGTAATTTTTTTCCATATTCAACATGACAGGAATTTTATTTTTTGGGGAAATCTTTCTTTTAGTATGGAAGCCCATATAGGATAGCTCATTTAAATATAATATTATACATACATATATAGAGAGAGAGGAGTTTTCAAGCTTTAAAAAAATGTCTAATAATTGCCATCATAATATTTGCCATATTGACCCTAGGAGTTTAACTGACAGGTGATCTGACCAATCATAACGCCAAATCTGCCATTTTGTTCTTACAAGGTATGAGTCATATTTTGTAATACTTTTAGTTTTTTTGAAGCTTAAAAGCTTCATTATTCATTACATTTGCCTGTAAAAGTGCAACCAATGCATTCTTTAAACTCCCTCTGTATTTGACAAAAGAAGTAAGTCATACAGTTTTGGAGTCACATGACGATTTTGTAACTCTGTTTTCTGCTGTGTAATTATCATGATCTGTTTTGGCTCACCTGCATGTCTCTCTCCAGATGTAACAGGTGGTACCGGTGCCAGGTGACAAATCCTGGTCCTTCGTGAGAGAAATCCACACCTCCAAAGCTCTGCTGGCCTGGACCCATGTAAGTCTTACTGACCGAATAGTAGTGGGTCCAGACAAAGTAATTGTAAATGGTGATGTTCTCACACTGTACACTTGCTCCATCAGGACCCAAAATCTCCTGATAGCGACGGGTACAGATGACCAGGTCAGGATGGACAGTTCTTTTAGCCTGGTCCAGAGCATTCACAAAGGCTCTTTTCTCATCTGTAGACATCTGCATGACGTTACGTCGCACTGAGAACACACACAAACCCAGATGAGAAAGAAATCAAAGCACACCAACATCACATATTACATGTATTTACAGTGCGTATCTGGGTGTGTTTGGATGTCTGTCCTCACCCACAGTGGCTCTTTGATCGCAGTTTGGCCCTGTCAGGCCATGTCGGCATCGTCCACAATCAAATCCAGTGAAGTTTCCGTTACACTGGCAGGTCCTGTTAAAGAATCTCAGTGGCCATCGCTCTCTATCATCCCGCCCATCGTGAGGATACTGAGGCCCATGTGGATGGCGGTCAGCAGCAATTGACACACACTGACCTCTCCCAGTACTGGATCCACACTCATCATTGGGCAGTCCAATAGGTGATGGGCAGCAGGTGCCGCTCCGCAGACCTTCTGGTGTCACACACTGACGTGGGAACTGAGCGTGCGTCAGCACAACGCACATTAGCGCTAAACACACACTCTTCCACATCCTGGAAAGACATATATGAGCCCATATGCATTAAAGTGCCCCCATTATGGATTTTGAAACTATTACCTTTCATGCAGTGTGTAACACAGCTCTAAGTGAATGAGAACATCCTGCAGAATAAAGTTTAAAGTTATTGTCTCTCAAAAGAAAGAGTCAATAAGTCCCAAGCCATTGACATCAACATGAAACATTAGCATATTGCCTGCCTACTTGTTGGTCATTTTGGTTGATCTGAATGAAAATGCAGATTCATTCCTTTCCACTACGTGCTGCATTTGGAGCGGTAAAAATATCGCTTTCCCCAGTAAGCAGTGCTGCGCTCAATAACAGTACTTTTATTATGAAATGGAAATGAAACTGACCAATTACCACAGATTAGTGTCACGCAAAGGAGTTAATTGTTTATTCCACAGCATGTGATTATAAACCTATATAACCTATAGTTTGGAACAGCATAAGGCTGGGTAAAATATGTTGGTGAAATATCTCTCCAAAATTGCCTAAACTGTGAAACTTAATTATAATAACTGTTAAAGTTATTATGGCCAGTATCTATCAATTATAAAAATATGCTTTTTAGTTTTTTTTTTCAGTTATTTCAGTTTATGCTTGTAATATTGTTTTTTGAAAAAAGTATTTTTTGTCTCTTTTCTAAGAAAATATATATTGTATCTAAACAAAACAAAACAAAAATAAATACAGAAGCTATATAATATGAATCCTTTTCAGAAAATGTGCCTTAAATTAATAAATTACTAATTTGTATAAATTACTTTTCTTATCTTGTTGGAAAACTTTATGTGTTATAAACTTATTTTTATATTTTATATTATTACTTTCTTTACACATTTTTTTTTATTTGCAGTTTAAGAAGAAAAATGAATTGCAAGCATGAATTGAGAAAATTCTTTCACCATTAAGTGTTATGGTTTGCTGCAAGAAAATGAGAACCACTCTGGTTCTAACTGTTAGCAGGGGGGGGAAAAAACAATATTTGAGGTGAGTGCAAAATGTTCCCAGTAAGATCCACTCTGTAGAAGATCTGAAAAATGTAAGAAATGTATTACCCTGTCAAAGAGAAACAATGGAAAGCAATGCATTTTTTTTTCTCTCTCTCTTTAATATTGTTTTTTTATTTTTATTTTTAGTAGTTTGAAGTAGTATAGGCTTGCCGTTGTATAGCAGCCTTCTAGAGAGCCTTCGAGAAGCATCTAAGGATGTAGACTGTTCTAACTTCACAACCTCAAACTGTCTTACTTGCTGAGTAGTTATGTCCTCAGAGCAAACAAACTCATAAGGATTGTGTTAATGATTTCCTTTATCGATTAGTCATCTTGACTCTTACGAAGGAAAAAAGATCCTATATCTATGCTCATCATAAATTCTGAACTGATTTATCAAGCAACAATTCATCCATGTCATGCCCTAGTGGGCCACCATGTCAGTCTCCAACCAATGCATTGAAATAAAGAGTAAAAAAATGTATACAACTAAAGAAAGATAAAATGAAAGTATGTACCTTATATCATCCGTTCTCTCTTTTCTGCCCAACTCTTTCTCTCACACACTCTGTGTTTCTCCTGTACTGTAGTGCCCCCCTGTGCTGCCCCCTGGCCAACTCTTTTATACTTACACTCCTCCTGACTGCACTCATCTCTCTGACCCCTCCATCCCGTGATCAGCAGCCAGTAGAGAGAGAGAGAGAGAGAGAGAAAGGGTAAAAACACAGCCTACAACTTTCTTTCCTTTTCAATGAATGTGGCTCTTCATTTGTGTCTGTTAGTTTGACCTTTTCAAAGTCTGATAGATCAGTGGTCTTTGTTTTCATAACAGGCGGGTGTCTATAGTGGACAGAATATAAATAGTGGACATAAACAAACCATTTATTAATGAAAAGACAAGTCAGTTATGAAAGGGTTGTGCAGTGAAGACATTTGAATTGTTTTCAATTCTGAATTCTTTAAATTTCAATTAGTACATATCCCAAACATAAACAAGTTTTTAAAACATATTTCTATAAAATTGGATATACATTTACAAGTAAATAGAAATTGTTAAATGCAACAGATTTATGTGAATTGTAACTATTGTTCTGCATCATCAGTACAAAACGGTAGAAAATTATTGTAATTCAAATAAACTCAATGTGTTTAAAATAACCAGTTTTACACATTTATCACCAATAAATCAAATTTGTTTCAGTCTCATACATTTTAACTATATTGATTAAAATGTATATTTTAAACGTGTTCATATCCGTAACTGAATAAAAGTGTTTTCACAACAGATTTATGCAGATCATAAGCAATTTGAACATTTCATGAATTATTTTAAAATAAACATTCTAAATAATAATAAACTAAATCTTACTTGTTTCTTACATGTTTCATTTATGTATGACTGACAAATATGCAACACATTAAATTAGGTTGTTGTTGTTCTTGTTAAAACTGTAATCTAAATGGATGGAATTTTATATTCATAACTCAAATGCATAAAACTTAAATAGAGTGTGGGACAATACATTTGTTCAAAAGTATTTAGTCTTGTTTTTCAGAAAAATATCCAAGCATCTTTAAAACAAGATAAATATATTTGAGAAGCAAAACTATGTAATATAACAGAACTTGTTTTTCTCAAAATATATACTGAGTCAAGTTTATTTTCTTACCCCATGGGCAAATAGTTTGTTTGTTTATACAGTTTAAGCATAGACCAAGTTAAATGTTAGATGTTTTAAACAAGAAAAAAACTCAATGAAAACTAAATTCTAAATATATTCTCTGAAAATAAGCCTTAATATTTTATGCAGTTTTGCTTTTCAAGTATCTTTTTCCCAAAATTCTTAGATATTTTAAACGAGAATCCAGCCTAAAAAGTATATATACTCTGCTTTTTCCACACATAACCGGTCATAATAGTGTATGAAGAATAACACTAGAGTTACATTTTCTGTCAAGGATAACCAGACCATTCAATACACATAGAAACACACATACACACACACACATCTACAGTCATACTCCTTAAGGTCAGCAATGCTAAACAACAGAGGTTCTGGGGTCATAGGACGTATTCCTCTCTGTGGAATCCAGTGGGATAGTTGTCATAGCAACGTCCTCTTGTTGGACCTCTGAGTACTCTGGAAGGTCGTCTACAGCAGTTCTGTAAGCACAAACAATCAGTCACGATGCATATGTGTGTATTTGTTTATTTGTGTTCATGTTCTTTATAATCAGGGACAGTATATGTGTGCTCATACTCACTGTTCATCGATTGGAATAGTGGTGTCTGTGTTGTTTGCGTCAAATTCTATGCCTCTGTTTCCTCCAGCACACAGGTTCTTTGAGGCCACTCTGCTGCAAACAAACATATATGAATATTAACTTTAGATCTTACAGTATCAAAATCTATCATGAGCTATAGACAGGTGGTATTGGGTTAAGACTGTTCTCATTCAATCATTATAATTTTTAGAAATCTCTAAATTCAACCTATTCTCCCACACACTCACCCACAGTGCAAACGTTATATCATCATAAAATATTCATGAGTCACAATAAGGCTTATAATGTTTCCCCCTCTTTTCTGATATCATTGTTTCAATGCTGTAGGGAGCATTTTGGCTTTGGCTGTGAGTGCAATGTACTGTAAGTCATCAATTTTTTTCAGAAGACAACTGGTACATTTTAACTGCATTTATCGTCTAAAAGTATGTTATAAAAATAATAGAAATTTACATACAATTTTAGGAGCACAAATACACACTACTGTTCAAAGGTTTGGGGTCAATAATAATAATAATAACAATTGTAATTATTATTACTATATTTATTTAGTTTTATTTATTTTTTATTTTTTTTATTTTTTTTATTCAGCAAAGACACATTCAATTAATATGATTACAGTAAGGACATTTACAATGTTAGAAAAGACCTCTGTTTCAATAAATGCTGTTCTTCTGAACTTTCTGTTAATCAATGATTAAATATATACTGAAATAGGAAAAGGTTATTTTAAATTATAATAATATTTCAGAATATTACTGTTTTCATCAGATTTTGATTAAAAAATGGAGCCTTGGTGAGCATTAGAGAGTCTTTAAAAAAGAATAAAATATTTTAATGCTATAGGTGGATTCAAATCAGACTAAAATTCATTAAACCAATATTCATAGTTCACTTGTGGGTTTGTGTCTTAGGGATCTTGTTCTGAAGGTCACTTTTCATAAAATCATCTGTGTGTGTGTTTGTGTAAAGTGTACTTCTTAACATTCTGTATAGATGTATGTCTATTGTACATATATTATATAACTCATCAGTTATTGTAGTGACGTTCCAATAACTGCTTCTTCTTTTAAAACTCCTTACAGTCTTACAACGCACACACAAACCTATTTGGCTTTCTCCTGCACTTCAGAATGTAGACAATGGTGACAGCAGTTTGCAGAATGAGAAAGAAAGCTGCTGCTATGGCTCCTATCTTCCATGTTTCCTGCCCTATGGCTTTGGTCTCTGAAGCGTGAAAGAGAAAGTACTGTCAAATATAGTTAAATATATCAAAAAAGAGAAATGAGCAGGTGTGCCTCTCTATAGAGACTACCATCTGGCATTTTCCACAAATAGAGTACAAAATACAAAACTCTTCAAAAATGTATTTTTTAAAAATATATAGTCAGTGACAGGTCCTCGACCATAAGAAAATACTCATAGACAACAATTAAATAATATGCTGTTTTATTTTCTAGTTATGTTTTTACATTTGCAATTTTGCAACCTTGTTGTCAGAATATCTCATACAGTTATTTTGTGTTAAACCTTAATTTAGGTGCTTGTAATGGGCTTTGGTTCATCATGTGGCTTTCTCATCACCACCTGTATTTGGTGGTTACCAGTATTTCAAAGGTACAAAACAGATTTCAGTACTTTAATAGGTTGGTCTATTAACAATATACCATTTAACAAAATTACGGTATTTAACTGTAAATTTAACTTAAAACCGTAAAGCCTAAAATTGTTGTTACCGGTTTTTTACAGTCGAATTCTGCCAACCACGGCTGCCCGTTTTTTATCGTAAATTTTATGTTTTTGGTTTTTTTTACAGTGTAATATAATAAATAATAATGAATTCTATTTACATGTACAGTACACTAAGTGCAAATAGCAATAGATTCTATTTACACTATATTAAAATAGTAGTATTGTTCATAGTAGTATTGCAATAATAATGTGTTGAGTGTAAATATGATTTTAATTCAAAATATAAAAGGGATGCCACCTTTTCAGGACAATAAAGCCCTCCCTACGCCTAACCCTATCTGATACATTATTTTCAACTTTTGATGATTTCCTTAATTTTTATTGAAAAAAAAAAAGTCTTTCCAATGTGATATGCGATTTGAAAATAGAGGAAAAATTTTTTGGCAAAAGGCAAATTTCCAACTTGCCTTGATTGTGTCAAAAAGACCATGGCATGTATTTGTGGAACGTTTTACCGTCTATAGCGATTAATTTTTTGACAGAACTAATATAATATAAAAATATAACATAACATATAAATACAGCATGTCTCAGCATATATCCAGACGTTATTGAAAAATATACTCAGACTACCAAACAACATTGATGAGTGGTTCTATGTGTTTTCAAAAAAAGTTTTTGTATGTTTGTTTAGTTAACATTTAACTTCGGAGTGTTTAAATGTTATTTATGTGGTTGACATACGTGTAGAGTCAACATGTTCCTCTAGCGGTGCATCAGTATTTTCGAGCCTCAGTTTGAGAACTGGTGTTGGTGGCAGTTCCTCAACAGTGTTCATCAACACCGGTACACCCTGATTGTTCTTGTTCGGGTCTCTGGAGGTGATAATCTCATTTACATCACTGGCCTCATGTGCTTTACCTGTAAAATCTGAAGAAGTTTCCACACATTCATTGTGTTACAAACAGACAGCAGGAGACAGAAGGTTTGACAGTGAATTTGTGTCATCAACAGCCTCACCGCCTGTTGCTTTTGACTTCGTGATAACAGGCTCCTGCAACTTAATTGGTCCCTGAGTATCTACGGTGACCTCTGTTGTGAAATAGGGGAGACATTTAACAGAGTGGTGAAAATTGCAGAAGAAAGATGAGATGAGAGCTGGAGGACACGTATGGAATTTAAAATGACACTCTCACAGTACATACTTACATGTGTGAGACACAACAACTAGGTATAAAAGAGTTCAGTATAGGTACAAAAAAGCTTTTGCAAAGAGATGTTTGATTGTCAGTATACAAAATTACTATATATTGTATGTAAAACCATTTTCAATAATGTTGGAAAGAATGTTGCTAAGGATATTGGTAAGCAACTAATGACTAAAATCTTCAAGTTTTAATAAAAGAGTTGAGTGAAATACTTACTCTCATAAAATAAATCATTTATAACACATTCTCATTTCATACACAAATTTATCCCATGCACAGAAATGAAGAAAGTCTGCTTTATCTGACTACAACCAACTGTGACAGAGGCCATTTGATTCAGTGGAGCATGAAGTGCTTTTAGGAGGATTGGAGGGTAAAGTCCATGTTTTGTGGGAATTAAGGTTTAGGGGTATCTTAGCTTCAGCAGAATGAATGTGTTTCTGTATGTAGGTCACAGGAGCAGCAGGAGCAGGAACATATAGGACAGTGGTTCATTAGAAATTAGGCTCTGGAGCTTTGGACAGACACCAAAACAGACCACACTCTCACTCGTTTAGGCAGATCTTAAAATGCAACTTGATCTCATTAGTACTTAATATAGTATGGGATATTTCTAACATTTCTGTATATTTGTTTAGATTCCAAAATGTTATTAACTAATGGATAGAATATGAAACATACAAAAGTTTATGAATGCTTTTGGGTTCATAGAATATTGAATTGACAGGATTAATTGGTGTGAAGTGTGTGTGTGTGTGTGTGTGTGTGACACTAACACACGAATGCATATAAATACAAATGGACGGCATTACATTTACAATATAAAGATTTTAAAAAACTGATTTGTAAATACTTTTATGCTTTAAATTCTGTTAACATGGCCATATTGTATGTTTCAGCACATATCCAAGTATAGTAAAATGTATGTATAAATGTTAGTACAAATATATGAATACTGACATCAGGCTATAAAATGACACTGACAGGAAATTTTGTTTTTCATTTCTTTCAATGTGTTTTGGTAACTATTTCCTCTTGTAAAGGAAGATATTATTATTGTTTGCTGGTGTTTGTATTCTCCATACTCCCAAAAGATACTTCCTTTGATTAAAAAAAAAAACCCCAACAACTGCTATTTTACCACATCATTCCTATTCTATTCTATTCTATTCTATTTTATCCTATTCTATTCTATTCTATTTAGGAATATTCCACAACACTATTCAATCCAAAATTGAAATGAAGTGATTGCCTCTAAATCCCCATTGTGCACAGCCTGAGTGAGCAGTGTATTTCAGTATATTTCAGTGTGTGACTGTGTAATTAATGGTGGATAGATGACTCAGAGTGCACCCAGGAGCCAGACATCTCCAGAGATACATGTTATGAGTCTTTTCGCTGTTATAAACTGAGGGGATGCCCTTAGGCAGCTTTGTTCCTTTGCTGTATTATTGTAAGTGCAAAGATCAGACAGTGAAAGTCTAATTGCATTAGGTTTGGAGGGAGAAACACCATCACAATTTGGAAACCATAGCTAACTAAATCATTTGCTGCTGTGGTGTACAAGTGGTCTAGAAAATGTTATGCATCTAACAGAAAGCAAAAATTGTAATTTAGTATTTAGAGGTTGAATTGTATCACTTTTATTGGTTTAAATTTGTCTTGGGTGGTAAATGCACTTTAATTATAAGTTCATTACCTGGTTCCTGTCGAGTTTTCTCCGGTAATGTTTTGTCGGTTGGATAAACCTCCTCCTTTATTGATACCTTCTGGAGCTGTGCCTCTACATCCTCTCTCCTTGCTTCAACTTCAATCACACCTTCTTCAGTCTTCGCTACTTCCTGTTCTTCCTCTTCCTGTTCTGCTTCATCCATATCAACCACTCCACCATCTGGACCCATCTGTGCTGTTACTGCCTGCCATTCCTCTTGACTATGCTCTGATTCTTTATCCCATTCTGTATCTTGCCTTTCCACCGATTCTTCTTCTTCTTGTCCTTGTAGTTTAACTTGTTCCCCCCTTATCATCACCTCTACTTTCTCTATTTCCCCCTTTGCAGTTTTCTCTTCCATCTCAGACAACTGAGCCTCATTCTTAGCGACTCCCTGTTCTGGCTCTTCTACATGTTCATCTTCAACCACTTGCATTTCTGCAGCTCCTCTTTCTGATTGTTCTTCTTTTTGTGTATCAGGATACATCTGAACAGGTGATTTATCTGCATGGCTTTCGTCTGTCATTGGTTTGCTCTCTTCAATAATCTCAGGGTTTCGCGAAACTGATTCTAGTGGTTCCTGTACTGAATCTACTGCCTCAAGGACCAACTCTCCTGGTTTTATAAGTGATTTCTCACCTGGCTCTGAAATTGATGACTCATCCTGAGGTATCAGTCCTTGATTCTCCTCTGCAAGCTCAATATCTTGACTCAGACCTTCTTGAGCTGGTTCCTCAAATGTCTGTTCACTTGATTCTAAAAAATGAGCATCTGGTTCTCCTTCAGTGATCACCACTGCCTCCTTTTCAGCTGCTACTTCGGTCTCCACTGGTGACTGCACATCTGGAGTCTTCTGTGGTGAGAGTTCACCTACGACCTGCTCCAAGGCCTCATGTACGGTGCTGGTTGTCGAGATCTGTACTGCCTGCTCAAAGGCTGCCTTCACTGCATCAATCACATCACCCAGGCTTGGTGGGGCTGGTTCGGGGTCAGGTGAGGGGAGAGCATCATCTGCGCAAAGCAGTGAAGAGAACTTTAGAGCAAATTTGACCAGGTCAACATTGTCAAGCTGCTAAACTGCAGCAGGGTCACATCATTCTATCTGACTTTTTAAAGTTGCAATGAAACATAAATACCAATATATCTTTTCTTCCATTTTGTGACAGGCATCTTAGTGTAACAGATCATCAAAAAGAAAGCAAATGTGCTAAAGGAACTTGGAACTTACATAGATTTTTGATTGTGTTTTGTTTTTGACATGAATAAGCTCACTAAAGCATTGAAAATGTCTTGCGTACATCACCAGAGAGAAGTCATTATCACCAGAAGATAATGTTGTGACATATTTACATGCTCATGGATGATTAGCTTACTAAAAGATCTATAACATGCATTAATAAAATAGTTTTTTTTTTCATAAATTCAGCTTTCAGCCATCATTTGTAAAAAATAACAGTGTTCATACTAATACTTTCTGTCTTTGCTACCTCAGTTAATATTCAGTTTAAATTCAGGGATTTGATTATGAGCCATTCTCAGCTGAATTCTGAACGGTGCACAACACTGATGAATAGTGCCAGTGGTCACAGAGTACACTGTTAAAATCTGAAGCCACTAACAAGCTTTTAAAACAAAATTTCCTCCTGTTAAGATCCAATTATATTTGAGATGACAGACTAACAGTAGCTTAGCACTTTCTCTAGGGTAACAGTTGTTTTCACTTTTAATATTGCAGTTTCTTAAAATAGTGATTGTACGTCGTGACTCTACATGCATTTTGAGCTCTGTGCCTGAACATACTCATAAGAATCATCAGAAGCTGAAACTAACTGAAATTCTGCAATGTGTGTTTGGAAACAGAAATGGTTGACTTTTCAATAAAAACAAAAGCATATTAGTTGAATAAATAAACAAGAAAGTACTGTACCAAACTATGTATTTACTTCCTGTATAAAATATTTTGTAAAAGTCATCTTCAATTTAGACCTTTGTTTTCACAGCCATTTTCAAAGGAAAGTGCAATAGATTTGTGTGAATTCCCGTGAAATGTGAGATCTCACAGTTGATTTGCATGAAGGTGTTGCGGTGCTGGGAAATAGTGATTGAATCGCTTTTATAGGCCTGAAATGAAGAAGCTAATGGGATCTCAGTCTGGAGTCTATAGAGATATTAGTTTGTTTGTACTATAGCCAAACTCAAGCTGAGGCTGCCAGGGCTGTGGTTACCATTCTGCCTTGACAAACCGATTTGAAGTTGTTATTGGTTTCAGATCCGGTTGACATGTAGAAAACTGGGTTTTAAGCAAATAATGAGCAAACTGCCTTTGGAATGACCAGGAAAATTGATTATGCAGATAACATTTTAGAAATTGATCTCAACCTCAAAAAAAAAAATCAGTAACACTTACTGAAATCTAATGCTGACTCAACATAGACTAAGCTGTTTTGGCCTGAGGGCAATATCCTTTATAAAGACTGTAATTTGATTCCTTAACATCTGGTTTCAAGCACAATTTTACAGTGTCATTGAAGAAAATGTTACTATACCTTGTGCCTGGCAAAGATGAAACAGCAACATCACTAACAATCCATTATGAGAACACAGTCCCATGGTGGAAAACCACAGATGTCCGAAACTGCCTTCTTTTTGTAGGATCTATTTGTTGGTGTGTGCTTTTTTAGAGTATTTGAGATGGATGAGGGAATTAGCTGGCTCCAGGTGTGTTGAACTCAAAAGTGGAGGTCTCTGGACTGGGATCCTCAATCTCCCTTTGAGTTGGCGTCGAGAACAACGAGGATTTGCCCTCGTCTGGAAAAGTCGCAAGGCTTTGCAGAATGCTGTGTGGAATCGCACCAAGCCACGATGACATATCTCACTCGTATAGTAATTAAGGACTACCTGTGAGTTCATCAGGGCAGAACATTAGGGCAATTCGAGAGTGAGAGAACATCATCGTGGAGATCTACACACTACAGTTTTATTTAGGAACTTTTTTTACTTTGATTGAGGTAAAACATTAGATTGAGTGACCAATAACTTCATAAAATAACTTAAAGCATAACTTCTGAAAGTACTCAACTATATAGTACATTGCATATGCTAATGCGCCACTCCATATTTTTAACCGTACAATGCATAAAGGTGGTCCAATTCCCCACATTGTTGTTTTGATATATTCCTTGATATTCCATGTATCTATGTAAGATCATAAGTTGAAGAAAATAACATGAATGTGGACAATTTTTTTTCTTGGCATTTTATATTTTGGTACAAAATAAAATAAATTAAATTAAATTAAAAACATTCCTTGACTTTTTAATGCATTATTTAGGAGTCGTGATTATGCAGTTTTATATTTTGTGTTAAATAGATTTTGGTCGTTTATCAGAAAAGGGATTTCTGGTGAAAACATTTTACATAAGATGCATTGCACAGCTATGAATCATAGCTAAAAAATAAAATTAACAATTTTAGATATATTGAAAATTAGATTTGTTTGTTTTGTTGCTTGTTTATTCATTCATTCACTCTAAAACAATTTAATCATGCTGAAAAGCAATATAAAATCATGCCTTTTCTTCAAAGAATACTCTATGCACTACAAGCCTTTTTTCACAGCTGATTACAGGCGCATTTACAATAAATAAAGTTTCTAATTTTGGCTCTGTTATGTTATTAAAGTGACAGATATTTAATTAAAATAGTTTTGTTGATTAGGTCCAGCCAGCAGCACCTAAAACTTCTGTTCTCTAATGAACAGCAGCTTGAACGCCTCACGCGTTTGGTCTGACGGGCTTTACTTTACCTTCAATTCAAAGAATTTCTGGAATGCTCTTGCCTGAAGTTCACTGTTCTGAATGGGACCCAAAAGCAGTCATGATTTCAGTCATTAGTTTGTAATTCACATCATAACTAGTTCACATGACCATCATAGTTTCTGGCACATTGCCCCAGCCCTGAGAACCTAAACTTTTTTTGTAAGAAGTTTTGTAAGCACTCTTTACACACAGCGTTCTGGATAAAAGTCGCTTTGTGTTCAATTGCGTTCGCTCAGTTGCTCATATGACAAAACTGCTCTTATAAAAGAGCTTTATGAAGCCTTAATGTATTCCTAAAGGGAAACAGAATAAGGTGAGAGAGGACAGACCCCAATCAATGTGTCTTGGTGAGATCAATGATGTTATCAGGGACACAAGGGAATTTCTAATGGCCGTTAAAATATTGTTTTGTTGTTTCCAAAATAACAAAAATTATTTGTAACCCACCACTGTGGACAGATACTTCTTTTTCAAGAGTTTCCTCCTGCTTTATTATTCTCTTAGGCTTTGTTGGTGCTGTGGTTCGTGACTGTACAGAGATTAGACCAGTGTAGTCTGACAGTGAGCTATGCTAATGCAGTCACATGCCGCTCACATTGTGTGCGCTAAATCCCGGAAGGAGAGAGGCACTGTTAGCTTGTGACTGCACTGGGATTACTGAGCCATGCAACGCAAGACCCAAACACACTCATACAACAGGAGGGAGCTGAACGCACTCACACACACACACACATTTGCTCGAGGCCCTGAAATTCACAAGGATAAACAATTCCTTTATTTCAGTTTCAAAGGGAACATTATTGTGATGCTCACTTTTTGAGGACATTGTCATGTACGCATAGACAGTGTGATTTGAAATAAGAGATCACCATTAATAAAACACCATAGGGAACGCTTTGGGCACAGTAGCATGATACTCATTTTTGTTTTCTTATCTATTGATTTATTAAAAAGTTTTGACAAAAATGTAATGTAAAAATTTAACCCAACAGCTGGGTTAGTACATATTTGACTCAAAGTTTGGTTGAAACAACCCAGTATTTTTAAACGATTTAATATTTATTTATTTGTTGTTTAGAGCATGAAGACAATAAAGAAAAGCCTCATTAAAGGAGTTAAATTATTAATAAGCAAACTTTATTAATCTGTCTAATAAACCTGGCATTGTGTATTAGAAATATGACTGGTTCTTTGATGAACTGCTTTGGATAAAAATGTAAATGCATAATACTTTATTTTTATTTCTTAGACAAAATAATGCACAGCTTATTAATATCAGAAAAAGACTTTGGTAACACTGTACAATAAGGTTCATTAGTTAACAACAATAGTTAACATGAACTAAGAATGAACAATAAAACACTATACAGCATTTAGTAATCTTATTGCTAATTTCAGCATTTATGCATTATTAAAATCACAAGTTGTGTTTGTTAACATTAGTTAATCCACCGTGAGCTAACATGAACTAAAAATGAATGATTGAATTTTTATTACTTACCGTTAACAAAGATGAATAAATAGTGTAATAAATGTATTGTTCATTGTTTGTTCATGATAATAAATGTAAAAATTTTACAAATAATTCTGAATTAATAATTACGAATTTTCCTTATATACAGTATATGTAATTGAACACAACATTGCTCTTATTGATGACAACATAAGGGATTTTTGGAGGACGTCTGCATCTAACTTTTAAACTTTCCTTTGGATCAAAGTGCAGGCTCTCCTTTAGCCTTCACAGCTTAATGTCAGTATGTAAGACACTCTGTGCACAAAAGTGAGAGAGAGCTTGCACACATTTCTAATACCATAATTGCAGACAGGGATCAAAACAGTTTATTCAACACATTCATCTTCTTACAGCAGAATCCCTGTGAAGGTCCCGAACAATAAGGTTTGCGTATGTTCTAGTACGATTATGTAGTTGCAGGAATTTTCAAAGAGACCAGCAAAAATGGTATCAAAAACACATCATTAAAGACATCATGACTGGTTTAAACACCACAATCGTTAGTGAATACAGGGTGTGATCAAAGTCTCTCATTTGAATCATTATGACAGCTTCAGCTAAAAAATGATTCACTATAGCGTATGCCAGGCATGAAGAATGCAACTAATTATTTTGAAAATCTGACAGAGATGATGTCATGGTACCTAAAAATGGTGGCTGTGCTTGTGTCCCTGCGAGTGAGCGTGTACGTGAGGAACAGAGAGAGAGGAGGAGAGGGAGAGGAGCATGTTTGATGTGGATTTCGAGGTATCTAGGACATCTTTTTAGGTCAAAAACTTCAGAAATTCTGTTTTCAGAAAGCTTCCATTTTTCATATGGAAATCAGCTCCATGGAAGAAACAGCAGAAACAACAATGATATATGCGTTATTAATATTCAGAGAGAAACTTCTAATTTATGCAGCCTTCATTAGGAAACTTATCAAAGGAGAGAGCCAGTAACCGTAGCGTTACCAGTCGACAGACACGCTGATTTTGCTGTGTGTTTGTGAGCATGTTTGCACAAGAGAGAGATTGTTCCCAACAACAGGGATATTTTGTTGAAAGCTTTGTCTCATTTCCTCTCATTGCCTACTACTGAAACAGTAGTATTTAAGGGTTTGTTTGATGCTACTTTCTCATATCTAGCTCAAGTTTTTTTGCTGGTTAGCATGGCCCTGTGAGCCCCTGCTGGTAGGTCCTGTAACTACACACACAAAAAATAAAAGGAAGACGGAGAAACCTGCTTGGAAACAGTTATTTTTTGTGCACTTTGAGCACAGAAATCAGTTCGACTGATGTGGCTTTTTAAAAATCTAATATGTACATATATTCTAGCTACTGTAACCTTTATACTAAAGTTAAATGTTTAAGTAATGCATGAGGGCACTTGTCCAAAGTGTGACTCTAAAAATAAAATCTTTATTTTAAGTATGATGTTCTGCCATGCTGATTTATGGACGTAAATATGGACTGTAAGGTCTTAAATGTATTGATTAGTATGTCATCCAAATGGAATGTCATTAACTTAATACAATGTAATTATACCTTCTGACTGAAAACAAACAGATCCACTTTCACTTGATTCTGGTCCAAATAAAGGATCATGGTTTGACTGACCAGTATTGCCCAGTTAACCCCTGCTGGTGGATGCTGTAACATAATTCTGCTGCCATTAAGAATATTTTCTATTGACAACCGTTCTTAAGCAATATTTATAAAATACATATTGCAAGCAACACACAAAATTGCAGGTTTTTCACTATCTTAGCAAACATTTTGCCATTGACAGAATCAGTTTTAATCCGTTTTTATTTTTATTTTTTATTCATTTTTGTACTTTTGTAAGCTAATTTGTCATGACATTATTTCTCATTTCTGTTTATTTTTTTTTTAAAAATCCACCATATTAAGTTTTACATACAGGCCTACTTTAACTATAATTTATTTAGCCTTTGCTATAGCAACCTAAAAGTTTAGTTTGGCATACTTGATTAAGAAAAGCTCTAGGCTATATAAAGGTTTTTTTTAAGAATGACCCACCTGCAGCAAATTACAAATAACTTAACTCGTTTCGTTTCTCATATTCAGTTTACTCAGTCGACGTGAGACAACTTGCTAAGATCCATGGCTCCCTGTGCAGATTGCTTCATTACCAAGGATCATATTCAGGGTTGCCAGGCTTTCACAACAAAACCCGTTCAATTGCTGCTCAACGGTAAAACGGGGGGGTTTGACGGTTTTTCAATGGAAAAATTTGCATGCCAGGTTCCAACTATCACGTTCTTGGGGTCGTTTCAACCCCCGGACATGGAAAACGACCTGCAAAAAGTATCCGAATTCCGCGAGGAAACCGCGGACTTGGCAACACGGGTCATATTAGTTATCTGAGCCTATGTAATCAATGGAACCGACACACAGGGTCCTCCCTTCTTCGAGAGATCATTAAACAATATCCTCTACTTAAATAGAGCGCTTACATAAGCATTGTATATTATGTAAGAGGGATGCCTTTATTAATATTTCATAAATGTGTGGTGGTGGTCTGTGTTTGATGTTCCTCCTGAATTATCTGCGTCCCTTCCTTGAACAATCTCGGTGGTCCACGAGCACGAGAGAATGTTCTCTACCGTGGGAGGGCGAGGGAGTCTACGAGATCATTATTTAACACACACGCACACAAAGTGTAGAGACAGACATACTAAGTCACAGAGGTGGATATCTTTCATCATTCCTATACGCACTCCCTCTTTAAACAAAGAAAGAATCTGAGGGGATTAAAAAAGAGACACGAACGGTGAGATAAAACTGGGTGGGTGCTGAAGCGAGGGTGCAACACCGCTGTCTTGTCAGCAGAGGGCGCATGCGGCTTAATAGAGAAACCCCTCATTTTATCGATGTGAAACCTTAAACCTTACATCAGCATGTCCCCACTCACACCTCCCCCTTCGCTCTCCATAATTTACACACTTTCTCACACCAACACCTCTGTTTCTTTATTTGTAATATTGTTTTAAACTGTCACTATCGCATGCATAATTTGCAGCGAAAGCGAGAAATAGAAGGAGGGAGAAAGAGGAGCAAAGAGAGGGGAAAAGATTCCTTACAGCATCTTCTCTGAGGCAGAATTGGGTCAGGCTGCCTCCAGGGTGTAAGAGCATCTACCTACCAGTCAAAAAACCTGTGTGTGTGTATTTCTACACCAGAGCTGCACTTGAGTGTATAACCGTATTGCATTTTCCAGGGATGTCTTAAGGTCTGATCTGTCTCAGATTTACTTTAATGACTCATAACTTTAACGCCAGCTATCCCAGCTTCCTGAGTCTTAATGGATTTGAGTGTGTACGTAAGTATGAGAGATGGATGAATGTTAAAGTAAACGACTGACTGAAGGTTATAGTGTTAGAAAGAATGATTGTCCTGAGCGTAACAGCAGGTCCTCCGCTCTTTGTGTGTGCAGGTCACATTTTGCCTACATTGTTGGGGGTCCAAATGTCCCCACAAGGATAGTTAAAGCTGAAATCTGCTGCAGTACATTGTGAGGGCCAGCTAACTGTTCTCATGAGGAAAACGGCTTAATCAAAATACCAAATTGTTTTTTTAATGTTTGAAAGTGCATGGCTGGTTAAAACTTTGGAATAATTCCGAATTTTAAAAAAGTTTTGAAAAGGTCTCTTGTGCACACCATGTCTGCATTTGTTTGCAATTATATACAAAATAAAACTGTATGATACTATTACAATAATATATCTGGTTTCTATTTTAATATATTTTAAAAAGTAATTAATTCCTTATTAATTATTATTTGATTAATTTTCAGCAGCCATTACTCCTACACACTCTCAGAAATAAAGGTACAAAAGCTGTCACTGGGATGGTACCTTTTTAAAAGGTACACTTTTCTACCTGTTAGGTTCCAATATGTAAACTTTAAGTAATAATATTAAGGTACCAAAATGGACCCTTTAGGTTTTGAATATGTACCACCCCAGTGACAGCTTTTTGTACCTTTATTTCTGAGAGTGCATGAGCCTTTAAAAATCATAATTTGGAAATATTTCTTATTACAATCAATGTTAAAAACGTTTTTTTGCTGCTTAATAGTTGCGTGGAAACCTTGGTACACTAATAATAATCAATGTTTTTACATTATTAATAAGAAGAACACCAAATCAGCTTATTAGAATGATTTCTGAAGGACTGTGACATTAAAGACTAGAGCAATGTCTGCCAAAAAATTCAGCTTTGCCGTCACAAGGATAAATTACATTTACTGTATTTCTGATCAACTGAATGCAGCATTGATACAAGACTTTTTTCAAAAACATAAAACAAGTATACGTACACCATGCAATATTAACAAACACAAATAAATCTGTGTAGGCCTGTACTCTGGTTTGGTCAAGTCATATATTGTACATAACATAAGAGTAGGTGTTTACATGCTGCCATTTGGATGTGGCCACATAATTTCATCAACATGACACCTGAATCTGGTTCCTTGGCCAAACAACCTAGGAAGTTGTGCCTAGAATGACAGGCCTCTGGCGTGATGTCATTATAGTCCATGTGGATTGCTTCAAGAAAATATGATATGGGTTTCAATCATTCATTTTCCATTGCCAGAATGAAAAAAAAAGCCTCAGTCGGATCTGGAAATGGGGATATGGTGGACGTAATGTCATCTGAAAGAACAGAAGGGTGAAGCATTGCACTACTGTAAGTGGTGGACACTGGCTTTGTCCTATATTATAACACAGGTCTTGTGCCCTGGGCCCCAGTGCCATTTCTCTTAGGGTGGGAATAGATACAAGACATTGTGAAATTCCAAAAAGCAGAGTCATGTTGTATGGTCCTGCTGATAAATGATACCTTGCAGAGCAAAATGGACAACAAATACAGTGTCTTTCAGTTTGATATAAAGGTTTTGAATAACCACATTAACAATAAGGGTTGTAAAGATTATATCTGTATTATACTTATATAATTTGTAATATTTGTTTTCAGAAAGGATGCATTAAAATGATCAAAGTGACAATGAAGATATTCATATGCTTCTTTTGAACTCATCAAAGAAATACGTTTACAGAAAAAATGAAAGGAAACAAATTAATAGTTTTATTCATTTAATAGATCAAAAGCGACAGCAAAAACTATATTATATAATACTTTCAGTGTATAAGGAAAAAAATGTTGTAAATGGTATAATATTTCTTTTTCATTGAATACTGAAAATAGTGTGAGCAAATGTTAGTGGTAAAATAGATTTTTATAAGGAGTTTTGTGGGTGCAAAACAATCTGACATTACAAATTTGGTGCATCCTCTTGAAAATGCTCCAACGCCCATCCCCGTATCTGTCTCCTTTTCCATGATATTCCCATGTGATCTAATGAACAGATGATCAAAGCTGTTTCTGGGACTCTGCTATACGTCTAATGGTCCCTCTACTGTTTTAGCCCGTGAAGGAGGAGAATATGAGACAAAGAAGACGGAGGAACATGAAACTGAGACTGTGTGAAAGAAAAAATGAGAGAAAGTGATAAAGAAGTAATGTTGAGCTAGCAAAGATCGGATATAAGACAGGAACAAAGTACCCAGTGCACAGTGTGTGTGTGTTCAGACCCTAATTAATCTCCGCACTGCCTCTCTGGAGGGCTAACACATTAAACACCCAAGATGGGTTGTTTTTTTTAATGATCAATATTGGATCCCATAATTCATATTTCATTGTTTTTAATGATGCACTTATGCAACCAGTTCTGTTTTATAGCGTTAATTGATACATATTTTATTGTTATTTAGAGAATCATGAGCGATAGATGCTTAATACATTCTAAGACATCTGTTTCGGAGATCCACGATGTAATCGTGTTTAATGTGTCCAAGATGTTTTGCGACCAGGCTTGATTATTTCTTCATTTGCAGTGGTGTGTGTGTGTGTGTGTGTATGTGTGTGTGCGATAAACAGTGGCTCCTGTGTGTGTTATCTGGCAGTGATTCTTATGAGAAGTGAGACAGTCTTTCACTGAAAGATCCACCACCTGCAGTCTCAGCTGTATGGTGATGAGACACACACACACACACAACCACACATACTCACACATAAGCGCTCTCTCACACATGCTCACAATCAACACACATTCTCCTTCTTCACGCACATTGTCTCCGTATCTCACACTCAGACAAAGCGAGACAAGAAGTGAGAAGAAAGGTGTTTCTTCTTAATTAGGCTTGCATGCACAATCTTATATTTTCTCTCTCTTGACTGCTCTTTACTCTTGAGTGTTTTTAATACATTTCTTGACGTAATGGCCAACACACACGTAAACACTCCCAGGGGGTTGTTTCATAGAGAATTATGTCTGTGCTTCTTTGACCTCTCACCTATTAGAGCAAGGTGCTGAGTTTGTGTGTTTCCTGACCACTCGACCTCTAAGGGTCAAGTCAAAGGAATTAAAGGGATATACACCCAAAAAAGAAAATTAATACAAATTCATTTACTCACTCTCTCATGTCATGTAATGATTTTCCATCTTCTGTGGAGCACAGAAAAATCCATACAAAATATAAAAATAGTCATACAGGTGTAGAATTACATGTAGGCGAGAAAATGATGCCCTTAAATACAAATACATTTTCCAGTACATTTCTGAAAATTTGTCATCATTTACAAATATCTGCATATTGCCTTACCCTTTATTTTATTTAATATTGTAATTTTGTTGTTTTAAATTATACTAATATTAATATTTTACCATATTTTCGATATATATTTTCCATCAAATAAATGCAACCTTGATGTGCATAAGACACTTATGTTTCTTACCAATAAGTCTTACCAATGTCAAACTTTTGGACAGTAATGTTTTTCTT
>JAUMHE010000042.1:9306973-9317550 GCA_032359235.1 Enteromius mattozi
TATATATATAATGTAGTGATTAGATATACTGTGTTAAATAATTATTGTGTGCAAATCATTTTAGAAAAAAACATAGATCAACATTTAGTAAAGAAAATTATGATGCACTGCTTATTTTTAAAGCAGAATTTTTTACATTGAACAGAAAATGTGGGGGCAAAACTTCAACTGCATTAAGCTTTTTTGAAAGAACTGCAGTAAGAAAGATATTTTTGTTTTCTGATTGACAGACCGTGTACTCCACGAGTCCATTCTCTGATGCCGTGCTGTTCTCTGATGTTGAGCCGCAGCCAATCGTTGATGAGGAGGAGGGGCTTCTGTGGGTGGTGGGGCCAGTGCTGGCGGTCATTTTCATTATCAGCATCGTCATCCTTATCCTCCTCTTTAAAAGGTGAGAGAGAAAGAGATCTGAGCAAAAACATTATTGAGAATTTGATGATTTGAATGTAGATTATTGACATCAAAGGGATGAAGAAAGTAAGAATTAAGTGACACATTCATTAAAAACTAGAAAATTCAAATCATAGACCTATGGTGAAAATACATTTTTCTAATTAAGCTCTGCTCTAACTTTTTCTAAAATCTAAACTTGTTGCATCTTCTAGATATTGCCTCATTAAAATTACAACCATGGTGTTTGTGAATGAATCATTCATTAGAGTCAGTCCTTTTGAATCAATCTTTGAATGATTCACAAATTAGCCTCAATTATTTATTTGTTTGAATAAATATTGAAAATAATGAAAGGGTAACAAGCAAAGGAATAAAAATTATAGATGGTTTATATTTTACTTCTACAGAAGCTGATTTTATTTATGCCTAATTCATTCTTTTCTTCCCTCGCTTTATCTGTGCACAAACCAGCAAACCAGACAGGTCTGTGTATTATGTTTCTCTCTAAATCTAATTAGGACCTAAATGCAATATAAACTATTTCCTACTAAGTGAGTGTTGCTTTAATGCTCCTGCGCGTGTGATGTTACAGGAAGCGGGCAGAGCTGGAGGGCAGGAAGTGCAGCTTTCCCAGCAGCAGTAAAGCCATGAGTTCCCAGCATCCATCTGACCCAGTGGAGCTGCGTAGAATCAACTTCCCAACGGCTGGTAATATACTGATGAAAAGACATGTCACAAACACACTCACACACAGGTACAGAGTGCTCAAGAATCAACTTTCAGTGCCCCTTTGATGCACACACAGGCTGTCGGTATCAACACAGTGCTGTCTCTTTTTTAGGTTTGCGTGCATCTATCATCGGTTATCGACGGTTATCAAGTTAGTTGTGGTTTTTGAAGTCTATATCCGACTGCTTAACCCCATTCATACTTATGCAGTAACCGGTTTGGCTTTTTCATCCTCTTAACTCATAACAGGGCTCATAACAGTGCAGCGTGTGAAGATTTTCTCTGTCTGCTCTGACATCACAACCAGTTCACACACACCAGCAAACAATCATACATACACTTTTCATTGTCTTCCCTGGTTTATATTTAGCTTTGATCTACTAACCTCTAAACCAAGACATTGTTTAGTGTTTATTTCGTTTTCCTCCTTGTGGGGAGGTTTTGTTCCCACGATAATGGCGAAAACTGATCTGCACACATTATAGCTAGATATCTAAATTGGGACATACCAGAGATGATTTTAAATAAAACATAATATATTAGAGATTATATTCATTCAGTGTTGAATCTTTGTTAATCCTGAATTTGTTGAACAGGCAACTATTGCAGACATGAAATGAACTCTTCTCAGTGAAATTCTAAATGCAGCAATATTGATTTCTGTCTTAAGTTTAATTTGATCTGATTCAGCTGTTTCATTGTTTATGTCATCTTGCTTAATACTTCTGACTGTCTTGTAATCTATACCCTCTTCTGTGCACATTAAGTTTAGTTCAGATTTTATTTATAGAGACTTTAGAGTGGGATATGAATATCTGTTTGGGTGGAGGCCAGTCCCACAAAAATAAGTTATATATCATGAAATTATTGTTAAAAAAAATGTTTTCTGTGAGTAAATGTTTACTTCACTAGACATAACATTTGTGCATGTAGGTAAAAACTTACGTTCTCTGCATTTTTAATGACCCACACTACAGTAAAAATTCTAAACTATTCTATTTAAGTAATATGATACTTTTTTAGTTTATAGATGCCTAGTGTATCGTATAGTGTAAACATGTCAATCTTACATTTCGTGAGCTTTTAATTATTGATCAGTTATTTTTATATGGACATTAAATGTATTTAAAACATTACATTACAAAACATTACATATATAAATGTCCAACAAAAAATACAACCAGCCGCAAGTGGCCATTCCATTTAAATTGGTCTAAAGTATAAGTATTATAACATTTTATTCCTTCATAATATATATATATATATATATATATATATATATATATTTCAGATAATTTAACATATATATTTAACATATATATTATATTAAAATAGATTCATATTTATATGATTTATATGATAAATATAAATGTATATTTCTTCATATATATGTACATAGAAATATAAACAGTACACACGTAATGTAAACAAAAACTTTTATTTTGGATGTGATTAATCGCGATTAATTGATTTGACAGCACTAATTTAAATATCACCATTATACGATATTAATGTAAAATATAGAGTGACAACTAGTATTTATGTGCACGTTATATTTATAGGTAGTCTGCAGTATTGTTATAAAGAGATCATCAGTTACAGTACATTACAAGCAGAATTTGTCAGCCATATAAATATCAGCAATATCATCAAATTGCATATTTTGGATAAAATACAGTATGCAAAATTTAAAAAAATAAAATGGAGGTGTTTTTTTCTCATCAGTATGAGCTCCAAATTCTCATTATTTCACAATCCAAAAGCCATAAAAACCTGATATTCAAAAACACATCAATTAACTGTCTAAAAGTTCAATGAACTGTTCCATTCAAAAAAAAGAGAGAGATTTTTCATGTACAGTATAAAGCTTTCTGGTGATATTATTTAGCAGTTTTCTCCTCAAAACAAACTCATGAACCCTAGTTCTAAAACATATGATATCACTAACATTATCTCACACTGCTCAAAGAACTCAGTCCAGCAGCGTGCCGAATTCTCAGGGTCTGAATGAAGTGTTTGTGTGATGTGACTGACAGGCATGACCAGCCACCCTCCAGTGTCCGTCTCAGAACTTCCAGCTCACATAGAGAGGATGAAAGCCAATGACAACCTGAGGTTCTCGCAAGAGTATGAGGTCAGATTTCACACACAAACACACTTATATTCACACCCCACAGGTGTACATTAAAAACAGATTGGCCAGTCCACATTTTCAGCATACTACCGTATAACATGCTTTGAATTCTTTTTCATGTACTTTTGTTGTGTGAGCACAAATTTTAATGCATAGGCCATGTGATGTTTATAACATGTGAAGTGCAGTATGGGGCTTGTCCAGTGTGATGTGTAATGCATGGCGTGCTTCTCTCTTGTAGTCTATTGATCCAGGGCAGCAGTTCTCATGGGAACATTCTAACCTTGAGATTAACAAGCCAAAGAACAGATATGCCAACGTCATCGCCTACGACCACACCAGAGTAGCACTTTCCAACAATGATGGTGAGATTGCTTGTGCTCAGTATGTCAGTATTGCTTTTTCTATGTCTGTATTCATGAGAAATCACATTTTTAATCTAAAAGGGGTATTGTCAAGGGAAATCAACTAAGAGAACATTATTATCTGTTCACATTTATTGCATCTTGCACCATTGCTGTTTGTTATCTCTAAATGTACACATAACGGTACATTATAAACTAAAACTTTAATTTATTTTGGTACATAAAATAATGATGAAATAAAATACACATTTAAAAAAAACTTGGATGCTGCCAACATAAATACCTTGAAAACGAACTGAAATAAGTTACTTATACTAAAACATAAATATTAAAAATAAATATTTAAATAAATATATATATTTACACATAGCAAATATCATAAAATATGATTGCTAAAATCATAAAAATAAAGACTTAAAAAAGCTAAAATTCTAAAACTAAATATTTTAATTTTAAAGTTCTATAATAGTATAGAAATAATACTAAAATAACACTGACATACTAATTTGAAGGTGTTTCAGATCACCTCTGATACATTTACAAGTTATATCCCTTATATTGTTTATTTTTGAGCTGTTTGAATTGATCAGTTTCTTCACTTTTTTATTTTATTTATTTATTTTATTTAGAAATAATTTTATTTAATTTTATGCATTTTTTTCCTTTATTGTGATAGAACAGTATAAAAACACAGGAAGCAAATTGGAAGATGGTTGGCATCGAGATGGGACTCAAACTCGGGTTGCCTAAAGTGCAGCTGCACTGTATTCGGCTCTGATGCTGCTATGTCATTTTGAAATATTAGATCCGACACACTACTAATGGAACAGAATTCAATCTTTTATTCACACCCATTAAAATTTATGAAGAGCGTTTAGTTTTTTTCTCTTGTCAGTTTGAAAGTGATGAAGTTTTTGTCATTCCCTCTTGTTATGCAGGTGTTCCTGGCTGTGACTACGTCAATGCCAACTTCATAGACGGGTACCGCCGACAGGGAGCTTACATCGCCACCCAGGGCCCCATGCCAGACACGTTTAGTGACTTCTGGAGAATGGTGTGGGAACAACACACAGCGAATATCATCATGATCACCAAACTTGAGGAGAAATCCAGGGTGAGAGCACTAAAACATACAAAAACAGACACACTCAAGTCATGTGCAGTCATACATTTCCAGACAGAAACACTCACAGTCTCTACAGAGTGCACGCACATTCTTGGTCACACTAATTGTGAATTATTACCTTAAAAACAATAGAAAAGCGAAGTCAAAATTTAAACATATTGAAATACTGGTGAGGACATGCCTAGCAAAAAGTATATATGGTTACCCTAGTCGACTACCAATGTGAGCGAAGTCAGTGGAGCTCACATGATCATGGTCTTCTGTGAAGTACAGTAGTTTATTGTAGATGTGAAAGAGACGTAAAAGTGCCTCCATTATGGATTTTTGAAAATGACTTTTCGTGCATTGTGTAACAGCTCTAAGTGAATGTAAAGTAGTTTTAAATCTGAAAGTGCACCGTGTATAAAATTGTCTTTCATAAGAAGGAGTCCACTCTAAATCATTGAAACGAGTCATTTTTAAAATGAATCCCAAGCCGTTTCATGTTGATTTCAAAAATTAAACATTAGCATATTGCATTAAATAGCATATCGCCATAAATCGTTGAGTGAATCGCTTAGGAGTCATTAAGCAAGTACGGTCAAAATAAATTCATTAAATAAAACAATGACAGTGTTGTTGTTTTTTTTGACCTTGCATGCATGTCAACCTGTTGTTGGGGACTCCCAAAACCCAAAATTAATCTTAAATTAACCTTACCCATAATAGGGGCATTTTAAATCAGATTTTCAGAAGCTTTGGGCATTTATGCAGCCCACCAAAAATGTTAGATGAACTAAAATTTGTTTGCATCAGGATCCATAAAATGCTGTTTAGGTAGGCAACTGACTGGATTTTGAAATAGAATTGCGAGACTAAAACGCTTAATCAAACTCATAAACACACACACACACACATATTAACCATACTAACTTTTTGATCAAACACAGCATTGATATTTTCCATGTTTCTCAGTGAGTCTGTTGTGTGGTGTTACGGAGCAGAGTAAGTCTTATGCTGTTTGTCTATTACTCTCCAGATGCCTTCGTATTTCTTCTCAAAGGCAAGACGTCTCACTTGGCTAATTAAACCACTGTCACTTTTCACTTGAGTGGTTGATATTCTGTGTCTCACCTCTTTCCTCCTTGTTAACTCTGCCTCATCCCTTTTTTACACCCACTCTCTCTTTTTCTGATCTGTCTCTTCTTGCTTCCTCTTTCCCTCACTGACTTCTGAGACACATTTACAAAGTGTAACTTGAATTTTTGGCTGGTTATCACACTCTCACTGCATGCTGAAATGTACTCTCCAAGGGTGTGTCTCAGTCTATTCCCTAGTTCCCTTTTGTGGGAATTAGTAAAAATAGGTTAAAAGGCATTCTGCTGATTTCTAGGGAGTGAACTGTTCAGTGCACTGGAATGATTTTGACAATGAGGCAACCCACTCCCTTGGTAGTGTAATTACTAGTGAACTAGGGAGCAGACTGACCCATAGCCATGTGAGTACTGTTGTTGATGGAAAGCAGCCAGGCTGAAGAGCAGCTGACTTTCAGTGTTGATCTCAGCTGGTTCTTCAGCTCTCCTCTAATGTCTCCTTTGACATTGAGACACATGCAGCGGTGAGAGGTTTACTAAGTGTCTGCTGAACTGTGTGCAGAATAAATGCGATCAGTACTGGCCCAGCAGAGGGACAGAGACATACGGATTGATGCAAGTCAATTTACTGGACACGGTGGAGCTCGCGACCTACTGCGTCAGGACTTTTGCTCTTTTTAAGGTAACTAAGCAGCAGTGATCTGTACATAAACACCATGTACAAAATTTTTTACTCTCCCAAAGGTAACCTAATGGCAGGCTCCACCTGTAAATATGCTAAATATTAAGTACACACTGAATAGACATTTAATGGGAAATATGTTGAATAAAATAACATTTCTGCTTGGATGAGAAGTATTCTCAGACATCTTCTTTTCTACTCTAGTTCAGTTTATTTTAGTATATGGTACTGTACTGTGCTGAATTGTGTCGTTTCTTTGTGCAGAGTGGAAGTGGCGAGAAAAGGGAGGTTCGTCAGTTCCAGTTTACAGCATGGCCAGATCAAGGAGTACCTGAACACCCCACTCCCTTCCTGGCCTTCCTCAGACGGGTCAAAGCCTGCAACCCCCCAGACGCTGGACCTATTGTGGTCCACTGCAGGTAACTAGGACAGAATTGAGTATTTACATCCAGTCAGACAAGACACTTGTTAAGGTTCTTTCTATACCAATGAAATGTACTAGTAAGCTGCTTCTCCACTCTTGGGCCTAACGGTTCTAAGAACTGTCAGGTACGGTTCCAGTTGTTTTCCCACGTGAGCCTGGTATGGTGCGAAACAAGTACAAACCCTTCTCGGCCTGGAATTCTGTGTAACCGTGCCAAAACCGTGCTGTTAGAGTGCATGTGCGTGACGTCGCCAATCAGGGTCTTCTACTTGCCTGGCTGCTAGTTTCTCCGTGGCTTGCTAAGCACCATATTTTGAGCAGTGTGAACACAAATTAGTAGTAAAATCTAAAGAAATTTCTGATCATACTCCATAACGGCTTTAGTCTGTAGAGAGTATCCAATCATTTGCCTAAATTGTGTTGATTATATGAAATTGGTGTTATGTCACATAATTGAGCTGCAGCTCAATTGTTTGTCTCTGTCGATGCGCTCGATGCTTTTTGTTGAATGTTTTATGTTGTGAGTGTTTTTATGTGTGTTTTATTTTGCTTAGACACAACAAAGCAACATTACTACAGTACATACATGCAAGATTTTTACAAATTAACTCAAAAATAAAATGAATGCCATAAAACTAAATATGAGAAATAAAAGACTTACAGAAAAAATAAAAAGAAGAAATATTAAATGTCTTAAAAGTAGGAAAAGGCTCCCTCAAACTTTTTGCTGTGGTTCTCGTCTACTAGCTAACTTCCTCAGAAACACTTGCTTGCAACATAGCTATAAATTTATAGAATGTTCTCTTTTTCAAATTTTATCTGGTTTTAGCATAGATTTCCGTTGTTGTCTATTAAATAAGTCAAATAATGTTTTTACTATTTCATATTTTTAATTAACATTTTAACCACACAAAACCAAACAAAATCACAGCATTTAGAGGTAAAATAAATGGAGAAAAGAAGAGAGAGAGAACAAATCAAATAATGATTTTACAATATAATATAGAATTTATAATGAAATTAAATACAAAAGTATAACTTTTTTTATTATATATTTGTCCATATTGGTGTAATGATTTTATTCTATGAAACTATTCAGTGAGAAAAAAATCACAAAATAATTTTCACCCATCAGTAATTTATTTTTTTTTACAACCATTATGCTGGGACATGCGCTAATTTGAGTGCTTGTGACAAGCATTTTTTCTCTCTCTCTCTCTCAGTGCTGGTGTGGGCCGAACGGGCTGCTTCATTGTGATAGATGCCATGTTGGAGCGTGTGAAGCAGGAGAAGACGATAGATATTTATGGTCACGTGACTCTGATGCGATCTCAGCGAAACTACATGGTGCAAACAGAGGAGCAGTATATCTTTATTTATGATGCACTGCTGGAGGCTGTTTCCTGCGGCAACACAGAGGTTCCTGCACGGAATCTTTACGCCTACATCCAGAGACTGTCACAGACGGAACCGCCGGACCACATCAGCGGAATGGAGCAGGAATTTAAAGTCAGTACTTCCCACAAATGTGACATATATTTGTTGCTTTTTTCAGTAACATGTTAACTGAGATATATCAATTAAACATTAAAAACAACACATTTTAAAAATAGTCCCCAACACCGTCTTATAAATAATATATAAGATACTGTATTGTTTCCTGTTGCTTGCAGTTTGTACGTTGCTTTGTAATTTTCCTGTTCATAAAAATGTTATTTCTTTTTTCTGTGTCCCTTTTTCAGCGGTTAGCTAATGCCAAAGCGCATAACTCCCGATTCGTCAGTGCCAGCCTTCCGTGCAATAAGTTCAAAAACCGATTGGTCAATATCATGCCATATGAGACCACACGTGTGTGTCTGCAGCCAATCAGAGGAGTGGAGGGCTCAGACTATGTCAATGGCAGTTTTATAGATGGCTACAGGTACATTGCGATCTCTCTTTTTCATATATATTTACTAGTAAAAATCAAACAACACATCTACAAAACAAGCATACACATCAAAGCTGGAGAAATTTTCAGTTCTTGAAGTTTTCATTTCATTCTCATCACTCTAGGCAACAGAGGGCGTATATTGCGACTCAAGGGCCGCTGGCTGAGACAGTTGAAGATTATTGGCGAATGCTTTGGGAACATAATTCTACTATAGTAGTTATGCTTACTAAACTCAGAGAAATGGGAAGGGTTAGTTCACAAACACACATACACGTCAGTTCTGTTTATTGTGAAGTGATTAATTGCCAATCAGTGTTATTTTAGTATTTATATTCTATTTTATTAATATTAATTTCATGTTTTCATTTTTTCGTTTTAGTATAATTTGTCTTTTGTTTAAGTGTAATTTATTTTCATTTCTATTTCTATTTAAGTTTTACTTTTAACTGAGATCCAGTTAGTATGTGTAGTGCTTCAACTCAGTTAAGTTAGTAAATGTTAACTTTTTCGTCTGATATTTATATTTCATTTCAGCTACGTTTAACGATAGTAACAGTGATGAATGTATGAACTTTTTCCTGATGCAGGAGAAATGTCATCAGTACTGGCCATCTGACAGGTCAGCACGCTATCAGTACTTTGTGGTGGATCCCATGGCGGAGTACAACATGCCTCAGTACATACTCCGAGAGTTTAAAGTCACAGATGCAAGGGTATGTCAAGCACTCATTAAAACCTTTAAAGGGGTCATATGATGGTTCTAAAAAGAACATTATTTTGTGTATTTGGTGTAATGCAATGTGTTTATGCGGTTTAAGATGCAAAAAACACATTATTCCCTCATAAACATAACACCATATCTGCATTTGTGAACGGAGAAATGACAAACAACAAGCACTCCACTGCTCAAAACTCGCATTTGAATAGTAAGTAGCAGGATCTTTTAATAAGCTAACGTAACTTACTTAAAGGTTGTGAGTCAGAAGTGCCAGACTGTCCTTGCAGAGGTAGAATTGCTCCACTTTATAGTCTCTATGCACAGCCAGCATAGGCTACTCTCCAGGTTTTAGGAGTCCGTCCTCCGTAAATGCGCTGAACACACTCTGTTATTTGGGTTGAACTGTTCTGGAACAGTGTTCTAAACACAACTTGACCACTGATTTCTAGTTATGTACTCTTTTGGAAGCACAAAGTAGTTTCACTTTCACAATGACACACAGTGTCTCCAGCAACCCGAAGCAACACTATACAGCAAGAATATTAGTTCCGTTTTGTTTCTTTTTGTAAACATGTGTTATGAAAACACGCCCCCACTTTGTGATGTAGCAAAGTGGGGGCATGTTTAAACAAGCTGTTTTAGGGGTGGTGTTCAAGTCATAACTTTTAAAAGAATATCTCTTTGGTTTTGAGACTTTAGTCTTTGAAACTTTACAGATCCTCTTCATGCTCCAAGAGCTTGTAACTACGGAGCCCCTTAAGGGACAAGGTGGAGAAAAGAATTCAGGGTGGGTAAAAAAAAAAATCAAGGTGGAAAGAATTTTTTCTTTCAAATCTTTTGCGTTCTCTCGCAAAACTTTGCGTTCTCTCGCAAAATGATTTGCATTTTCTCTCAAAACTTTTGCGTTCTCTGGCGTAACCAGATGAGTTTCCAGTGGTTCAGACAGCTCTGTACATTCATAATGGAGCAATTCATAGAGTTTTACTTTGAATTTGGACTG
>JAUMHE010000042.1:9329133-9367565 GCA_032359235.1 Enteromius mattozi
TTTGGATGTCCTTTATCGTTTGACAGCACTAATATATATATATATATATATATATATATATATATATATTAATTACTAATACTCACAATTACATGCTTATGAAGATGAGCGGCCAAGGCCAACAAATAATAATAATAATATATTTTTTTAAATCCACATGCATTCACATCAAGTGTGCTTTACAGAAACAGCCATCATCTGGAGCCAGAGAGAGAGAGAAGCCTGGCAAAAGGCTGTGTTCACAAGGCCAGGGCAGTCTGCTGGAATGTGTCTGGGTGTGTGTGTGCGAGCTGGCAACCTTTCTGTAGCAGACCTACTGCTGGATACCTGCTGTTGATCCTGTCAAACTATCACATGCACACACCTACAGGGCCTGTTTCTACAGGCATATGTGCACGTGTGAGCATGGGCACGTTCAAGTGCACATATGTGATTAGCTTCATGCATGAGCAAACATTTGCACAGAGGAAGAACATAAATCAGTTGAAGATCCCAGTCTTAGTTCGGTTATCATTGGCGCTCTTTTTTTCTTTCAGATTAAGACAGAGAAAAAAAATGAAAGAAAGGTGACATGAAGGAAGTGAAGGGATTATTTCAGGGAGGGAGTGTGTGTGTGTGCATGTGTGTAAAGAGGGTTCCCTGCTGCAGCGTGTCTTTGAACCCACCCCCACCTTGACAGGTCACATGGTTTGTGTGATGCCAGCTGTCTCATTTGCATGTGTTTTAACTACACCGCAAATCCATCAATTGGGAGAGAAAGCGAGAGAGAAAGAGAGAAGGGGCGGAGATACAAAAAAGGGGCTGCAGACACACTGGAAGAACTGATTGATGAAGAAAGACAGAGATGCCTTAATTCCTGTGGGCTTCAGAGATGTGGAGGTTGTTAGATGCCCACCTCATCCTCTGAAGGCTTGTGCAATGAAGAAGAGGAGGGATGCCCATGTTACTGGATGTGATGGGGACAGTCACTGTCACTAATATGCATATGGCTTATGGAATCGGGAATATGTTTCGCATCCACCAAAAAGTGCAAAAAGAGTAAAAAAAATTGTTGGCCTGCTGGGCAACAAAAATAAAAGTTTTTGCATACATAACATATGCGATTGTATATTTATTATGTATAAATACACACACACACACATGCATATATATATTAACAAAAATATGTTTATATATTAAATAAATGTATATATAATATAAATACAAAACATTTATATTAAATAAATATTAATATAAATATATACATGTAATTACATGTCAAATATTTTCCAAATATATACTGTGTGTGTGTGTGTGTATTTATATATACATAATAAATATACACAGTACACACACACATATATGAAAAAAAACCCATTTATTTTGGATCTGATTAATTGTGATTAATCATTGCTCAACACTAAATTGATTTTTTTTTTACCTTTAAAAAAAAATTGGTAGTACATTTCATATCCACAAATAATACAAAAGTAATACGCTTTTCCAAAATCAAAAATCAAAATAAAAAACGGCTCGGCAATGATTAATCGTATACGAAATAAAGGTTTTTGTGTACATAGTATATGTATAGTAGCCTATATATATATATATATATATATATATATATATATATACCGTTACCAAAATTATTAAGGCATAGTTCACCCCAAAATTCATTTTTTTGTCTTAATTTCCTCACCCTTATGTTGTTCCAAAGCTTTTTTATTTTCATAGTTGACGTCAGCTAATATCCATGACAATAGCTTGTTTTAGATAAAAAATATTGAAATAAAAAACAGCAAACTTATAATAAAGTGTTAAAAATGTTTTTAACTATTTTCTGAGGAAAGTAGTTAATATACATATGCACACACACTACATCTCATCAGGGATATGAAATATGCCCTAAATTATAGAATGACTCATATATATATATGCCAATTGCGTTGTGGGAGTGAGGGCAGAGTAATGCATATGCATTCATAATATGCATAAATATTATTTTAAATTCATTTTATTCTTCACTGTGAGCTGAACACACTTTGCCTCATCAACTATTAATAGCAATAGCACTGTGCTTAATTATTGTCTTAACTGACTTTTACTGTCTTGAATTCAAAAATGTGTTAATAAGCACCCTGAAGCACTTCATAAGACTCGATTTGTGCTTCTGTGGTGGAGGTTTCACAGTCACCCACTCATATCGGCGACAATGTGGATGTAGGAGGCTAATGTCATTGTACTAATCAAAGCCTGGGCTAATAGCTAATGCTATCAAAGAGTGATGAAGCAGTCCATTCATCTTTACAGAAACAGCAGCTCTGCAGACCACACTGTGCACTTCAAACAATGTTTTGTGAGATCATCAAACACAAAGGCGTGTGGGTATTTTCAACCCTGCAATGTGAACATGTGGATGTTTTTGTTTGATATGATAATCTCATTGATATGTATGAGATACTGTGAGAAATGGGAGTGAAGGTCTGTGTGTGGAAGGTAACATAACAATAGGCAATGTGATATTAAAGGATGTCTGTGACATTTATACATTGTAGGGAATATCAGAGAACCTTTAGATACTGATGATAAAGTAAGATCAACAAAAAATTGTAGCAAATTTTTTCATCGCAGGAGTCTGAACAAGGCCACACATGTAAATACGAAGAGATACACTATGCATTAAATTAGAGGTGAAGTTATCAGTTACAGAAACTAGATTTGTGATATACATATGATCAGATGAAACGTGCATTTTCTGCAAAAATAAATAAATAAATAAAAAATACAGACTTTCTTCAAACCATAGGTCGGTTTTACAGATAGTCCCGCCCCCAAACTCACGCTATTGGTTGAGTCAGTGAAGGCTAGTTCGAGCAGCAATGTTTTAACAGTGCCACATAGAGAACACACGATGTTTAGACTTTAAAGGGAGTTCAACATATAAATAAACTATTCATAACTGTTGAAGCATAAATGTGACTGAACAATTAACAAACTTTCAGCGTTGAGAAACCACGTATCCAGCTCAATGTGTAAGAGACGTGCTATCGTCGCCCCCTGTTGAAAAATGGTGTTTAGTGCAGTCTCCATCAAAACGAGGGCTTTGATAAGCATACTGCATGCACAGACAGACAAAACACAGCCGGGGAAAGTCAGCCAGGACTCCAGAGTCAACTTTATAATGGACAGATGTGAGAACGAAATGGTGAATAGTGTGCGATGAATTGTGATTAATAACCAAGCCTTTACATTTCATTTAGTAAGTTTTAATTAACATATTTTACTATATTTGCACATAGTCACAATGTTTCTTCTTAATTTAAAAAACACACAAACCCATACAAAGACTTTACTTACAACATATATATTCAAATACCGAACACAATAAAATGGCACACTTAAACAACACTTTACATTACACACAACATCATTGTTAATAAAGCAGAAAGGCATAAGATGATAATATTAAGGCAAAACAAACTAGGAGATACGTGGGGAAAAACTGTAAAATGCAACAAAAAGGTGCAGTTGTAAACATCAAGCAAGTAAAATAATGGTACTAACAACTGAGCATCATTTAAACCTAGAACATGAATATTTAAATATCAACTTGACTTATCAACTGTATTTAATTGTTTCATCTTTTGGTGCACATGCAGTTGTTTTAAAGAGAGCTTAAAAAGGTTCATTTTGTATTATTTTTAATACATCAGTTATATCTTCAAGTCTATATCACAAGTTTGCATGTGCTCAAGAAGTGTTCATTCAAGTTTATACTCATAGATGGTGTGAAATATTCATTCATGCTGATGTTAAGTTTGCAAAGTCAACTGTAATATTTAGATCCTCTGTTGGTCAAATGACTTTTAACAATTTTTAAGTTCAAGTTCAACTTGATGATTAGTAAGCATTAAAATCTGTGCATCTTTTCTCTTTCAAATGCATGTGCAATACCATTCTAAAGTTTGGGGTCAGTAAGATTTTCTTTTGAAAAAAAATAATATTGTTATTCATTTGCTCATTAGTGACCGTAAAGGCATTTATAACATTACAAAGATTTGTATAGCAAGTAAGTGCTATTTAATAGGGGTTTCACAAAATATGCACAATTATGTAGCACAACTGCCTTCAACAGTCATGTTATTTAAATAGCAAATCAGCATCCTAGAAAGATTTCTCAATGATCGTGTGACACAAGACTGGATTAATGGCTGCTGAAAACTCACAGGAATAAACAACATTTAAAAATATATTAAAATAGAAAACAGCTCTTTTAAATGATGGGTTTTGCTGTATTTTTGATCGAATAAATGCAGTCTTGGTGAGCACAAAAATATTTTTGAAAATCTTTCAGACTCCAGACTTTTAAATGGTAGTGTAAATGGAAATAAATAGAGCACAAATTACATTTACAGAGACAACCAATATCATGCAAAGTGCACCTTGGCACATTGCCATTGTCAGCTGAGGTGACGTCTGTGGTCTCACCTTCCTAAAAAACCCAAAATATTTGGGAGTGATTCAAAGAAGCTTTTAGTGCATGAGAAACACGAACCAAACATGACCAAATCATTGCTTATGTCATTGAAATAATCTGTTATAGCTTCAGCGGGCACTAAAAGCATGAAGAATTCTGGCTTAGATGGGATGATTCTGTTACCACATGAAGGCTGGAGAGACCACAAACACCAAACTGACTCCCGTGTTTATTGGTTTCCAGATGACTAATCAATGCTTGGACTGGAACCGAAGTCGTCATATGGTTACTGCTGGAGTCTACAACTTTTGGCGACGCCAAAGCTAACTCAGCAAAACTATATATAAAGTCGATGGCAATAAATGGCGGCAGTGTAAACTCTGCTCCTGACCATTCCCACCCTTATAATGACATACTTAGTGATTTGAATACTCTGTGGTTCAGAGGCCACAGAAGTCAGTATAGAAAACAGAATACTGGGAACGTATCAGAGGAGACCCTGAGTGAGTTGAACTCGCTTCTTCTCATGTCTGAGCCAGTAAAAATCTTTGATCAAATTCATAAAACTGGGATAGTTCAGCCAAAAGAGAAAATTCCTTCCAAACCTGTTTGACTTACTCTCTTCTATGGAACATAAAAGGTAATATCCCAGCCAGTTTTCAATATAGTTAAAGTGAATTTAGACTGGGGCTGTCTAACAAATATAAAAGTGTCATAAAAGTGCTCTATGTCTTCTGAGGCTAAGTAATGGCCAACCATTTACTATTTTAATGCTGTGTTTAAGCAGCAGCAGAAAAAAAAAAAAGGAAGACTTCTTTTCCATTATTTTCTCATCTCTATCAGAGCATTTTCAGCAAAAGTTCATATGTAGCATTTATGATTCCCCATGAGAATACAGATCTCTGGAAGTTCAAATGCACACCACGAAACAGACGGCTCACCTTCCTGTCCCTCTCTCTCAAAACGTTTGCCAGTATCACCCTGCAGGACCGAAACTCCCCTCCAATCTGTACTTGTGCATGAGACTTAACTAAATTGAGAGGGTAAAACACCACCCCGAGACCTGCTCCCAGAATCCCTCCACATACAAAGTCATTAACCAAGTGCCCTGCCTTTGTCTCGGCTTCGGGGAGCAGTTCCTTAATGGGTCCACGCAAGCCAAAGAAAAAAACATTGCTAGGGCCGTTTCTGAGTAGGATTGGAACAAGGCCACGGTAAAGCTCTCGGATGCCATGTTGTTGAAGCAAAACACGAAAAATATGCGCAGTGTTCTGAAAGTTCCCATGATGACGTGGGTCCTGCAGTAGAGTTTGGACCCTCTCGAAAGGCGTCAAGATTGCTTCAGCTGTTCCTGCTAAAACTGCTGCGATGCTGTCCGTTAACAGGACGGGGGTTTGAGGAGCGTGTAGCCGCAACAACCTGGAGAAGTCCTCATAGAGGCCAAACATAATTGCTATAGTGCTGCTTTTCTGCAGTAGAGGTGGCAGGATGCCGCGGTACAGTGTGCGCAAACCATCCCTCTGGAGCTGGCGCACCGCTTCCCACGTCTGCACTCCGAACAACTGCTGGCGGAACAGTGCCTTGTGTATGGGAAACGTGATCACAATGTTGGCGAACGCTGCGACAGAACCGCACAAGTAGTGTTTCTGAGTCTGCAGTGACTCTTGGTCTTGGTCAGCGGAGGCCATGGTCCTCGTTGATAGCCAGTCAAATGTCGAAAATGAGGATCGGATATGACATCATCTGGTGCATAAAATATAATCAGATGAAAGAAGAAAAAGTCATCGACAACTGATAAAACAACTATTTTTTTACTTAAGTGTAACAATTTAGCATTGCTATGAACTTAAAGAGTTAGCTGACACACAACAGCATACACTGTTTACGTTCAGTGAATACTTTACACCCTGATGACCCAGAGGAGACAAATTATTCTTGAGTGAACTGTCCCTTTACATAAAGTAATGCATATGAAAAAATATAAATTGCATAACTGGGTAATTCAAGCCACTCCTTCTACATTTTCATATTTCATTTTAAAAAATGAGACCATACGACTTATTTTTGTAGGCCATCCTGGAATTTTGCATTATCTTGGTTCCCTCCACAAAAACCCAAAAGCATTTTATACACTGGCTTTTGGATTACTGCAGATAAAAACCAACACAATCACAATGAACAAAATGCATAAGAATCATAATCTTAAAACGTGAACACAACTTTTAGGAGTTTTGATGTCTAAATACAGTCAACAGAAGTGGGCTATAAACGAAACTGCGGTCCATGACTTCAGAGTCACCATCACTAAGCTGCTGGCAACTCTTTCAGTCTTTATTTAAAATCCATTTCCCTAAAAGTTTTAGTTAGAATAGTTTCTAAATCATGCAGCTCTATTTTGCACACAAACAGCTCTCAGTCGAGTCCTAGCTGACTGAATTTTGTTCATGATATTCAGCAGCATTACATTTTGCAAAAGATACTAAGAATAAATATGTTTGATATCTAAATGTTTGACTTAATTTTGGTTTTTTAACTACAGCAAATCGCAATCGATAAGCAGAATCTGAATTGCACTTGATAAAATTCAAAATTATGTTGCAAAATAAATGTGAAAATATCTTGAGCTTGTGTTAATCACAGACCTTTTTTCTGGCATTTAACCAAAACTCCATTCAAACAACCTACTGACTTCAGACGATTGAACCATAAGTATATAAAAGGACATAAGCTATTTATCTAAATTAATATTAAGCAGCACAGCTATTTTCTTTAACTGTGATAAAAAGAAATCAGAAACAGCATGTTAGAATGAAAAAATGGCCTTGAACAGCTTTATGTGCATGTCAAATGATTTGGCTCCTGGAGGAAAAATTACATTATTTTTATCATGTTGAATGCCTTTTGGAGGTTTGCTGAGGACCCCTAGTGGGCTCCAGTCCTCTGCTTGACAACCACTAGACTGGTATGTTGAATGAATATAGAAATCAGGTATCCCTAGACCCTAGCTGTTTTTAATGTGAAGGATACCAATGAATTAGGATAGCTGGGATAGCAGGAGCATCTCTATAGCTAGTATCTCTGTAGGTATCCAGACTAAAAGATACCATTAGCCTATGACCTTCACCCCAATAATTTAGCAGCCTAACGTTACTGTTATTACCGTTACTATAAAATCAAATTAAATAAATATCGGGTTTAATTCTAATCGCTTTCATAATATTTTGGGTATATTATCTATCTTTAAGCCAGCAAATACTATGGTTACCATGGTAATTCTTGCAAAGGCGTGACCTGTAATGTTTATGACAAAGACAAATCAAAACAACCGCGCCCGTTCTTCAGAAAATCATGATATTTATCATTTGAACCGAATAACGTTAACCGAATTATTTCAGACTGTTACAAAAATGAAGCGTCTTCATATTCACTAACAACGAGCTACATACTGCAAAAACACCACATCACGCTCAAATTTGATCATTGTTTGCCCGCTATGAAATGTCTCTGAATGAATATATGATCAGATATCCCCCAGAATCTGATGACTAAGTGATGCACATTTTAGAAATATTGAAAGCTCACCTCATGTCATCCGCTTCCGTCGCGCACATGTATCTCAACACGCTCGCGCGCGTCCCGCGATCTGATTGGCCTGATGATGCCATCACTTGCCGTACTGATCCGAGATCTTCTTTTTCTTCTTCTAGCTTTGCGGCGGATCGCCTGATCCGAGATCAGCTGTGTCTGAAAATGAAATCGATGGCTTTCTGATGAATTTTTCTTGATGCTGTGTCATTTTCTTTGTGAGAACACACAGTATCACACAGTTTCACAGTGCGTGGTGTACGTAACATGACATCATACAGCACAACAATATCTAGATCATTGAACATGGCAGCATTGAATACAATTACATTTTTTATGTCTTATAAAAACACTCTGAATGTAACTTAATCTAAAACATGCAAGATAGTTGAATGTTATTGAGGACATCGATCCCTGTTTTGGGGGGAAAACACATGAGGTGTTATTAGGCCATAGACTGTTGATGGAGAAAAAAACCTGTCAAGCATTTGATCAATTAACCAATGAAAATGAAGGAACAAAATGATCAACAGCTTGCACCTGCAATAGTAATTAAATTGTTCCTCACTTAGCTAGCAGTTGTGTTGTTTAAATATATACGTGTATAAACAGAAACCCTTCTCTGTGTTTCTCACGTCCTGCGTGTTGTTCTTCAGCAGTAAAGTAAGTAGTTTGGGGTTTTATTTTGTTGTACCTTCTGTTTTCATATTTGTAGTCATCTCTTCATTTACCTCATTCATTTTCCCTAAGAAAAACTGAAGTAAGACAATGGCTGACAAACCAGATATCAGTGAGATCTCTCAGTTTGACAAGACCAAGCTCAAGAAGACTGACACACAAGAGAAGAACACACTTCCAACTAAAGAGAGTAAGTTTGGGTTTTGTAGAGCGCTCATCACCTGGACTGTGGAGTTTTTGTGTGTGGTGTGGGTTTCTTTTTTTATAAACTTGCCATTTCCTTCATCTTTCAGCCATTGAGCAGGAGAAACAATGTCAGGCATAAACTATCTTCACCAAGGGCAAGATGTGGAGAACTGTGAGATGGCAAGGCACTTTAAGCAGAAGATGGCTTCTCATAACCACCGGTCACTATAGCCCTAGGCTGGAGTGGAATATTTGCCCTCATAGTTTTAACCTGTGTATCAGACCATCCTGAGATGACTGACTTCATGATTATGACATGTCACTGAAGAGGCAGTCAGCTTTGCACTGAGGCTGTCTAACACCATTCTTTTGTAAATCCATTGGAATGAAGAAAATGAGTTTTATTTGCCCTCTTCTATGGTGAAATAAACCTTTTCAAATGAATTACTGTGTCTGGGTATTGTTTCCTACCTGTCAGCTCCCATAGCTTGTCAGCCCCCAGTCTAGTGGAAGACTGTGACATTTGTCTTGTGTAACAGCCTGACTGTTTGTAAAAATGGGTTGCAGAGAAAATGAGTGCGGTGACCCAGGTATGAGTGTGTGATGCAGAACATAAGATCCTCTCAGAATAATTTAAAAACTAATATTGCCTAGTTTTTAATTTTAAGTTCTAATTTTATGATTTAATGCAAGTTTAAATACTAGGTTTTTTTGGGGGGGGGTTTCTCGATTTAAATTGCTTTTTTAATTTGAAAGCTGTAATGACCTAGCTGTAAACCAACACACCATTAATCAGCAGTAGAAATTTCAGCTGGAAGGCAATTTTAGTGCAAAAACTTGAGCAAACTCCTTATATATGTGAACTGAAATGCTTGCAACACAAGCAAATCTTGAGTGCAAAAGTAAATTGGCTGTATTTATGTAAATTCTTCAATTATTTAAGTTGTGCCACACCATATATATATATATGTACTGTATAGGCGATATATTTATTCACTGAGCTGTGCCCGTGCGACTCATGTAAGTGGTGCTGACACACAGTACAGTGCCTGGCCTGCAGTAACTCCGGTCTGTGCTGCTTTCACTGCCTGTAGGCCAGCAGAGATGTGACAGACATTCACAGCTTTAGCATGGGTGACAGCGATGGGGAGGTGTCACATACACAGGAAGAAAAACTTCACAACCCCAGAAATGAAGTTGGAAAAGTCATGGCAAATATTTCCACTCAGAAAATCCACCATGTGCAGAATATATAAGGTCTTTCCACAAAACGGCACACTGTAACTCACATGAAAAATAATTGTCAAGTAGTTTTTCTTCTAGAATACAAAAAAGAGGGATAATTTTTGTTTCTGTATCTCTTTTCTTACAAATACAAACATTTGTTTTTCTGGTAAGAACTTCTATTGTTTCTACTGAGCTACAATAATTATTGCACATCTTCTTTAACATTGCATCTTAGAATTTCATTTCATTATTTTCATACCACTTTGTTTCACACAAACCTTTTTGCATTATTGGATTGTCATCACAACTTTATTTAGTATGTTTATGAAGCCACTTTCTTTCCATTTTCATGGTTCTACTATATCTGATATAAAATTAAATTGCATTCCATCAATAGATAACAAAACGTAGAGGTAATCAATCCTTCTGGTGAATAAACATCCCTTGCTAAGCTGAACTTAACATGAACTTCGACTCTCAGAGCACTTTCCAGAGAACACTCAATGGAAGGTACGCAAATAATATAATCCAATACTGACCACAAGTCTGTGTATATATTTTAGAATTTATTGCATTCCTCGAAATGTCTGAGCATTCCACACTTCTCCACTGAAACATTAATTTTACAAACATAAATTATAATATTGACTTAATTTTAAAATGTTTGTTTTCCTAAATATCAGAAAATACAATTATATAGAATGCAAAACTCTTATATAGGCTAATCTTTAAATTTTGCTTTCATTGAAATAAAAATCACTAAGAGTTTACTGTATGACCTAATATCAACAGGTACAGCTTAGAATCCTTATAAAAGCAAATAAGGCTACTGCTGGATATGTACATGAGCGAGCTTTAATGTTCACATTTGTTTTATTTATATTTCACTCACGCTGAGGAACACAGAATACTTTAAAAATAAGCTATACTTACTTCTGTTTTTCCACACAATATGTTAAAACCAGATTTTATAAATTAGTTTTATAAAAGCTAAAAGATAAAAAAAACTCCACCAATAGGCAGCTACGTAATGGCATGAACCAATCACGTGTTCCGCCTCTTGCTCAAACCCCGCCCACTCCGTTTCATTCACTGTGCAATACGGACGTACTACATTATTTATAGTCGAACAGGAACAGTCACTGGTCTCACTATTACTAAATTCATTCAGAGCAACCGTCAACATACATATGCTCGTTAAGTCGATCGCTTATTTGTTTATCCGTTGAATTACAGTTTAGTTCCGAGTTAGATCAACATGGAGAACGGCCTGGAAAGCACAGGAGACAGTCGTCTGGATCAGGCTGTCACGCTGTGGCTGCAGTATGACAAGGTAAAACCAAACATATGCTGCTGCTGTGTAGCTTCAAATAGCTTTAAATGTGTAAAATCTGACATGTTTAGTGTTGAAACTGAAGTTCAGTAGCTTGTTACCAAACCTGGCTTAAAAATGTCTTTTAAGTGGCTCATTAACTAACAGCTGAGTTATGAAACAGTGAAGAGAAACACCCCGACATTGCTTTATAATGTAATGATCCACTAAAGTTTTCAGAACTAGACCTGCTTGTACAAGAAACTTTTCAGGAAGTGCTCTTACTAACTAAATCAATTACTCAACATGATCTGAACTGCCATTCATTCAGTTCCTTTTTGATATGCCGTTATTTAATAAGATTTTTATCTCAGAGACTGATCTACCATGCATAAAATTAGTTTAGCTTCATTCTCTAATTTGTCTCACAAAAATATGCACTGTTCAAAAAATTGGGTTTAGTAAGATTTTACTGTTTTTAACATACTGTCTCTTATGTTAACCAAAGCTACATTTATTTGATCAAAAATGCCATACAATCAGTAATATTTCTATTTATATATGTTTAAAAATATAATTTATTCCTGTGATGCAAAGCTGAATTTTCAGTAGTTATTACTAAGTCATGTGTCATACATAAATCAGGGTCCTGATTTTTTTTTTTGGTGAAAAGAAAGTTCAAAAGAACCGAAATGATTTGACGTAGACATTTAAATGTATTTACTGACATTTTCATATCTAATTTATGGATTTTCACAGGATAAACATAAAAATATCTTTTAAAAAAACCTAAAAAACGACTTTTGATTGCACGTATTGGCAAAATCGCAATTCACAGATCGCTGGGTTCTTTTTCTCAAAAGAAAATCTGAGAAGCGAGAGATTTAAGAATTAGCCTCCAATTTATATGAAGAGAAACATTTATAATTTCTCAACAGGAGTGGAATTGGGCAAATGCGGCTGATTTATTTGCTACAAACACATGAACTCAAGTAAATGAGAATTGTGCTTGAAAAAACAATGAAGCATGGCACAAATCTTTCTAGAAAGGTTTCTAGACTGTCCCAGTTACACAGAAACACTTCAACAGTATAGACGCCAATTAAATAGCTCATTAAATAGCATGTAAATCAGTGTCAATGGACAGTTCCATAAAAGTACTTACAATGCATATTAGTGTAGTGTCATTACAATAATTGGGGTCTTGTGCTTAACTGGGTCATGTGAAAGCGTTAATGGTTTTAAGCAGAAGTGGAAGGTCATTGATTAAGTCAAATTAGGCATTCAGATGATTTCTGCCATTTTCACAGTGCCAAAAATCAATGCACACAATGTGTGTTTAACTATAGGATTTTTTTTAACTGTATTGGCTGTGTATTCACCAAAATTATTGTATTGGCCTGGGTGCTGCCCAGACACGTCATAATAAGAGTTTATGCAGTCAAGAATGGATCAGAGCCTATCGCTTGCATCCTCACATGGTCTCACTTATCAGTAGAGTGAAAGCATATTGTCCCTCACATGGTGGGCAGTAGACCTGTAGACACACACTCGCCCACAACACTAATCAGAATCATCAGGACACAGTGCCTAGAGATATAGAGGCTCTTTTTATCCCCCATTCTCTTTCTGTTTAGTTTCATAATGCACATTCCTGATCTTATTGTGATTTTGTGAGTGCACATTATTTGAAAAGATTTTTTTGGAAACCTAGAATATATTTTTTGTGTGCTTACAGAATCCAAAGACGGCTGCTGCTGTGCGGTCTATGGTTAAGGATAGAGCCATGTCAGAGCTGCAGAAGTGTTTCGGGGCCCGTATGGAGTTTGGCACAGCAGGACTGAGAGCCGCCATGGGACCTGGAGTGTCCTGCATGAATGACCTCACTATCATACAGACCACGCAGGTTATCTTTTCACTCTGAATAATATACAGGAGGCCTAAGCCATGACATCAGATTAGGGTATTCAGGTGCTGTTGGTGCTGCACAGGTGCCCCTTGGCTAGAAGTTCGGTCGTATCTTGGTTGTATAAAAGCGACCGAGGTAGTCAAAACAGCAGCTGATAATGTTTGTTGTAATAGTAAAGTATGTTCTGGGAACTATGTAACCTCCTACTATGCAAATCTCAAAAATCCCATCAACAACCCATTAATAGAACCAAGTAGGCCTATGTGCCGTTATACTTGTACGTACTTCAAAATACAGAAAAAAAAGTCACTACTTCAGTTTAGGTGCAGTCATATTTGCATCTTGTGGACAAATAAGCTCCGTTGTATGTTATCAAGAGTAGTCGTCTGTAGTGATGGATACCGTAGAGTTTAAAAGTTTACACCCCCTTTTCAGAATCTGCAAAATGTTTATTATTTTACCAAAATGCATGTTATTGTTTATTTAGTACTGACCTGAATATATACATAATAGTCCACAAGAGAAAATAATACTTGAATTTCTAAAAATGGTCCTGTTCAAAAGTTTACATCCCCTTGATTCTTAATACTGTGTTGTTACCTGAATGACCCACAGTTTTGTTTTTTGTTTAGTGATAGTTGATCACGAGTCCCTCGTTTGTCCTGAACAGTTAAACTGCCAGCTGTTCTTCAGAAAAATCAATTGATCCATTGGTTTTGCAGCATTTTTGTGATAAATGAATTGAGATAAAAATGATATACGTAATTTAAAATGATCTAGCACTGCACAGCATCTTGTCGATTGGTTTCTGCATTGACCTGTGTTCGCCTCAGGTTATTTAGCCACACTATTATATCATAGAGTGGCACATTCCACAAGCTGTCAGTTTGGCAAACTGACTTCAATATTCCCTGTTTTTATGTATATCAGTATACATATACAACTCAGTGTACATTTGAACTAAAGGGCAGTTCACACCAATGTATGGCATTAAAAAATGTTGTGTAATTTTTGCATGGAATTCATCTGTTGAGAAAAAAACAATGAGAAAATTTGGCTGAATAAAAATGCAAAGTCATTCTCTGACAGTAGGTGGTGCTTATAGAAAAGCAGAAATACAGAATATGCAAGGGCAGTGGAGTACAACTTTCCATGTCTGACAACCTTTTTGTTTCATAAAAGTCAAGCAGTATTTATATTTGGTGTGCTATTCACTGTTGCTTAGCAAGTCTTTTTGTGAATGCCACTAAGGCTGTTTCCAGGTCCAAGCCTTGGCTCATTTCAATTTAGAATACCATCTAGTCAGCTGTTTATGAGCACCTTCATCTTTGCCTTAAAATGATTATCTACCCATTTTTTTATTACCTGTCCCAGATGCATGACTTTTTCTGTGGAGCACAAACTTTGCAAAGCATAACCAAGTTAATGGGCAAAACTGTGTATTCCAAAAAACATTTTCAGTTTTCACATCATCACAGTATGTTTTGTGTCATGTAAGTCTATGAGTTGATGGTAATTTCCCTTTTTTGCTTCTGGTAGGGTTTCTGTGCATATCTGGAGCAGTGTTTTACAGATCTGAAGCAGAGGGGAGTGGTGATTGGGTTCGATGCTCGCGCGCACCCACCTAGTGGTGGCAGCAGCAAAAGATTTGCCTGTCTTGCTGCTTCTGTCTTTATCAGCCGAGGCGTCCCAGTCTACCTCTTCAGTGACATCACACCCACTCCATATGTGGTACGTATGAACCTGCTGTACTCAAATGCAGAATGAAGAACTATTCACAAACCAACATTCAGACGCATGAGAAAGAATACAGAGAGACACAACTGCACGTGAACGCATTGTGAGATTGTTGCATAAGAGACTAGAGGGGTTCATGAAGATTCTTCACTAATCATCAACTTTTCTGTTCCCATGAGTACACGGCCACACTCTCACTCATTCTCTTATCACTCTCTTAACCTTTCCCTTTGAGCCTTCAAACAGCTTTCTCTCACTCGGTGTCCTCTTGCCCAAAAATATTTTGGTCACTGTTATGTAAAATGTATTTAGTCCAAGAAACACTGGTTTAAAAATAAAAAATAATGTGATTTGAGAAGGAAAATGTTATGCCATCCACATAACATTCTACAGCCTATTCTTCATCTCTCCAAATCTGTAACTTGGTGGCCCTGGTGGTCTAAATGTCACATTCTCAATTTTCAGTTAAGCATGGGTTCTGGGTAAAAATTTTGGCACGGTCAGAAAGCTGCCACAGCATGATCATGTGCGTCTTGCATGCTCAGAGCACATGTTTGTTCAGTCCTGTTTTTTTGTTTTGTTTTGGCCATGTATTTTTTATGTTGTGATACTTTTATGATTTACATGATACATTGTTGGTACTCTTAATAAAAGATGTATACTATGTGACTAATAACTAACTATGTTTGGTACATACAAAGATGAACTACTGTTTAAAAGTTTGGGGTTAGTATGATTGTTAATTTTTTAAGTAATAAATACTTTTATTCACCTATTAAACTGATGCATTAAATTTATCAAAAGTGACAGTAAAGACTTTTATATTGTTACAAAAATTTTTGATTTAAGTAAATGCTGTCTTTTTAAAATTTTTATTTATTGAATGTATCATAGTATCCATAAAAATGAATAGTTTCCCCAAAAATTAATTGTAAACCAATGTTTCTTGGGGCTGATTGCTTTAATTTAGCAAAGCAAAAAAATGAACATCTCTTTCCTTCTTTTCTTTTAGCCTTTTACCGTATCACATCTAGGACTGTGTGCTGGTATCATGGTAACGGCCTCCCATAATCCCAAACAAGATAATGGATACAAGGTATCATCGATTCCTACGTAAAATGTTTGATTTGAAAGTTTGAAAGAATATAGCATGTTTGATATGACCCATTTTTCAATATGTGTGTTTAAGGTGTACTGGGCAAATGGAGCTCAGATCATTCCTCCTCACGATAAAGGCATCGCTACAGCTATCGAACACAACCTTGAGCCGTGGCCTAAATCATGGGACACAGACGGAGCTCTTCAGAATTCCCTACTCAATGACCCATACCAGGACATACACAAAGAATACTGCAAAACCATACAACAGCACTGCTTTCACAGGTACACTCAAAAAGATATGCCTGCAGAATTCCATTTGAATGATCTGATATTCATTTACAAGATCAACACTTTACTCTAGAACATGCCTTTTAATAATTAATACTAAAGAACGAAACTCAATCCCTTAAAAATAAAATCTGAATCAATCTAAAGGCCATAATAAATCTGAATCAAATCTGGAAGTCAGTGCTAATGGTTTTCACACATATTGTGTTCTCACAGGGAGCTGAATAAGAATTCAGATGTGAAGATTGTCCATACCTCAGTTCATGGGGTGGGCCATATTTTTGTCCAGGCTGCTTTTAAGGCCTTTGACCTTCATCCTCCATATGCCGTAGAACAGCAGAAAGATCCTGACCCAGAGTTCCCCACCGTTAAATACCCCAACCCTGAGGAGGGAGAGGGAGTCTTGGTACAGTAAACTGATACACTCACACAAATGACATTAGAAAAAGTTTTTTTGGGGGGGTTGTTATGCATTGCCAGATGGACAGTAATCTATGTTTGTGTATGTAGACATTGTCCTTCGCGCTTGCAGATAAAGAGGGAGCAACTGTTATTCTGGCAAATGATCCCGATGCTGACCGACTAGCTATTGCAGAGAAGCAGGAGAGGTCAGTGTTATTTGCCATTTTGTGTTGATTTTCATTCAGTGTTTAATTTTTCTGAATAGCAATAATTCTTTCTGTAGTGGGCAGTGGAGGGTGTTCTCTGGGAATGAGTTGGGTGCTTTACTCGGCTGGTGGATTTTCCAGTGCTGGAAGCTGCAGAATGGAGAGGGAAAAGCCTCCATTAAAGATGTCTACATGCTATCCAGCACAGTCTCCTCAAAAATCCTCCGTGCCGTTGCTATAAAAGAGGGCTTCCATTTTGAGGTACCTTTTACTTTTTTACCCTAGCATTGCATTGGTCTCAAACGCAACTCCTGGAGGGCCACAGCTCTGCACAGTTTTGCTCCAACCCTAATCAAACACACCTGATCCAGCTAATCAAGGTCTTTAGCATCACTAGAAACGTCCAAGCAGGTGTGATTTGGAGCTAAACTCTGCAGAGCTGTGGCCCTCCAGGAATTGAATTTGAGGCAAATGCCATAAAGTGTAGTGGTTGTTCTCTGTTCTCTATTCTCTAACCCAGTGGTTCTCAACCTTTTAACTTCCTTTGTCCAAGTATATACTTGAAGGCCTATCTGTAATCCCTCTTGTTGAAATCCACTGCTCTTAACCCAAGGAAATAGTTCTAATTATGACTTATGCTTTTGTGGTCCAGGTCCAGTGGTCATTAACCTAATCTTACAATTCTCAGTTTTAAGTATTTCTTTGACTAGAAATTATTCTGTGCATGCTCACATAAAATGATTTTTTAAAAATCATTGACAACAATTGGACATTTTTTTGCTCAAAAAGTGGAGCTACTATGAAGACATACTCTGTTTTGTACAGTATCGTGTGGGATAAAAAAAAGCGATTACTCATGTTTTACTGTCTGACTCTCTGCATCTGTCTTTTACAGGAAACACTAACAGGCTTTAAATGGATGGGAAATAGAGCCAAAGAGCTGATGGACCAGGGAAAGACTGTTCTGTTTGCTTTTGAAGAAGCTATTGGTACAGTGGCATCCACACTGCAATATATCATTATGATTCAATTAGTTTTTATCCATCACAGTATCATAACTGTATTGAAATGTATAAAAAAGTGACAGTGGCTCGGAAAGCTTTAATATTTTTTCGGTTGCTCTTTTGTTGTAGGTTACATGTGTTCTCCTGCAGTTTTGGACAAAGATGGTGTGAGTGCGGCCGCCATTGCTGGCGAGTTCGTCTCTTACCTGGCTTCTAAAAATATAACTCTGTCACAGCAACTCAAATCCATTTATGAGGAGTATGTCACAAAAACTTCCGCATTGACATCTTGAATAATTTATGTTCTGAATCTTCTTGTTAATCATAGTTTTCACATTGTCTTTTTTTAGGTATGGTTATCACATTTCCAAGAATTCCTACTTCATCTGTCACAACCAAGACACTATTAAACAGATGTTTGAGCATCTTCGGAACTTTGACGGGGAGAATTCGTACCCTAAAGAGTGCGGGGGCTTTGCCATCACAGCAGTCAGAGACCTAACGACTGGCTATGACAGCAACCAGACAGACAACAAGGCCGTGCGTAGCCCATAATGATTAGAATTATTGTGATAGTTGATCTTATTTAAGGATGTCTTATCCTATATCTGTGTGTCTTTTGATATTATTCACAGATTCTGCCCACCAGTAAAAGCAGTCAGATGATTACCTTCACCTTTGCTAACGGGGGCGTGGCTACAATAAGGACCAGCGGAACAGAGCCTAAAATCAAATATTACACAGAGCTCTGTGCTGCACCAGGAAACAGGTTTTAGACCGCTTCATTATTCCACACAATCACTACAGGCTCAATTTTAAAATAATAATTATTATTATATGTAGAATTATTTAATGCAAACATATGATTGCATAGGTGATAGTTCTTTGATTTTGTTTACTTTTTTATAAATTACTAATTCTATTATTATTAAAGGTGACTTTTATTTTATTATTTATGTATTATTACTATTGCATTTTTTTACATTATTAATAATAATAATACATTGCATATAATTATAATACACATATAATTATATAGTTATAGTAATATAGAATAAATATTTTTATGTATAATATACTATTAGATTTATTAGTATTTTATACTATTCTATAATAATATTCATTGTATGCCACATTTTTAATAAACTATATAATAAGATTGTCTTTATTATATGATAAATATTTCCAACGGTAGCTTTGTATTTTGATGTCACATACAACATATTTTATTAACTTTATTTATAGATTATTATTAAGTTAATAAAACAAATTGATTTAAGGTAAAGATATTCTATGCAGACAGAAATGTGATATACTCTGCGTACTGTACGCTGAAATAAAAGTAAAAGCAGCATGTTAGTATGCTAATAGAGCCTTAACCATAGTCCTGGCACATAAACAATTTTTCTGTCTGTCTTTTCTCTAGTGATCTTAAACAGCTGAAAACTGAATTGGATAACTTGGTTGATGCCATCGTGGAACATTTCTACCAACCAGAGAAAAACAACCTGACTCCTCGACCAGAGTGAGAGACACTATCACTCAGGTTTACAAAGATTTGATCTAATTCTGCTACTAGTTTTAACATACCACACATAACCACTCTTATTAAATCTTGTGTCTTCTGGGTCTTAAACTAAAGAGGTTTTCTCTGAACCTTCTTACTTTTAATGCAGGATATGTAGATTGGTGCCACATGAACAAACCTACTGCCTTTTTCATTTTTGCACTTTTAAATATTTTCACCTTTCAGTTTTGTAATCTACAATGTTATCAAATGAAATAATATGTGAAAGATTTTTTTTCTTTTGCCTTTTTTGACTTACAGTAGTGAACTATGAATGTACTAATGTGACAAAGAAAGTGTGTTTGAATTAATATAAAGCAGACATATTAGTTGAGTTGATTGACAGAAATGATTCCATATTGCTGGAGCAGAGGACAATATCCAGTTACGTTTGAATTCAGCCAATCAAATAACCTCAGAAAAGCTGGCTCATGTCATTTTATACCAGCAATGCTCAAATCCAGATAGAGGGACCTAACAGCCTTACTGTAGAAAAAAAAATACATTTTAGTTTTTAATATTTACATGATTCCATTACATGCAATTTGTTTTTAATGTTTATTTACATTTTGAATATCAAACACAACCAGTTTGATAATTCATTCAGCACTTTTAGTTGAGAGACTGGGAACATATTTGGAAGGTTTTACATTTGAACAGAAAAGAAAAGTATTCCTTGAATAGATTAGTGTTTGTGACCAACCACATTTCTTGTGTTAAAGCAGCTTGTTTTCTAGACATCTCATTTTGGCAAATAGTTGTTACACTGAGATTTAACAGAGCATATGCCTTACTACAAACTCCAAAGTGGACTATGTCATCTAATGTAAGGCTGACTTGCCAAAACACCAGATACATTAAAATGCCTGTTGACTTCTTTTTCAGGTAAAATGATTTGATATGTTTCAGTTGCTCTTCACTTGTCTCTCAATGCCGTTTTCCCCTCTACTTTGAAACAATAAACAGCAAGTGGTAACAACAAAATGGTCTTTTGTCTGTGTGGAAGTGTGTAGTAAAAATATTGAATATATAACAATATATATATATATATATTGAATTATATAACAAATGAAACATAAATACATTTTACTTATTGATTAAACATGTTCGTCCAACATTTACTGTCCATTCCCTGAGGTCTGACTATAAAAAGCTGGAAATTGCATGCATGTAACTCTGGACCACAGTCATGAGTCATATCACATGGGTATATCTGTAGCGACAGCCAACAATACATTAGCTGCGTCTCATTTCGGAGGCTGTGTCCTCCGGAGGTCGCATTTGAAGGCTGCACACGTCATTAAGGATGTCTTACTTAAGAAAAGAAAACACAATAAAAATTCACTGTTATTCTTTGCGCGGTGTAAAATACTATAATTTCTTTTTTACTATGCAATTTAATGGTTACTTTTCTTAAATGAGACGTCCCCATTGTATAGGTCAAATTGATTTTTTTTTTCTTTTATGGCAAAAATCATTAAGATATTAAGTAAAGATCATGTTCCGTGAAGATATTTTGTAATTTTCCTACTGTAAATATATGAAAACTTAAGTTTCATTGCTAAGAACTTCATTTGGACAACTTTAAAGGCAATTTTCTCAATATTCAGTTTTCTGCACCCTCAGATTCTAGATGTACAAATAGTTGTATCTCAACCAAATATTGACAAACCACACATCGATAGAAAGCTTATTTATTCGGAATTCAGTTGATGTATACATTTTATTAAAACAAATGACCCTTATGAATATTTTAATGGTCCAGGGTCACGTATTATCTGTTTACGGCCAGCAGAGGGTATAGTTTTTTGTTAAATTCATGTTTGATTCAAACTTATATTTGTTTCCTTTATTGTTATTTATTTCAGTAATACATAGACTTATTTATTTAGACCTGATATTTCTTGACCAGTGAAATTCTATAGGTTATTTTTAGTCTGTAATTGTGTAGGCAAATATGTTTGTGTAGCCTAATTCTTTATGCTACATTGTGGGGACTACAATTTAAATAAAGTAGCTAACTTAACTCACAAACTCAATACTTTTGCTCACCCCATGCATGCTAGGGAATATGTACTTTTACTAATCGAAGTGAATTGACTGTCATCAATTCTAACATTTCCTTTCGAGTTCCTCAGAAGAAAGAAAGAAATTCGGGAAACAGCATGATGATGAGTAATAAGCACAATTTGTCTCCATTTCTTCTTTTTTATTATCCGTTTAAAAGCTTTCAACAACTTATAGAATCTTTAATACGCATTGTGGATTTCAAAGCACCACCGGACTGAAAAAAATGACTTGTTTTTAATTTTTTCCTGTTAGTGCTGGCAAGTACTGTTTTCTCTCTCTCTCTCTTTCTCCCCGTGATCTGCTCACCATCAGAAGTTCATTCAAACGTCAGATGAGAAGACTTCCTCAATCTCACGCGCAGCGAGCAGCACTCACACTGCTCCGTGCACTACTGTCGCGTTATCGCTGTGCACGGTGAGCGACAGATACTGTGATTAATCGACTGTTTTGTGGAAAGAGCAGCCTGAAAATCAACTCCTGATGGGACATTATAGTCTGTATCGTCAAAATTTGATGGAACCGTTATTCAAACACTTCCTCAAGGCGGTGCATAGTGAGTAAAGGTAAGTGAAAGTTAGTCTTCAGTGCTAGTTTTTTTGTTTGTATAAGTTATATACCATAGAAGACAATTCTATAAAGAGAACCTACTTAATACCTTCTTATGGCGCTGTAGAAACCTATGACCTTGTCACATGTCCTTAAAATCCTAATATTTGGTGGGGTTTTTTTCTAAGTGACTTGAGAGTCGGCCTTTTTAAAATTTGTACCTGAGTTGGTTGCTGATACTGTATGACTCTGTCTTGTATTTTTGATGTGACACGTTGCCTTATTGCCATCAGAGAAACTTTCTGTTGACCTCTCTCTAAATAGCAGTTGTGTCTCACTAGACATGCTTGGCTATTTATACTCACTGTTGGCTTCAGTGTGTTTGTGCCTCATGAAGAACCTATCTCAGATCAGTGCAGGAGGACAATATCTTCCAATGCTTCAAAGCCTTTTTTTCAGATTTACTCTACAAAGTCTGTTCTGAAGGATGCTTTCCTTGGCCACTGTCACTTTAACACGATTTGCTCTAATCCTTAAAAATTACTTTTTTGTATAGCATAATTCAAGCATGAATATTAAATATGCTAGCTAGACTAATCAGTTTATTTAGATGTTACCAAATTAAGCGCATTTTAGATTTGAGTCATTTTTGCTATTGTCGAAACATTTTAAAATAATTTTTTGAGCTAAAGTAAAATTAAATATAAGTATTAGATGGAAAATCTTTAAAATGAGAAATGTTGTCATGGCAGATATAAATAAATGTAAGTTAAATTGGGAAAACTAAAATGTAAAGAAAAATAAATGATATAACAATTAAAAAAAAATGATAATAAAAATGACAAAAGCACATAATTACTAAGTAAAGTAAAAAAAAAACTAAAAATATACAAAAGTCAATTCAAAATATTAATAAGTAGCCTACTTATAACATAGAATATACCAAAAATAACAGTGGTTTTATCCTACTTTAAATAATAATGAATATTGTTTAATGAACTGTAAGATTACTTTTTCTCATGCTAGTAATTTCTAAAGAGAATCATAGGAAATATTATTTGCCTGTGTTCTTCTGTAACATTTGCAGAGGCTTTCAGAGTAAGCTGTTTTAATCCCCTTCAAATGGCAAAGTTGATGAAGATGTGTTCAGAGGGTTTGTCATAGGCAGTGATCTTCCTCAAACAGTGTGTTGTGCCTTAAATGTATCTGCTGAACCACCTGCTTCTTTAATGCTGGTGTTTTTTTTTTCTTTTGTCCTCTGAGGTTACACCTAGTTCCTCATTTTATGACCATATAGGAGAATGGAGGGCATTTGTTTTGAAGTCAAACCCAGGGATGACCCAATCAGAGCTCATCCTCTCTGTGCGCTTACACAAACACTTCCTGGATCAGAGGGTAAGACTAAGAAAGAAGAAGAGGAAGAGGAGATTCAGTACAGGTTAACTCTGGTTGGATCTTTGGCCATACATCCACAGACCACCATGGCGATGCTTCCCTGGGTAGTGGCTGAAATACGGAGGCCCCGGCTGAGGGAGAAGAACAGAAACCTGGAATTCAATGGTGCTCCCTCTCCAGAGGTTAGTGTATTAGATACTAGTTAACTGTCATAATGTATTGTAAATGTATATATAAACATTTTGCTTTCAAGTCTGTTAAGTTTTAGTTAGAATTTCCGATACAGTTTTGTATTTTTTTACATTTTCAATTTAGTCCTGTGATGCAAAGTTGAATTTTCAGTAGTATTTACTCCAGTCTTTATAGTCACATGATCCTTTAGAAAAAATGAAAATTCGTGCTTTGATGCTCACGAATGCTCTTATTTTCTCTGATGGTCCAAGGTTCGAGATCAGCCTGTGGTACTGCAAATTTCAGCCAATTCAGTGTGTTGCATTTTGGACACAGCAGGCCCGGGGAAGCTATGGGACCCATTGCAACATATGGTTCTGTTTGATCACAGGCCTCATCGTATCACCAAACTTATTCACAACAGCCAAGAGCCCAGCTATTTCGGTTGTCTGCTCAGAGAGGAGAAGAAAGCAGCCTGCTATGTATTCCGCTGCCAAGACCAGATGAAGGTAAGGGGATATTTTTTTGGATTAGCAGCATTGTATTGATCAATATGAGCTCCAAATTTAGTTGAAGTGCCTGTGCAAGCTAAACTGAAAAGGGAATGGACAACAATCTTTTTAAGCTCATTTCCGCAATTAAATAAAAATATGAAATAGGTCATGGCAGCTTTATCTCACAATTCACTTTTATCCTCAGAATTGTGAGTTTATACATTGCAGTGGCAAGTTAGAAACTCGTTGCAAGTTTACAGGTAATTTGTTCTCAAATTCTCAGTTTAAATCTCATAATTTTTCTTGAAATTGTGGGTTTATGTCTTGCAATTCTTTTTTTTACACCAATATTTTTAGACAACCTGACCACATGCACATACGGAATTTTCAATGTCAATTTGCAATTTTTCTGGGAAAAAAAGTCTTGTGAGATACAGGCTCACAATTGTGAGATAAAAAAGGTCACAATTACCTTTTTATTTCATGGAGGAAATAAACTTTCCTGCCTTTCCTACATTGTTACTATAACAATAAATTGTTGTGTTTATGGCTGTTAGAACTTTAAGAGGTTAACCATAAGTGTTATTATCACATGACTTTGAAGTGAATCTGCTTTGATGAGGGAAAGCTCAGATGTTTAAATGTCAGCCCTCCCTCCTTATGGGTGTGTGCATCTGTCCATGAGTTTTCTTCAAATAAGACACAGTACCATAACAAGACAATGACAATCACCAAAACAGCAAGAAAGTAATTTTATAAGAGTGAACATTCCACCACGATGCTAGAGTGTTGCAGGTAGATGCCTGGCCATTGCTGGGTGGTTACTAAGGTGTTTTGGGGGTTGCTAGGTGGCTTCTTATTACTGGGCCACATTAACCTCAGTGGACTCTCCCTTTACTCCCCCTTATGGTTTTAAAACCTGTATGATTTCTTTTTTTGCCTGTGGAAGACAAAAGAAGACATTTTAAAGAACGTTGGGAACCAAATAACATGTTAAAATGATTCATTGTTTAATAATGTACAAATCTTAGTAGCAGTACAAGTCTCAGTTTAATCAATCACCATTTTGGTCAACAACCAGCAATGCTAAAAAATAAAGGGTGCTAATTTTACTTAAAGTTTAGCAAATGTGGCTGCAATAAAGCATAAATAAAGCATTATAAAAAGCAGTTTATGTGTGTGTATGTGGGTTTATGAGAGAGAAAAACACTTATTTTGGACTTTGACTCCAGCTTCACATGACACCTGTTGACTTAAAAGCTAAAACCGAGTTCAGATTTAAATAATATTTTGTGAAAAAAGAGAACAGAAGGATGTCTTTATTGTAGCAGTAAACCATTGTTGTTCATTACAGTGGACAGAATGTTCATGGATATTGATTTGTAGTGATGAATAGACTGAGATATAAATTGTGAAGCTTCCTTCATCAACCTGCATTTAGGCAGGATGTAGATCTAAGTTGTCATAGCAACCATTTCCTGTGTCACTGAGCCAGCCACAATGTGGCTACGGACTCCTGGTGACTCTTAGTCTTTATTGACGTGGTAAACAGACAGAGAGATAGACAAAGAGATAGACAGGTGTTTATGTTGCCACCTGTTACTCATGCACTTACACTTTCCAAAATCAGTGTGTGCGTGCAAGTCTGAATGTCTGAGATATCTGAGATCATAGTGGTGTTCCCTCAACTCCACACACTCCCTGTTCTTTTTTTAAACTGAAAAACAACAGTTGAATGTCCTCTTCATTTAACTGTAAACTATCAGCTTTCATGTTAGCTTTTCACCAGCCAATCAAACCACAATACTAACATAGATAATTCCACATCTTTCATGTGAGACTGAGACCCCACAGCTGTGTTTCAGCCTTTGGCTCAACAGCTTAGCATATACCAAATACCTTTGTATCCTTCATGTTGTTCATTATCTCTGTTATTTATAGTGAAAGCTGTAAATATAACAAGTCAAATTTAAGCTATGGCATTATGCAGTATGTGTTTTATATGTAGTTATGGGTAACTTAAAGTTGTGATGAAACAGAAGAAGTGACAGATCTTTTTTTCTATATTGTGATGTTCATCTGAGTGTAATGGACTACCAAAATAGAAAAAAAAAATGCAGGGTGTTGACTTGGTTCTGTTCATTGGTTGTTGATTGGATTTTGATATGAGCTTGCAGTTGTTTGTGGAGGGGTGGGGTTTAAGCAGAGCAAATGATTGGAAGTCCATCATGTGTCACTCTGCAAAACATTGATTAAAAATTATACGGTGAAAAATATAAAAAAATAAATTAAAAAATTAAAAAAGGTACATAAAAGGTTATTGCTAGGGACAAGTCAGTATTTACTGGACAATTGTATAGTGTCAACTTAAAACAGTAGCATGCCAAAATGTATAAGTCTTGTGGCTATACTTTTAAAACTGAATGTATTTTAACATTATTGATACATTATACATTATTCCAGATAAAAAAATAAGTATTTATTTATTGATTTTTTTTTTTTTTTACAGCCTCAGTGGCTCATGTATCATATCTATAATACTTTAAGTATGCATAAGGAGGGAGATGTGTTTGCTGTTTCTAGTAAAGTATTAGATATCCATTACAGTATCAGGGGACCGGATCAGTTTAAGTAGGACAGAGAGATAGTGAGGGATAGTGGGACACAATGGACACAAAATTGAGTGAATCATATAAAATAACATGTCTCACTGAATTGATTTAATTTAGTTGACATTTTGGAGAGTCACTTATGTTCCACTTGTGGGGTCTATACATCTGACAGCATATTACATTTAAATCTGTAAATAAAGTTATGATAATAAAACTTTATGTTTATTACTTTAAAATGTTTTAGGCTTATAATTAGCAATTAACAAATAAATTAAAAATGCTTTATGTTTCTAGTCTGTCAGCCTTTTACATTGTCTTATTAATAAAGTATTATTTGTAATTAATACATTTAGACTATTACATAAAAAATATATGTTCTTGCAGTCTGTTGGCATATACAGTGTGATAATTTATAATGAAAATTATTTAAGAAAATAGATAATAAAATTATATACGCTGTCTGTCAACAGGACAGGATTGTATACAATCCTATCCGCCACCAGGTGGTGGTCAAATCCTGAAACTTGGAAAATCTTTAATGAGTGAATAAATATTTCAGACAACAAACATTTACTAATAAATCTTAACCCTAGTCTAAAGTTAACTAAAGTATGTTTCATTTATATTACAACTAGATGAAGGCAACTTCTTTCCAATAGGATAAACGAAACGTATTTGTGAGTTCACAGTTTAATGCTTCCCCAAACAGAACATTGTTAGACCGTCCGAGTAAAGTGCGTGTGTCCCCGTGGATGTGATGTGGTCTGATACTCCAGTGCACTTTTCGCCCGTCATTTGAATGTTTGGCTACCGTCACATCCCACTGAGCGCCGTTCAAACGGCCACACACAACACAAACTCCCAGTAGTTTCACTTTCTCCGTGAGACCTGGATGGCTGAAGCGATGAAAGCGCGCTTTCACATCTTTCATTTACTGCGGAGGGATGTGAAAAGCGAGCAGGAGACCGTGAGTAACGTTACCTTTAAGAGCTGGGTTTGGAATTTCTTTATTTGGAAAGTGTATGTGTTAGCATGGTTAGCTAGTCGGTTAGCCACTAATGAGAGTTTGGTGAACATTAGCCTACAGAGAAATAAATAATCCCTTTGTTATTTCCTTAAATTGTTTCGTTCTATATAAAGCATTAGAGGGTGTAACTTATGTAGATAATTCACTTTCTTTGTAAAGTTGTCTTGGTGTTTCTGTTTCAAAACTTACCGAGCTGCCTATCTAGACTGCATTTCTGGGCATTGATTCAAATGCTCATAACACGCCGAAGGGCATCACTATGCTGTCTGGGAAGGCAGCTCACTATGTTTTGAGACAGAACCAGTCTGTCAGTTTTCTAATAAAATAATAGTTCGGAATATTATGGTTAAAAAGTAGTATTGTACAATTAACATGGGCTAATTACAGTTCTCAATTAATCTATATAACGTTAAATATAAACAGTAAGTGACGTTAGTGTGACAGTAGCTGTTTTACGGTCATCTATCTGTATGTAGGAAGAGATTTTACTTGTTGAAAGATGATTTTTGGAGTTGAGATAGGTTAAAGCAGCGCTTTATATATAGTAAATTCAATACACTGTATTATTGTTGAAAGCAAAAGGGTGGTGCAGTTTGTTCAGTTCAGTTAGTGCTCATTTAAACAACAGTCTGTTCATACATTAATGACTCTCAAGGCATTGTGAAGTGAGATTGATGGAGTGGAAGGAACTTGAAGAACAAGAGGGGAAGTGTGCATGAAAAAGGCCAATAATTTACATATAAATTAAAAGGTGTTTCTGCAATGCGTATAATTAATAATTTTCTCCCAGCTTATCATATTGTGTTGTGTGTTCACTTTTATAGTGGTTGTCTGGCTTTTATAACATTGTGTTTTGCTTAGTGTAGTCCAGTAGTATTATCAGTTTTTCCAGTAGTGTTTGCGTATTCATGCTGCCACAGATTCTTCAGTAGTAAATGAAGCCACCTCATTTCGAGGTGTGTGTCACAGTCACATGTCCCACACAGTTCCACCTCATGTGACCGGTGCTCTCTCCTTTTTTCAAGCCATTCCTTAACCTATGTGTGTGTATGTGTACTTTACAAGCTTTCAATTTTTAACAGTCAACTTAAAAACCTGTCGTTTTGTATTGTAAATGTAAGGTACAATATTTCATATGTATTTGATGAGATGCAGCCAATTAAAAATCTTAATTTATATGCAGCAATATAAACACAACCTAGTAAAAATAATGGTTGAAGTTCTGAATTGTTGCAGTTTACGTTACTGTATAAAAATGTTGAACTATTAGTCTATTCTGAGATTTAATGAAACTATTCTAAATAATAGTTTATATTACTAATTGTAGTAGTACCACTCTATTATAAACCATTTTTTAGTGTATATAAAAAAGTAAATTTAATTTTACTAATGTAATGATAAATATTACATATAATTAAATATTTTATTAATTTTAATAACAATATGATATCAGTGCTTGAAATGTTATGCCAACTACCTGGATATGGAGTGTTCCTTGCATTTTATCTCATTATCATGTAACTAGTTATGCTTTTTAGTTGAGTAGTGGTTGTGGTGGTCATTAAATGACATCATTGTCTAGTATTTCCTCTTTCCCTTCCTGTGACTTGGCCTCAAAAGGCTGAACTTTGAGATAGTGGTCTTGTGAGTGGGCGCTCTGGACTCATGGGAAATGTTTGTGAGTCACTTTTTTTTAATCACACCGTTGTTTTAAAAGTCTATAACACCGTGGAATATGACAGATACATTAATGTAAATATTTGTGACACACAGTGCTTTAAAAGAATGTTAAAGTAAATTATCTTTGACATTTGTCTGGATTGTTTGTCCCTCGTCCGAACATTTTCCAGAATCATGTGTATAGGTGTGTATGTGTGTCTGGATAAAATCAAAGCTGTTTTTTTTAGGGTTGGAATTGTGTGGCACTTCTCAGACTCCCTTGTGTTCTGTCTATCTCTTTCTCCCCCTCCCTTGTTTAGATGTTAATGGGTTTGGTGTTGCATCAAAGTGCTGAGGCAAGCTATTTTTTTAATGGATATACCAACAGCTGTTAAACTGTTTGTGACTCACCCAAGTTGCTCATCAACTTAGCTATCAAGGTATTAGCAGATAAAAATGCCTAAAGCAGTTCAACTTCAGTTCACTTTGACTGGTTTAAGTTGTTGAATGAGCCCAGATCTTGGTGCTTTGTTTGCTTATAATGACCTGATCTTCACCAAAGCTGTCTGCCACTTTGACTCTTCCACTGAGGGACAGGAGCTGTTTGTTAAGGAGTTCTCTGCTCTTCTGTGTTCATGCCAAGCTGAAAGGGCACTGACTTCTCTTTATTTTTGGATTACTCACAGTTCCAGCCCTCCTGACTTCCTCTGTGCGAGTGAGTGTGTGTGTGTGTTACTGAGTAAGAACAGACCATGTGTTTGTCTGTCTTAAGTGTTCTTGGGCACAGAAAACCATGGCTGGTTGTTCACGACCAGAGGGATGGATAGCTAATAATCAGAAATTTGAAAAGGTGTCTTGAAAATCACAATACAAAAAAAACTTAATGTTCTTAATGGTCTATATGTTTTTTAAGTTGATGTTTGCATGAGATTGACCCATGAACACATGCCAGTATTTTTTGACAGGCTTGTATCTTTAAACTTTAAGCAGCAAACCTCCACAATCAAACGCTGTTACCACAGATAAAGCCATCCCAGAGGGAGAAGAGAAGGGAGGAGGAGAGTATGAGAGGTTGTAACTTTGCTGTGTTACTGAAGGTGATCTTCTTAGAAGGATGTCACGGTGCGGCGCTCTGACTAAACTTTATTGTTCGGAATCAGCAGAGCAGGCGGAGTCTGCCCTAGGTCCTAAAAAACAGAGGAACAGCTAAGAGAGGGAGAGAGGGAGGAACAGAAAAGGAACAGAGAAAGCTTTGAGGGACTCACACTTACCCTCTAAAAGGTACAGAAAAGTAAAGGTGAGGACGCAGATAAGTGGGGAAAAGATATATAGATGGGATGAAGGAGAACACAAGAAGGTGACGATCAGGTTTGGACATGCCTTCTCTGCGTAGATGGCTGAGTCAGGTGAGTTACTTAAGTGTGTGTGAAAGAAGTGTGCAGTGTGATTTATAATCATAAATAATATGTAGCATATATTTCCTTTGACAGCCTTTATAGTTTATTGGTCATTTGCACAACAACATGATTGCCATTGCTGTCTTCCTCAATAATTAGTCTGAGAGCAAATATTTGACCATTGAAGCATCTGAACTGTGTTGTGTGGTTAGTTAGTCTTATTTTGGCATTTCAAACAGAATAAAGACATTATACATTATTTATAAGTTTTAGCTAGCAGCTATTTATTCTCTGATATTCCTGTCTGCAACAGTCTGTTATGCAAGACAAGCCTTGTTGCTACTTGAATATACAAGTTCATCAGCTTTGGCACAAAAACTTGCAACCTTGGAATCATTTTGAGATTATCAACAAAAAGAAGTAACTTGTTAAACATAGGTTGCAAGTACATTGTATATCATTTGATGATCTTCTGCAATGTGGTTTTCCATTGCAGAACATCATTTGCTAGATTTCTGTCATTTTCACTGTAAACATGATTTACAAGCATTTAAGGATGTTGGTTAAATTTCTTCCTGTTCAGTTGTTTTCTTGTTTTTATTCTCTTCTCATCAAATTGGCCAATGAAATTACTCGCTCACACCGTGGTAGCCAATCAAATTATTCCTTTATAATGCTGCTCTAAATAGATTAAATGCCATTTTTGGGTGAACTAACCCTTTAGGAAGGTACAAGCAGATTTTATAATTAGATGAGAGATTACTGCAGCTTTATGAAACACAGTTATACAGATAAAGGCTGTTCAGGTTATTTTGGGAGATTGAAATTGGTTAAATCTTTCAAAGCTAATTTCAGATTAACTGTGGGTGTGCTGCTGACAGATCTTAGTGTTAAACTATAGGCCAGTTTTGGATCCGGGCTAGATCAGTGGAGTCAAAATGATGAAACTAATTGAAAGCATAGTTCACGCCAAAATGAAAATTCTGTCATCAGCTCAACCTGAGGTTAGGTAAATGTCAGGGTTTTCATTTTTGGATGAAGTATTCCTTTAAAAGGTTAGTTCACCCAAAAATGAAAATTCTGTCAATAATTACTCACCCTCGTGTCGTTCCAAACCTATACGTCCTTCGTTCATCTTCAGAACACAAATTAAGATATTTTTGATGAAATCAGAGAGCCATCCATAGACAGCAATACAACTGAAATGATCCCAGGTCCAGAAACGTGGTAAAAACACAGGTAAAAAAAGTCCATGTAACATCAGTGACTCAACTGCAGTTTTGCGCCAATACGAGAATACTTTTTTTGTGCAAAGAAAACAAAACTAACATCATATACTCAACCATTCTTCTCCTTTGACATACGTCTTCCTCCATTTTAAAAAATATTACTGTGTAAGTGTACGCTCAAACAGCCGCGTGCTTTCACTCGAATGTAAACAAGGCTGATTACGTCAAATACGTTAAAGCTTGTGTATGTGGTGCGTTGAGATTCTCTCTAAAATAGCGGATGACAGAAGTCACGGAGAAGTAATTTTTGTTTTTTTTTTGCGTAAAAAAGTATTCTCGTAGCGTTGCAAAACTGAAGTCACTGATGTCACATGGACTATTTTACCAGTGTTCTTACTAAGTTTCTGGACCTGGGATCATTTCAGTTGTATTGCTGTCTATGGAGGGACAGATGGCTATCTGATATCATTTCATTGATTTCGAAGATAAACAAATGTCTTATGGGTTTGGAACGACACAAGGGTGAGTGATTAATGACAGAATTTTCAATATATTGTTCTCTTTTTTTTTTTCTAGTCTTATTGTGTACAGTTCATCATTGCATGTTATTCCAAAATAAAAGCTTTAGTTTATAATTGTTCGTCAAAATAATACATTTACATTCACGCATTTGGCAGATGCTAAAATCCGAAGTGACTTCCATTGCATTTTAGATATATGCATTTGGTCAGTTCAAGCGTTCGCTGGGAATTGAACCATTGACCTTGGAATTGCTAGCACCGTGCTCTTCTGTTTGAGCTACTGGAATACTATATCAATAACTTGGTTCTTTTTTTAACATTTGTGTGTTGGTTGATGTCCGTTTGTCTTTTTGGGTTATTGTTTATTGTGAAACAATAGTCAAATAATGGCTTTGCAATTCTTTTCAGTAATTTAATTGTTAAAGTCAAAGTAAAGATTTTCAACACCTTTATCTAGGACAGATAAATGTTTTCCAACATAATATACTGGTCACATATCCTGAAATTCTGATGATCAGGCGCAACTGTCTTCACATAAACATGCACACACTTTGACTCACAAACTAGCTCATGCTGAATCAGACCCAGGCATAAAAATAGAAAATGCTTTGATATCTACACACTAGGTACCACATGCTCTATTGAAAAGCACTCATTCTAAAATATTCAGCTGTGTGATAGCTTCGATTAGCCAAAGGGTTCGCACCAGAATTCCTTCATAGTGGCATTTTGATAATCATATTACATCTCCACATCTCCATCAAATAGCTGAGGGTGTAGTAAGTTTAAACCAGCACAAATATACATAAGCAAAGAACCAGTTAACTGTGCTCTCTGTCCTAATTTTCTAGCCACATTCTTTGTATGCTCATGCTGTGGCCACAAAACATATTTGAACACAATGAAAATATTAACAAACTTAGTTGCATCTGCAAACAAGTGATGCAAGAGTTTTTCTCATAACTAACTTCACTTTTACCCAGTCTGACACAAGGTTATTTGCTGTTGGTATACGTAGTCAGTTCCCTTTTAGTTCACACAGGTGTTCTAGCAGGGGTATCACGTAACTCTTAACATTTGAGAACCAGAAAGCATCCAATTACTTAATAGCTTCATTTTGTACAAAATAGCTATTTGACTTTTTTTTTTTTCAGAGCGACATACAAACTAGTAACACAGAAGTTTGTCAAAGAGCTGTAATGTTCGTAATCTAGTTGTGATGAGACTAGGAATGATGAGAAAGCATGCTAGAGAAATGAAGAGAATATTTTTTTAATACTAAGACTATGTGTATTTAAGGGCATTTCTCACCCTAATGTTGTTCCAAACTTCCATAACTTTCTTCCTCCTGTACGAAAGAAGACAGTTGAAAGAATGTTGGTATCCAAATATAGTTCCCTTTGATCTCCATTGCATGTTAAAAAAATATAATAAAACTATGCAGGAACCGAAACCGTTTGGTTATCCAAAATATCCTCTTTGTTGTTCCACAGGCAAATAAATAAATGATGAATTAAAATTTTGGGATGGACTGTCCTTTTGATAATTTGATACTTTGAAGTTTAACGATCCCTACTTGTTAAATGCAACTTGCTTGCTTTGACATTTTTCCCATACATTGATTTGTTTGTGGCGGTTTCACCACAATATAAAATCTGACTTTGTTGAATAAACATGAGCACTGCACATTTTAAAATTGAAACCCGGTGTGGGTGTTTTTATATCACTGTATTTCTAAAGAAAACCGACTGTCTTCAGAAAATTTTGGATGTCATGTTTAATTTCATCTTGTACGTAATGTCTGATAAAGCAGTGTTTGTAAGCAGAGCGCCGTTTTGTGTACAGTGTTGCCAGGGAAACCTTATCTCTACCACGACAACAGCGCATCCCACTGACGGAGAATGAATTTGAGCCTATATGCTGCCACAAATAAGGTGCAAGTCTGTGGGAAACACTGGACATTTATTCTTGACTATCAGAGAATGGCTAGTTTTAGTGGCTAGTTTGCTGATGATCTTTTTTAAAAAATGTAAAAAAATATATTTATTTGCTATTTACAGAGGCAATTTGTTTAAAATGCAACAAAATTGGTTGCAGCATTTTTAACTGGGACGTGTCCAAGGTTTAGGGCCACTGCACAGTCAGCACCCCAGAAGCCTACTTCACAGTTCACTGTTTTTTGACCCCTTAATATGCATGTCCCACGAAAGACCAAAGTGGTGGCAATATTATACTTTAAAAGTTATTGAATGACAAGAATCAGTAGATTTGGGTGGAACTACACAGACTCCTGGTCACATGCCTATAACATTCAGTGCTTATGAAACAACTCCAAATTGAGCTTGCGCTACAGCCTGAGGTATTTTCCCAATGTTTGCTGTTTTCTCCTGGGCCAGCCTGTGTAGCTTTTCTTTTCTATGGATGTTGCTGAAATAGACTTTAACTTAGCTCTGCATTCCAGTGAATTAAAGATTTGATTAGCAGAAAAATAGCCATCTGCAGTTAAATGCTGCAGCTGTCTGGTGCAAACAGTTTAAATGCACTCTACTGCCCTTTTACAGTGAGGTGACCGTTTGTGCAGTAGTCTGTCAGTGAGCTATATCTTAAGTAGTGTTTTTTTAATTCCGGGTTTGTCTTGATTAATGTAAGTGCATGGCCGTGATGGGATAAATTTGGTGTAAATACACCATAACAACTCACATTAGCACACTTGACTTACATTAGCTCAAACTCTGCAGAAAACAAAATTCCAGTTTAATAGATCCATCTGTTTTTGGCCTTGTGAAAAGAGGAGCTTTGGAAAACATCAACAGTGTCCTATGTGGAAAATCTGGTTTGGTGGTAAATGCTCTGGTAGTTTGATTCTTTTTTTAGTTTGATAAAAGAGAGTTATAGAGAGGTACTGCTTTGTTAGTATGGAATAGCCCTTTCTTCATGGAATTTAAAGTCATATATTTGTTACTGTTGTACATACTTGAATAATAGATCTTTCCATTTGTCAAAAGTGCACCATATACATTTTCTGAGGGATAGTTAAGTGCTTATAATTCAACAAAATATAATCTTTATAATATTCCCATCTTCTAAGAACATTGTGAGGAAATGGAAATGTGGGTTTGTTGTTCTTTTGTCAAAGAATGTCATGAAATGATCAGTATTCTTTAACTAACAGTGGTAATATTTACCACTTTTAGTTATTTTGATTTAGCCAAATGTTTAGACAGTAGTTCTGAATGCTCCTCTTCTAGAGTGACATTTACACCCAGATTTTCCTTATGGTAGTATAACTCCGAAAGCTTATGAAATCATGTTTCCTCTGGGGTCAAAATCAGAGCTAATAAACTAGCAATGATATAAGTTTTAGACATATTTCCCAAAGCTGATATTCACTCATATACGGGGAAATAAATAGAAATTAAAAATGAATGTCAACATTTTCATTTTTACAGTCCAAAGAACCTTTTGTGCAGTGGAAAGGTTCCATAAGTTAGTTTATATTGTTTATTTGACCTCATTCTCTTTTTGCATCTGTGCTCCAGGTTCCAGAGATCATCAGCACTCTCAGGCAGGCTGGCAAAAGTTCTGCTCGTCAAGAAGACACTCCCTCATCTCTGCCTAGCAACGGTCAGGCAGATGCCTCCTGCTCCACAGCCACGACGGTTGATGCAGCAACTGCCTTTGCAAAGAAGTTTGAGGTGTTGTTCTGTGGGCGAGTGGTGGTGGCCCATAAGAAAGCACCACCTGCACTAATAGATGAGTGTATTGAGAAGTTTGGACGTGTCAGCGTCACAGGATCACTTGCAGCGGGGTTCAGGCGGGCTTTCTCGCTCAATCAGGTTCTACTCAACATTCATGTTTCTAGATTCTTTACCTAATACTAGATATTAGGTTAAGACGCTGGATATACACTAGATATAACTTTGTATATTTTTTTTCTGACTTTTCCTTTATGTAGAAAATATTCTGTATTATGAGCAGGGATGGGTATCGTTATGGTTTTAACAGTTTTACTACTTTTATCGATACCACTTATCGATCCGGTACTTTAACGGTACTCTTATCAGTACTTTTTGTTGTGTTTTTAATATAAAAAAAAATTATAATAATAAAAAAACTAGTTGAGAACAATTAACAACATTTTTTTAAAAAAATGTAAAATAATAATCTGTAGCCTAATAAACACCAATGTTTGAGCAAATATTACACAAACAAAACAAATGATTGTAAAACAAAAAAATAAACACAACTATTTTCCTGTAAAAGAATAGACAGTGGTTACAGTCGGGGCATGCAGGTAGGCTGCAAGAGGAGTAACAGTTTTTAACTGCAGTTTTAACCAAAAAAGTTGCAAAATGCAGCTGAACAATCAGCTTTGGCTAATGTTTGTTTTATTAGAACACGTTCAGATAAATTAGTTAACTGTGTTTGGGATTAAACGTAATAAAAGTTTGGAACCTCTTGCAATGTACACTAAATAAAGTGAATGTATTTCATCACTACATATTCATTTTTAGGTAAGCTCTGCTTTATATCTTAATTTTTCCTGTTTTCTATTATCTCTGCTTTATTTCTTAATAAGCATAGCTTATTATTATCCATCTATTTGTAAATTCAGTACTGTAAAAGCATTTTTAGTGTTTAAAATTTATTTAGACTACTGCAGAAAAAATACTCAAAATATTTATTTGACTATTTTTAATGTAACCAAAATGTGTTTACTAAATTATTAACATTATTATTACTATTAATATTTATTAATACATTATTATTATAAATTTGCTTTGTTTTTATTTTCTAACTGTGTATAAATATGTATAATATATATATATATAGTGGGTCGCGGCTTGATGACCATGGGACACTGTGGGTCCCAAGGGCAAACCAGTTGAAAACCACTGCTTTAGATCATTCGGTTCCCCCCGCCATTGTCACTCTATTAAGCGCGAGCTCTGTGTACAGTAGAACCTACTGTATGTGTGGAACAGACGGACATTTTGTGCATGAGATTGCCAATAACAAGTGCAGGCAAATGTCTTTAATATTATCGCAAATTAGAAAAGGTTAAAATATGCTAGGTAACGAATTATTTAGCAATAAATGGGAAATGTATTTTTTTCTGCAGTACCGATAGCAGAACCGTTAACGTCAGAGCTTATCGATACTTCTGTCTTTTATAATTTAGCACCGGTACCGATGAAGTACCAAGTTTCTGTACCCATCCCTAATTATGAGCTTATTAATTTTTATGATAACATTAATATTGTTTTAACAATATCTATTAAAACAATATTCAATTGATCAATTTAATATTGTAATATTTGCAACTGCCGCAAAACACACAAGTGAGTGATAGTCTTTGATAATTAAATAATCAAATATCTTCTCTATGGACTTTATCTTGCTAGTCTAATTATTATTATATTGTATTATATTTATTTTTAGTGCTGGGCAACAGTTAATCGCAATTAATTGCATCCAAAATAAAGGTTTTTGTGTACATAACATATGCGTGTGTACTGTGTATATTTATTATGTATGTGTAAGTACACACACACATGCATGTACATATTTAAGAAAAATTCAATTCAATTCAAATTTATTTGTATAGCGCTTTTCATGATACATATCATTGCAAAGCAGCTTTACACCAAAG
>JAUMHE010000042.1:9380161-9402663 GCA_032359235.1 Enteromius mattozi
ACTGAAGATTGGAGTAATGACTACTGAAAATTCGGTACCGTGTCACAGAAATAAATGATACCCAAAAGTGAATTAAAATGGGAAACAAATACAATAGTAATTGCAATTTAGAAATTGCTATTTATATTTCTAATCAAATAAATCCAGCCTTGAATAGCGTAAGAGCCTCTATTAAAAACATTTTAAAATCTTACTGATCCAAACTTTTGAACAGCAGTGTATACAATTACAATCTTTAGAATGTTTAGAATGTTTTTAATACTACTTTATTGGAAACATCACCTCTTTACTAATTACAAATTGACACCTTTAAAAACCTGTCCTGCATTCCATTATGTCAGTTTTATGATTTATGATGTGCTTATCAGAGATCTAATAACTCCCTCAATTAAAATCTGCAGGTTTGTTGCTCTCTCTGTTGGACACCTTAAGGGTAAGTTACTATGATGTGACTCACAACAAAACAGAATCTGAATCCATAAATGTCTCTAAAAAAAGAACTCTATAGAAGTCAAACTGAAAATAAGACATTTTGATATTTCATAAGCTTTTGGAGGAAACTGGAATGTTTTTAGTCTTTGTGTTAGCTGGAATGTAGAATTTCTTGTCACAACAATGAAAAGCCTAGAACTAGAACAGGCCATTACCATGTTTGGCTGTGGTTTAGTATTATAAGGCTTTATATATATATATATATATATATATATATAAAAAGAATAAACATAAGCCTTACATTTGTTTATTGATGAGACATCATTTGTAACACCTCCAGTAATCACTAACTAAAGTATTTGTGGACCTAACAGAGATAAAATAAATGCACATGGAACAAATAACCTGTCTTGGACAGATGCCATGAGTTTATGTTATGTATCTTTGAACGTTCTAAAAAACACCATGCGTTTTTCTTGTAACATGCAAATTAGGCACATGGGTGGGGCTGCCGCTGGAAATGATGCGATCTGTGAAGACTTGACAGGAATGCTCTTCTTCAAAACACCTATCAAAACATAACTGTAAAATTTGAGAGGTTTCAGTTGTTTTTATGAACCCGGTCTCATAAAAATATGTACCTCTGTGCACTTTTTGTGCAACACCGATTTTACGTACCTTACTGCACATTTTGCCGCAGTTTAAAAGAGAAATGTCCACTGAGTGGCGCTAAAAGGGGTTCAATACGTGAACCCTGGCACATAATTACGTTGATATAGGTATGTATTGCGGCGGTTCAGAATTAAAATATCTGGACTGTTGCTAAAAGTTAATGCTCTATCATGTTGGAAATATGGCCTACCAAATCCAACCCTGAACCATACCCCTGATAGTGTTAACAAATGCAAAACTGATATAAATCATATTTGTTAATGCAACTGTGCTATTTCAACTTTCTTTTACACAGATTTAAACTGTTTTGCTGGGCTGTAGTTACGCAGGATTCGAACCAAAGCTCCTTGCCTCTCAAGTACATCTCCGTATTAAGTGAGCTATCAAACAAACCTACCATCTATAAAAACCCATAGATATGAAGCTGAATATGTGTGATGCCAGTTTTCAAGTCTCCCAGCATATTAATATTGTTTTGAAGTCACAACATGATACTTCTAGTATTTGTTAGAAAATTACGCTTTATTAATCAAAACTCTGTTTTACTGCCTCTAGTGTTCATTTCTTTTGGAAACTGCAGTGATATGTACTTATTGGTACGTCTTTCATGTATCGCTAAAAAGTGCACCCAGGTATGTTTATGCCATGAGACCAGATAGATTTTTGTTGAATTGGCTATTACAGTGCCCATAAAACAAACTTTTTTTTTTCTTTTTTTTTTTCATTGCCAGAACTACCTGTGATGGACAAAATCTGCTGGAACACTGAGGGCCCATTTACACTAGTGCGGTTTTGTTTTAAAATGGTGTTTTAGAATGAAAACGATTCTTGTCTACACTGGCGTTTCTGCTGCAATCCAGAAACGATCTCTGTCTACACTACACACCCGAAAACGCAACCATCCAGGCATAACTATAGAGCTAGATTCCTTGTTATTTAATTGCCGGATTCATCCAGATATGTACACACAGATGCCTTATTAGTGACTGTTTCTATAGGGCGCTTTACACAAGTCATCTGCCATACTGTAAAGGTCAACTTGACAACTTGGCTCAACAACTCAGTGCAAACCTACAGTATGGTAAATGAAGTAAAGTTGACCGTTTCAAGATAACACATCTACGTACTTTGGAGCGTTTGAATGGGGAACCTACCTATACATTACTTTGGATACAACACTGGATACAACAAAAGTCTGCATTTTGGTCTGTTTACACTGAAACGCAAATGCAAGTTTTCAAACTAAACCGCTTTCGAGGGTAAAAAACACCGGAGTAGTGTAAACTATAGGTATAACCATATAGCAAAAGTAAAACGCACTAGTGTAAATAGGGCCTGAAAATGATGGACCCCTCAAAGTCCAGACCTCAACCCCTAAATTTGAGGTGAGTTGGATCATGAACATAATGAAATAAAAACATGTTTTGGAGGCAAAAAAAGGTCAATATTTTCACATCTGTCAGGTGTTCTTTGGTCACCACTGTATACAGTTTTAAGTGTTATCTAAATATTTTAACATGTAATGTATTCTTGCGATACAAAGCTGAATTGTCAGCAGTCATAACTCCAGTTTTCAATGTCACATGATCCTTCAGAAGTCATTCTAATATACTGATTTGGTTCTCAAGAAACGTCTCTTATTATTATCTCAGTTGAATGCTGTTGTCCTGCTTGCATTTTTGTGAAAACTGTAATGCATTTTTCACCATTCTTTCATGAATAGACCATTCAAAAGAACAGCATTTATTTGAAATAAACCCGAAATCAGTTTAACAGTATTGTATTTATTCATAATTTACACAAGAAAATAGTGCAATGAATTTTGTTTCATTTTCTCACATTGCTGGCCTTTTTAGTTTGTGAAAATAAAAGATCAACAATAAATCTAATGCCAACCTGATTGACTCACTATGTTTAGTACACATTGTGCCCATAGTAACCTTCATGCCTCGAGTGAAATTCACTCAACCAGATACGAGTTGAATAACAGGTGTTACATGACACAAAATTCAGATTAATGTAAGCATGTGCTCATAGCAACACTGGCATAATCTGCCTATGTATGGTAATCAGTTTCATGCTTGTATGATGTATAATAGGAATATCTAGCTTCATTTACAGGCTCTGACTAATCCAAAGTGACTTACAGTACACATTTTTACTACAGGAACCTCTGGCACAGTGGTGGTCAATTGGGGTTTGAACCTTTGGGATGCAACCTAAATCTTTAACTGCTAAGTCACCTCCCTCACACACTTTTCTATTGTTTTTGCTCTGTTATTGTGATTGGCCATGGCAACCAGATGATGATTTTTTTCTTTTCTTGTGTGTATAGCTTCATTAAATGTTTGTGCTGTAGCCTGGGGACTGTGATGAGTTCATTTGAATGTATGCAGCGCATACAATGAAGATACAGTGCAAAGTGATGTTAATGTGGTTGTTTGTGCAATAACTGTACTGAGACATTTCCAGTCACACCGCAGGAATGATAGATTTCTGCAAGGTATTCTGCCGCCAGGGACTGGAGCCTGTGCAAACAGAGTTTTAAAACTGCGTCTCATAGGTGTCATCTGTACATGAAAGAATGAACTATATATTTTTTTGCATTCATTTTGGTGATAATGTTTTTTCCCCTAGCTGTATATTACTCCTCAACTCAAAAGCGATACATTATTTATACGCTACAGTAATTTGGAAATTAATATACTTACTGCACTCCAAAGTAATTTTTTATTTTTTTTGGTTAAAGATTATATTTTAAGTTCATAAATTAAAGTTCACTTTTGTCTTTTTGCCTTTTTAAACTATTGACTACAGTTTTTACTCAACTGAGAGTTTATATCACACAATTCTGACCTCTTTTTTCAGAACTGTGAGGTATCAATTTGGAATTGTCAGTTTGAAAGTTTAATTTTCTTACAATATAATTTTGCAAACTCATATTTCATACTTCTAACTTTACAACTCACAAAGACAGTATTGAGATATACGCTCACAAGCGACAGTAAGTCGTCATAAGGCCTAATTAATCTTTTGGCATGTCTCTATATGTCTCTATTATTGTTTTTATATTAGTAAGTTTCAAGCAATGTCAGTAAATATGTTAACAGACTTGATCTTAGTATAAAATCAATGTCGGCTATTCTAAATAAATACCTCTTTTAGAATCACACCTCTTCAGTGTTGTGATTTTAAACTTTAAACCATCACAAGAAGAATGAAAAGTTCAAAAGTTCATCCTGAACAGGGAGAAATGTGACACGAGTGGAGCGTTTAAAACCAAAATGCCCTTTCATCTTTAGCTTTGAACAGTCAACAATATCAAGATTGTTTTACATGATAATGGTGGATATGTTAAACTTGACAAATTTTGTAAAGGATAGAAAAAAACTTAATTGTGAGTGATAAATTCAGTTTTTCAAGCTCTTCTGAAAACTGATGGCATTCTTGTTGATTAAATAATTTAATCACAGTTTACTATTATTTTTAAGGGTTAAAAGTTTTGTATGGGAGCCCCGTTTCTGCCACTGAATAAAAAAAAAAGAAAAACGGATATTGCGACTTTTTATCTTACAATTTTGACTTTTTTTTTTTCAGTTGCGTGATACAAACTTGCAATTCTGACTTATTTTCTGAGAATCGTGAGATATAAACTCGCAATTGCAAGTTATAAAGTCATAATTGCAAGATATAAACTAGCAATTCTGAGAACATATCAGTCTTTTTTTTTCCACTCAAAATTTGACTTTATAACTCGCAATTGCAATTTTATATCTCACAATTCTAAGAAAAAAAGTCAGAATTGTGACTTTATATCACACAATTGTGAGTTATAAAGTTAGAATTCTGAGATATAAAGTCGCGACTCACAACTGTGACTTTATATCACGCAATTCTGACTTTTTCTCGTAATTGCAACTTTGTATCTCGTAATTCTGACTTTATATTTCGCAATTGTGAGAAAATAAGTCAGAATTGTAAGATAAAAAGTTGCAATAGCCTTTTTTTATTCAGTGGCGGAAATGGGTTTCCATACTTCCATATGTTATGAATATACTGATGTAATAAAAAAAAGTCAGAATTGCGACTTTATATCACACAATTCTAACTTTTTTCCTCGTAATTGCGACTTTGTATCTCACAATTCTGACTTTATTTCTCACAATTGCAAACGCAAACGGTACTTTAGTTCAATGACTCATGCTTTCTCTTCTCTGTATGGTGAGTGACAAATATATTTCCATCCATGTGTCAGGCAATCCTAAAATATGTTAACCAGGGGCTCATGTTTACAGAGGTAATATACTAGGGATAGATTGACACTCCCCGCTTTTCTTACCAAGAGGTTCTTATTCTTCAGGAACGCTTTTGGGTGTGGTCCAGGCTTTATCATGGGTGCTTTTAATAACCTTTTAAAGGGTAAGTGTTGCTTGAGGGATGGGTTTTGGTCAGGTCTTGGCCACGTGTAGCAATAGACATGAAATAAGAGCTGTCTTTGTGAAATATTTGAATAAATATCAGCTGTCATTCCCAGCGCTCTCTATGTCATGACTGCCTGTTTAACGTCTTGTACATACCTGCATGGAACAAAGAGAATATTTAAGCTTTTTTTGCCAAGAGCGACCCTCTGAAGTTGTATCTATCTTAAAGACAAACTGTGAACAGAAAGTTGAGAAGTTTATCAGAACATAAATAGAATACTTGTAGAACATGTTAGGAAAGTTTGTAAAGCACCTATAATGTTTGCTTAAGCACTGAAACAATAATAAATAAATAAATAAATAAATAAAACACTTTAATTAATAAATAAATAAAACCCTTAACATATTTACACAAGCCCGTTTCAACCGCAGGATGCAAAAAAAAAAAAGGAAAAAAAAAAAAAAAAAAAACTTCTCTCAAAATCTAATGCAAGTTATAAACTCAAAATTCTGAGAAAAATGCTGACTTTACATATCTTGTTTTTTGATCACAAAATTAAAAGTTAAAAATGTATTTGCAACATTTTATGTCATAATTAACAAATACGAGTTTATATCTCTTAATTATGAAATAATAAATTAAAAAAAATATTAATGAATACACATTTGCTTTTTGAAATCTTGATTTTATATTTTCCACTTCTGATTTTCTTCCTTCAGAGTTTCAAGTAAATAGTAAGAATTGAAATGTAGAATTGTGAGAAAAGTCTTTGCGAAATAAAATGTCTCAATTAACTGTTGTATCCTGTGGCAGAATCAAGCTTCCATACCAAACAACAATTGTCAAACCCAACCAGAGAGATAATTTCCTTATAGCTCTAAATTAGATGATGGCAACTGAAAGCGTTTTGTATCTAATTCCGTTTGTATGACACATAATGTTAATGATTCTCGTAAATTCAACACCTGGCAAACTAACAGAAGTTTAGCAATGGAGAGATGATATGAAGTTACTTGGCAGGGTTTATAAACAAACCCTAGACAAATGTGCTTCTCTCCTGGGTGCATCTCTTTGCCACCCAACAATCTTAGGTGACGATGATGTGAGGGCAATTCATCATTTTAATAATAAAGCATGTGTTGCTGTGAAACATCAAGTCACTTGAGGGGTGGATCCCTTATACAAATCACATTCCCTATAGTAAACAAAAATCATATCCATCCATCCATCCATGTCTATCTATCTGGACATCCATGTCTTACTTTATTTTCCAAATCAGCTGGAATTAAATGTAATGTTTAAAGGGGACTCTTTTAAACTGTGTTCAAAATCACCATATTCATTTTAATTGAATAGCATTTTTGAGGACCTAAACATGAACAAAAACTAATTAAACTTTGCACACGCACCACAAGTAGCAAAAATGTACATCTAATATGAGTTTCAGAAGTGGGTGTGGCAAAATGGCTCAACAGCGCTACCTAAAAAATTTCAACGAAGTGCCTCTTGAGCTGTGTTTCACGTACATGTACAAAATTTGGTAGACTCATGCAACACACAAATAACTACAAAAAATCCCACCCCCCAGTATGTCTGAAACCCAACAAGTTTTTTTTGGCCATTTTCAGCATTGTGTTTAAATGGTTAATTCACCCAAATAAGAAAATTCTGGCGTTACTTACTCACCCTCGTGTCTTTCCAAACACAGAAGACCTCCGTTCATCTTCCTAACACAAATTAAGATATTTTTGATGAAATCAGAGAGCCATTTGACCCTTCATAGCAAGCAATAGTCAAGTCAAGTCACTTTTATTTATATAGCGCTTTTAACAATACAGATTGTAGCAAAGCACTGAACATGATTAAATATGAGAACAGAGTGATGGTACTGTATAATGACGAGATTAAACTATTTATTTATCAAATGCAGAGATGGTCTCTGTAGTCAAGACGACGATAATCACTAGAAATCAGGTGTCCCCAACTAAGCAAGCCAGGGGCGACAGCGGCAAGGAACCAAAACCCCATCTGTCCACGGAGCACATCTAGGTGTTCTGGTCTCCAATGAAGATCATCTCTTGGTGCTGGTACACCATCTGATCTGGATACAGACTGGGGAACAGAATAAGAGAGAGACAGACTAATATTAGCGTAGAAGCCATTCTCTTTACGATGCAACGAGTACATTGTGTGTTGAGGGGAGTGTTCCCGGTTCCGGCTGATCTAATTAATGCAGCCTAACAATCCTTTAATGGATTTGGTTAATAGATGTGTATTAGTGTGTTATGTGTAAGCCAGAGTAAAGAGATGTGTCTTTAATCTAGATTTAAAGTGACTGAGTGTGCCTGCCTCCCGAACAGTATTAGGTAAATTGTTCCAGAGTTTGGGTGCTAAATAGGAAAAAGATCTGCTACCCGCAGTCGATTTTGATATTCTAGGTATTATCAAATGGCCAGTGTTTTGAGAACACAGCGGACGTGGAGGACTATAATGTGATAAGAGCTCGCTCAAGTACTGAGAAGTTAAGCCATTCAGGGCTTTATAAGTACAACTGAAATGATCCCAGAAATGTAGTAAAAACATTGTTAAAACAGTCAATGTGACATCAATGGCTCAACTTCAGTTTTGCCACGCTAGGACAATACTTTTTTTGTGCAAAGAAAACAAAAATAACATCATTACCTCAACCATTCTTCTCCCCTGAGTTACATCTTCCGCCATTTTAGAGAGTATCGCACAACGCAGCGCATATTCACGGTTTAATGTATTTGACGCAATCAGCCTTGTTATATCCGGGGCAAAGCACACGCATGTGCGTAATCTGCGGCTGTTTACGCCTAGTGTAAAGCGCTCACATGCATTGTGAATGTGATACTCTTTAAAATGGTGGAAGACGTAATTCAGGGGAGAAGAGTGGTTGAGTAAATTATGTTATTTTTGTTTTCTTCACCCAAAAATATTCTCGTTTCTCGACCAGGGATCATTTCAGTAGCATTGCTGTCTATGGAGGGTCAGATGACTCTCTGATATCATCAAAAATATCTTTATTTGTGTTCAGAAGTTGAATGAAGATCTTATGGGTTTGGAACAACATGAGGGTGAGTAATTAATGACAGAATTTTTATTTTTGGGTGAACTAACCCTTTAAACAATCCCCTCCTAGAGATTTAATGACATCAACATTAGATTTGATTGGACAACTCTGAAGGCCTTTGCAATTGCGATTTTTTTTTTTTTGTTTAAGGGTATGTCCTTGGTGGCCCGACAAAGCTCAATGTTTTTCCATGGAAAAGGAAGTTGTTGTACTGTATATCAGACCTACAATGTCTGATCTGCTCCAAATTTTACATGTCTGGTAAGAGTCCTTTCCTGAAGACATCTAAGGGCCAATATACAGTTATAATCATATTGCCATCTCTTGGCAAAAGGATATGTCATGTTTTACACTCGCTCAAACATATGATCAATCTGCATCAATATCCAGTTATAAAGGACTGACATATTCCTCTTATATTTACCACTTCAAATGCACTTCAAACGATGTTTTCCTATAGGCACCTGGTGGCGGTGAGCCCAGGAGCGAGGGCCATTTGAACGCTGCTTGCAGCTTTTATCGGTATTGCCTTCAGTGTGTTGCTTGGAATCTGTTAATTGTATCTTGAACAAATCAACAGTCTCTCATTAAAATAATAACAAAAACGTGTACTGTTTAATCAAAATGCCATAACTTTTTATACAAGAGTTTCTGTAAAGCTTCCTGAAACGATGTGTGTAATGTAAATTTAAGTATAAGTACTCAGTATAAGTAAATATTAAAATGTTATGTATAAGTCAATATTGCGCTGTTAGTTTGCTTACGGTCATATTGACTATCTGTTTTCTGGTTTTCTTGTTTTCTCGTTTTCAGCTTTGATTTTTTCCAACCTCATCTCTGCCTTGCGGGTTTTTGTATGTCTCAACAGAACATTCCACTGTGTGTAGGTTTAACAGTAAAAATACAGTGGGTGTTTGATTTCATATATGCTACACGTGTATGTCCGTGTATACTCATATGTGTACATTCACCTGAGTAGGAGTATGTCTAAATTGTATAAATCATTCATAGATTTGTAAATGGATTCCATTTGTAAACTTAAAAAAAATACAGTTGTGTAAAGTGACACTATACAGGTGGTTAAAATATTACTTAAAAAATAGTTATTACTGAATATTTTTGACATGTTTCTAAATATGTGTTTAGACAATTGTTTTGTATTGTTATTGGTTCTTGACAAACCCAGTTTTGTTCTTTACAAAGCCCTGAATGTGATAAGATAAGTGAAAAATGTTCCAGCCTCCATGACATCATGAGATAATTCTCATTGGCTGGAAGTGATGAGTCTATGATGACATCATGACTTTCATGATATCGTGCTTTAAATAACATTCTAAAAAAACATTTTAGCGTTCTATTTTGGGCTCATAGAAAGTGTAAAGTTTGCTAACTCATTTTAAGAGTGTGTATCGTTTTAACTTATTTGATAGCATAAAACAAATGAAAGCAAAGATTTTTGGCATCTTTTCTATTACTGATTTTTGCCTAACTTGACTTACCTGAAAATACTTTGGAGAAGGCGTTTTCTATTGTGCGTTTAATGACACCATCTGCTATTGTTTGGCTAATTAATTACTGGAAATCAGGCTGTCACACATATTATATGAAAATATACCTGTATATACACCCACATCCACCCACACACACAAACAATATTATAGTCATACAACTTTAGATATCACAGCCATAGTCATCATCACACGTGCAAAGTGTGTTTGTACATGCATAGAAACAAACTTGTGTGTGTGGAGTTTCGCCAGTTCCACTTCCACGCCTCTAACTGCCAAAAAGAAAATAAATTCACAGTTGTGTAGTATTGGTTTTGCAGGTGTGTGCGAAATAGAGATAGAGAGATGTGGGTGGGAGAGAGTATTGGGGGCGAATGTAATTTTGGTAAAGGTCTGATTAATCTGAATGGTTTGCTTTATTATTCCGTGTAAACAGACACAGGTTGGGTTTATGTGCACTGTCGTCATCAGGTACGCGATATGTTATTGTTGCTGATGACTTGGAATAACTCCAGTATACAATAACTTCAGCAACCAGTCTATACATACACACCTTTGCGTGACTGACAGGTTCAGTGTATAATCTTTATGCCTTTATATGCTTTCACTATGGAGTAGTGTACTTGTAAGTATCAATAAAGATATTTAAAAAGTTACAAAAGATTTCTATTCTTGTAAATGTTAGCCTACATTCATCAGAGAAACATAGAAATATAGTTATTAATATCTGAGTGTCAATAATAACTGAGCACCAAAATCAACCAATTAGGATCATTGTGACACTAAAGACTGTGTCAAGACAGGAATAAATTAGCCTACATTTAAAAATATATATAAAATAGAAAAGACTTTTTAAAGATAAAAAAAAAAAATCATACTTTGACCATGAAATGATTTGAATATAATTGGGTATTTATAATGATTTGTAAATTATGCACGCCATTTGTCTTCACCCATTGTTATAGAAGCAGTCGACCTTTATCCACACTTGTTAGATCTTTGAAACTCTGTAAGGCGTGTCTTGTCAGGAAGGGAAAGAGGGAGAGATAGAGAGAGACAAACAGAGAAGGAAGGAAAGGGCGGAGAGGGAGAGGCAGGCAGGCACACACACCCAGCCCTTTCTCTTCTCTTCTGCCCCCTCCTGTCTCCGCTTGAGAGTATCCCCACCCTCACCTCCCGCGAGCGCCCGGCCCTAATCATGTGATACACGCTCAATTCACTCAGGACACTTTAAACACTTGGACAAAAAGTTGTTTCGTAACTCTCGGGGAAGTTTTTTCGGCGGCAGCCTAAATGCTAGTGTGTCATTTGGATGTGTTTCATGCCATCGTGATCCGGGTTGTTGCTGTCGTCTACGGTCCTTCATAACGGCGCACTTTTCACTTGAGGATTATTAACTGACAAGTAAGTTACTGTATTCATAAAAATATTATAGAGTCTGAAGTAAAAATCAGACCATCCTGTTGTAGTTATTTTAGCTGAATAATAACATTTTAGTCATTCTTTTATTTAGCTAAATAAATAGGCTATGATATGATGCCAGATGTTTATGGGTCAATGTCAAATAATGGATGTCCGAGATTAAAACAACGAGAAATCTTTTAAGAATCTAGTTTAACGTCAGTCGTCTTTGTATTCATTTTTAACCTGTATGAAAAAAGGTAAACAGATTTTTCCCCAAGAAAACGTGAACTTAATGACAAGCATCGTAAAAAGTTCAAAAATATTGAAAATGCGTGATTGTACAAAGCTTAATCATTATTTACATTAAACGCTTTACAAACATTCAGATATTAATTCAGTCTTTAATAGTAATAAGTTTTCTTGGGGTACTTGAACATCGCATAACTTTTATACACATTTTATTTATTTATAATTTTTGGTCAGTTGCACCACCTAGATGTTTGCTTGAACAATATCACAAAGTCAAAATTACATAAATTAGGAAGGATGTCCTTCAAAGAAGAGGTGAATTCAATTAATTTACCAGAATTGCATAAATTGCATTTTATCAGTATTTTTAAACAACTTTAAAACAATAAAGACTCTCATTGATGTCTGTTGTTTTGATTATTGTTAGTTTTATTAATATTGCACTTTTGGCACTTACACTTTTTTCATTGTTGATATGAACTTTTACTGGCACTGCTGTAGTGGTACTGATGGCTTGACTTACATTTGAATATTGTATCAGCTTTGACATGATTTCTCACTTGATCATGATCAGTGCTAGAGCTTATATGCAAATATAATTTTTAGGCAAATGAAAACACACTGTAAGAACATGTGTGCAGGATCGTGTTCGCCTTTGGCTAAGTTGGATTGTCACATTTCTGAGTTCTGAAACATTATAATAAATTTAAATGTTAAGACATTGTTGCATTAAAATGCTTTGCAGGTATTCAGTTAATATAACTTTAGAGAGTTAGAAATGTCATGACACCTTGATTCATATATTATACATAAAGTGCATGAACTACTGATCTTTTAATCTTATACGGGCACTTGGATTATTCATTAAACGTCTGGCCAAATGTTGCATGGCATACATACTTTTTGTTGAAAAATAACTCAAAAATCTTATTTAATAAGCCCAATTATCATATGCTTTTGCAGTAATCGGTTTGGTTTGTGATCAGCTTGGCCTGCGTTTAGAATGTGTGGAACGTGCCACCTTTGCATGAGTATGAAGATTAGGTTTTCTGTAAGAATGTGCATGGTTGACTTAGCATTTATGGTGTAAAAATCAAATACAGTAAAACTAATAGTCAAAGTCCCAGGGTCAGTAAGGCTGTTGTAGTCTGAGCTTTGTTTCAAGGCTGAGGTTTGCGTCAGACATTCCATCTGGCACATGGAGCCTCTTTTCCTGTTTTCAGCATTTGAGGAGAGGCTGCCTAGGGGGAGTACATACACACACACACACACACACACACACAAATGCCTAGACCCTCCACCCACTCACACGACTCCTTCCTTGGATCAATACTCTGATCTTATCGCAATACACACACAAACACTCCACTACAAAAGCGGATCATTTTCAGAGCCGCATACTATTGTTAAAATGCTCAGCCCCTCTCTCTTTCTCTTTTTCTTTAGTTTCAGGAAAGGCCAGAAGGGAAACTATGGCCCCCATGCAGCAGAGCTTCTCTATGTGTTCACTGTGGAAACAATAACAGACTCTCTGCGGCCTTCTTGCTAAATTTGGTCTTCGGCCTAAACTTCAGTCTAAATTTGTTGCTATCTCTCAGTCAGATAGAAGCCTATCTGTTAAGTTTTTCGCATTGTGATCATCCCGTTCAATCTCAGATCTCATGCATCTCTCAGACACCTGGCACCTGGCTGAAGACCTGTTATCTGAGAGCTGTGGTTGTGTGCATTGAACCAGTGCTGTTCGGTTCGGTTTTGGGTTTTACATGGGTTTGCTATTAGATTCTGTACTTTGTAATTTTGGTCTTCATATTTTCTCCGTGTCAGCAAACCGGACCATTCCTCTGCACTAGGAAGCTGCATTAGAGCGTAACACTGACATTCTGTGGTTTTGAGTGTGTGTATGCCTTAATGGGTTTGTCTGCTTCACCGGTCTGCAATGTTGAGTGAAAACCTTGTATAATTTATAAGGTATCGCCAAAGTTCCTCACACAGACTGAACTACTCATTCACACTGCCTGAGGTTAAACACACACCACAGCATTCAAGAAAAGTAATAAATAATGACATTGGAAACATTAAACTTAGCCACACTGTTTAAGAGCTTTAATCTTGTTAACATACAGTATAAAGCTATTAATGTGATGTACAAAAGATCTTTTAAAATACTCATTTTATTTCTAAACATATCTTTTCAGCAAATTATATATAACAGAGAAAGAGGATAGAACAGATTGAGTTGTTAACTTACAGAGACTATAATTATAGTAAAATGAAGTATTTAAACACCTTAATTTAATTGCTCAGAGAATGATAATTATTGGTATTTGATGTGTTATGAAGTCTCTGGGCACTGTAGCCTCTTTATACTAAACACATCTAGTGAAGCATGTACTAACTTCTCTTTATTTTATGAGACTGTAAAGTTTAATTGATGAAGTTTTTCTGAATGTGTGTATGTGAGTGTGTGTTTTATTAGTGTTAGCAGTGAAAGGCTTCATGATTAATGTAATGAGTTCACTTGAACCCTGCCAAGCCCGGAGGACAGATTTGAACTATTCTCTCTACTTCACCTTATCATATTGTCTTATGATAGAGAAGAGAAAATCATGACAAAATCCAAATAGAAAAATTCAAAACAGTGTTTACTTTTCCTTGCTGAGATCTGTCCATGTGCAACAACTCTGATGGCCGTATATAAAAATGTCTCTCTTATTTGGAAAAGGACTGTTTGTTTGACTAAGACTTCCTAAGAAGGAGCTTAGCAGAATTTGATGCTACTGCAGACAAGTTAGTATACAAAGCACATTATATACACCACTGTTTAAAAGTCAGGGGGCAGATTTTTTCCAAAGAAATACAACTTTTATTCAGCAAAAAGGCATTTAATTGATCGAAAGTAGCAGTAAACAGAGGCCTTTCTAACAAGAGCCTGACTAACAAATACAACGCTTATTTTCATCATAATACTAAATAAGGCTTAGCTCACACAGTTTTCCAAATGTTTGGCTAATTCAACCAATCAAAAAAATTCTGTCATTATTTACTCACCCTCATATCATTCCAAACTTATGTAACTTTCGTTTTTGTTCTCCATGGAACACACAATACGATCCATTCATCCATTTTACAAAAAGCTTGTCTTATGTGGGGTCCTACATAGAGTTGCAGGTGTGGAATTCTGAATGAAATATGAAAGGAATATTTTTGTCCCTTTTGTTGCTCGGTAGCACGGTATTAACTTTCACTGTATGGAAAAGAACAGCCTGGACATTCTGTTAAACTTCTCATTTTGTGCTTAGTGGAGAAAAGTCACACAGGCTTAACGTGACGCTGAATAAACGATGGTGGAACTTTTGTTATTGGCTAAACTATTAATTTAAAACACTACAGACAGTAAGTCAGAGTCTAGTTACAAAACCTTGCACTTAGTAAAGCATTCAAACTGAGGTATCGAATGGTGTTTAACTCATTTATTGTGGCTTGTCTTGTGTTTTGGCGTGTCTATTTAGCTGTATGGAATTCTATACTGTTGGTTTCAGGTTTAGATGAGTATGTCTGTGTTTGTGTGTACACTTCAATATGTTGTTTTGTTAACCCACACCTGACCCTGGGGCCAATGGGAGTGTTTCACAAGCCTGTGTGTGTGTGATCGTCATTGTCTCTTGCGATAGTAGTCCTGTTTATATATGTGCGTCTGAGGAGTGTTCAATTTGCTAGGGAGTGGACCTGGACTCAGTGGACCTAGTATAGATTGTTCTCTCTCTGTGTGTGTGTGTGTGTTAACAGCACCACCCTGGGTTAATGATTGTAAAAAGAGACTTTACATTCACCCCTCTCTTTCTCTCTTTCTTACTCTGTCTCTCAGACTTTGGACTGTAAAAGCACTCACATATAATTGCGTCTCATGGCTCACTGATGAAGTGTCTCACATCCCATGCACTCCACTGAATTCCACTGAAAACAAAGCCCTAGTTCATTTTTAATTTAATAGAAGTTGGTCGGCACCTATAGCACCTGTAGTACTGTACCTATAGACTGTAAAACCTGTATCTTTGTGTCAGGCTTTGTGGGCTCAAACAAAACACTCAGACAGATCAAACAGCAAAAAACATTTGTCTATTTTGTATTCGTAAGACTACATGATCATATCTAAGATATCTGATGAGCTGCTACTCCTGTAGACCTTTCATCTTTTGTTTTAAGCTTCCTTTGTGCATTGTAAAAATGTTAGCAGTGCTTTTCTTCTACTATTGACACTTTTTAACTTTAACTTGCTTGTAATATACTTCTCACACTCTTAATGTGTTGCTTACAATATCAAACAATATTTTTCTGATGTGTTAACATTTCTATGATGTATTGTGGTTACATAATGTATTACTTTGAATATTTTAACTTGACAGTTGAAAGTTGTGTAATATGATTTATTTTATTTGACTCATTTATAAAATTGATATATTTTTACAAAATAAAATTGTGTTGAACTCTTCAGCTGGGATCTCATCATTTACATAGTTTACAGTGGGTTTACAATGCTTTATATTATTTATATAAAATTAAAATTGTATTTATTTATAAACACTCCCATTAAAAAATTACAGTAAAGATATGTATTTTCTTATAAAAATGTTAAATATATTAAAGTGTTTATTTTTTATATTTTACATCAAATTGCCATATTATTATTATTCAAATTATTTAAATTATTGCTGTTGTTTTTTTTTCGGATCAAATAAAGGCAACCTTGATAAGCATAAGAGATTTGTTTTAAAAACATAAAATATATATACTTTTTAAGTTTTAATGTACCCATGATTTACAATTTAACACAAATGAGGAAATTTATCAGTTAGGTAATAAAAAACAACAACAACAGAAACATAATCCCCTGTTGAAGAAACTGTCTGAGATTAGGAAATAAGTAAAATTAATTACTTATTAAGCAAATTAATAAAAATAAATATTTTTTAAGTTAAATACATTTTTAAGCTTAATTTAACCATTATTTACCATTTAACACAAAGGAGGAAATTTATTACTTAGGTAATAAAAAAAACAAAAGGGACAAAATCCCCTTTTGATGAAACACCCTAAGATAAGGGAATGAATCATTATACGGTTGAAATAGTAGCATTTAGTTGCAGTACTATAATGTGGCCTTTCTGTTTCCCAAGACCACTGGGTAAGTGGGTCAGGTGGAAAAATCTCTAAAATAGTGTTGCAATCTTATGTACAACCACACACAAACAACGTTCATCGCCCTGGGCATTCTAACTTCCCCTGTACTTTAAGTGATTAGTGTTTCAGCACCTCTCGCATGCTTCTCTGCTTCTGTGTGCTTGAAATGAAGAAAGACTTCCTGATGCATCACGACATGTCTCTAATATAGGACTTTTCTTTTGTTCTCTGTATTTCCCAGAATTCCAGCGGCAGCAGCCATGCTCAGGTGTGACTCAATAAAGTCAGACATGGTGAGTACAGTTTTCAAGGTAAATACTCTCAAATAAATTGGTTATAAAGAAAAGGTTGGAATGGTGGAAGGATTTGAAGAGATCCCTTTTACACTGTAAAAAATGATTTTTAAAAATACTTTTATAAGAAAATACTTATTTTAATCTTTTCACTTTAGATTTTATTATTTGTAATTATGTGTTAAATATAGATTACTAACATATTTTTTAGTGAAAGTTGTTTTACATCATATTTTTTAGTGTACAGACATTAGTCATGGTGGTGCCATATTTCATTTTGACATGAATGAAAATGAGGCTGTAAGGGATAGTACAGTGATTTCATTGGATTGTACTCGATTGTTCAGACTAAATGTCTATCTGAAAAAATAAACAACCTCGTAGTAGACAAAAACTCCATAAAACAGTGTTGAAGTGAGATGACACGATCTAGGACCTTTATAAAGTGCATGACATTGTATCCCTCACAGCCTTGTTAAATTCAATATGGCGTGTAACCTGATTAAAGTCTATTAGAAGCTGTTTTGGACTAATCTGAAATGTTCTTCCACCTTCCTGATACTTGTCTAGTTCTTTGCATCCGGTTTATGTGATTTTGAATAAAACAATGCTTTACTTTCCGTTTCCAATAACAAATCTACCTTACCAACTAACACACAATAGGCTGCCTGGCACACGGCCATCCCTGGTCTTATTTGGAAATGAGTTTGTTTGGTATCCATGTGCAATCTTTCAATTCTTGGTAATAACACAAGACTAGTTTATAGAGACTAATAAGGATATTTCTGAATCGCACAAGTATATTATTAGGCAAAATTTATCTCTAAAACTCATCTCGTGCTTGCTCTTTTTTCTCTCTTCCTCTAGCTGCAGATGGACATGCATTCCTTTCTTATTAGGTTAGGAGTTTATATGGGGTGGGAAGTTGAATTTGGCTCATACTCGGTCATTTAAAGTTAGTCTTTTTTGTCGGTTTATAGTCCCCAGACTCAACTGCTGCTCAGCGCAGCTGCTTTATATGAGTGCTTGTGTAATTATGTACTTGTGAATGTGTAAATATGCTAGCAAGTTCACAGCACATTTAACGTCTCTCTCTCTCTCTTTCTCTCTCAGTCATTGACTTACCCAGCTTACCTGATTAAATCTGCACCTGAGGCATTTGGAGTCGTGTTGTCACCTTCCATGGTGCCTACTTCCACAGCCCACCTATACTCTTCTCACTACCCCCAAGCACACTACTCCTACATGAGCCCCCCTCACACACACCCTCTGTCCCAGGATGTCCGTCACTCCCAGAATGAACCTGTCGATTTATCCGTTAGCAAAAGATCCTCTGTTTCATCGCCTTCATCATCTCTGGCATCGTCATCTCCCAGAGCCACTCCACCCTCCCCTTACGAGAGCTCCAGTCCGGTGTCACGTCCTCGCCCCGGCTCTGGCTCCGGCTCTATAACAGGAAGCACTTCCGGGTCATCTCAGGCAAGGCAGCTGACCCCACCACTGGCCCTTCCTATGCCTCCGGTAAGAATAGTGGTGATGCCATGGTACTGAATGATTACTTTTTTTCCATGCAATGGTGTTTACATGATAATCCAGTGTACATGGGCAGACATTTTAATTTCTAATTTATATTGATTTTAATATTGCTTTTATAAAATATAAAGTAAGTAAGTTGTCACGTTGTTCATTCTTAGTTCATTTTTACTAATGTAGCTAACTAATGAGCCTTATTGTAAAGTGTTACCAATATTTTTAATGACAGTGCTTCGCTGCTTATTAATATTTGAAAAACATTTGTTTATTATATAAAAGTTTTGTAGTGTGACTAACATGCAGAAACGGGCGTAAAATATAAAGTCACACTGTATGCTCACCAAGACTGCAAATATTTAATCAGAAATACAGTAAAACAGTAATATTGTGAAATATTATTTTAAGTACGTTATTTCAATGATGGAAAAGTCTTCAGTGTCACTTGATCCTTCAGAAATCATAAAGGTAATAAAAGTATATCAGACAAAAGAAACTTCTGAACAATAAATTACATCATAGATAAAATTCTTGTGTTAGCTTATCTAAAACTTAGAGACCAACTGACATTTCTTGTGTGATAATGATAATGATGATAATTTGTGTTTTTCTGATGCAGGTTTTAACACCTATTGTACCAGTGCTTTCCATGCTGCAGCGGTTACCTGTGCTCTACTCTCCCCCCCTACACCTGTCCCCCTCCATCATGCTATCACCCGTCACTCCGGACGATCCTGCTAACCACAAACAGTGTAAGCTGAATAACATTCTGTATCAGGGTACTAATACCTGAATTCACACTTACTTCAACATGAACTCATGATTAGAATCAGTCAAGTGTTATCCTTCACTTCAGTACAAATGGAGTCAGATGGATTCATGCATGAATAATGGCAGTAACTACCTGTTAGTATGTTTGGTAGTTGCTTGATAGATGGTCGACATGCATTGTGTGCATGTGCATGCATCATGGAAGACTGATATGGAAGATAAAAAATCGTTGAATAAAGTTATTTTTGTTTTCTTTGCGCACAAAGAAGTATTCTCGTAGCTTCATAACATTACTGTTGAACCACCATGTCACATGGACTATTTTAATGATGTCCGTACCATTGCTGTCTATGCAGGGTCAGAAAGCTCACAGATTTCATCAAAAATATCTTAATTTGTTTTCCAAACTAGATTTTTATAGGTTTAGAATGGCATGAGGGTGAGTAATAAATGACTGAATTTTAATTTTTGGGTGACCTATCCCTTTAAGAATGAGCTAATAATGACGAGCATAACAATGATGCACTTGTAAATCATTATCTAAATTTTTAATGAAAATGCACTAAAAGTTCCATTGTTATGCAGGAATATGCATGAATCCATATGACATCTGTGATAGTTAAAGGAGAGCACTTGATTAGTTAATCCTGAGTTCATATTGAGGTAAGCATTAATTTAAGTCTTAGTACATGATTATTAACGTAACATTACTGTAAAGTGTTACCTACACATGCAATTTAAGCAAACAACACATTGCCAAACACATGCTTTCACTTTCTACCGATTAGAAGATTGGTGGCAGTTGTAATAATATAGCCTCACATATCTTTTTTTTTTGAATGGTTGATTGATTTGTCTCCTTTCTCTTGTCTTCAGTCACTATAATGAAGTCAGAGATTCCCCCAGACAACCATGAGCTCCTCAAGCCAATCAAAACTGAGCCCCACCCTGAACACGCTCAGGATTCCCACAGCCAGGAAATAACCTCACCCGTCAATACTGTCCTCCCAAGTTATGAGTGAGTTCTGAGCCCCCGAACACACACATATGCTCAAATAATATCACTGTTTATTTTATTTTGTATGATCAATTAACAATTGTGCAGTTCAAAAAAAATTCTTAAAAGTAAGAACAAGAGATTGTGTATTTGCATGTGACTGTGTGTTTGTTTGTGACACAGTGACAGGTCACAGCCTGTCACTTTAATTGGTTGCGTCGCATGTTTTTACGTACCTTATTCTTACTGTACATCTGTTTGTAAAAACAACCTACTGGATTCCATATAAAAACCTGTAATTAGGCCTGTGCTAATCATACTGTACACATCTATTTGACATTTGGCCAACAGTTTTTCTTTCAATCATACAAGCATGTGTGTGCGTATGTGTGGTGTAAAGCATACATTTTTGTATCTGATGTCTCTTGCTGCGTGTCTGATAAAATCCCCCAGCATGCATTTCAGAGACAGCGTGTCTCCAAGTTTTTTCAAACCCTCATGAGGTAAGAACGTATCTGCGCTTGAGCGCATACGAGTGCATGGTTGAGAGTTTAGACATCTTATTTTGTGCGTTCTAGTGCACTAGTGTATGTATGATGTTTTCCAGTGGGTTTGGCGTCATCGGTTGTGGACATATGTGACTAAAAGGAAAAAAAAAAGTGGTGAAATACAGAGAAAGGAGCAATGTTTATGAGGAAGGGAGGAGAAAGCGTTTGATTTAGAAAGGAAGGGAGGAGAAAAGTAGACTGATCATTTTATATTGGGTGCGGTGCCAAAAAACAGCTACTTTTAGGCACGAAATGGTAGAAAGTGGGAGAATAAGTGACATTGTAGATGGAGACTGAAAATATGTAGCTGAAACAGACAGATGAGAGAGAAAGAAAGAGAGAAGTATTTAATAATAGGGTGTATTTAGGCAGGAACTTACAGTAAAAGGTGTTCCTTTTAAGTAAATGCATGGGAGTTTTTTTCAACTGGTTTATTGTCTGCAAGTCGAAAAACTTAAGTCCAGTCACACAGAAAAGTGCCAGTTTTTACTCAACAAGCTGGACAATTAGATGTTATTCATCCGTAGCACAAACGGTGTGGAACGAGTAGCCAACTTTATTTCCTTGTGGTTAAGGCCTGAGTGTGAGCAGTAATAAGGATTTATCCTTGAGCAAACAAGCACTGCTAATAAAAGTCATAAATGAAGCCTGGGACAGCACCAAAAAAGTGTACTGTACTTAAACAAAATCTAATGTGGAGCTAAGGTCGTAAATACTTACAATACTCAGATTACTTGCTACAAAACACTGTCATGCTCTGCTTTGAGGTAGATTGTGTGTAATGGTTCTGACCCCTGGTGGTTAAAGCAAGAGGTGTAATTCAAGCACTCATTTTTTGTCTTTAACAGGGGAAGCCCACACTCAGTGATTGTACGTCGAAAGGTAGAGTCTCCAGATCCACTGAAGAAACGTCGAATTCATCGCTGTGACTTCAACGGCTGCAATAAAGTCTATACCAAAAGCTCCCACCTGAAAGCTCATAGACGCACACATACAGGTAAAATAGGCTATATATGGCAAGACTTTTGTTAATACACACAATTAATTAACAATTTTTTTTGTTGGGAAAGCAAAAAAGAAAACATGTATGCTCACCAAAGATCAAAAATATTGATAAACACTTTTTTATTGCTTTATTTCTATGATTCCTATACTCCAATCTCTTTAGTGTCACACGATCCTACAGAAATCATTATAATATCCTGATTTGCTGCTCAATAAAGATTTTTTATTATTAAGATATTATCAGTTATATTTTGTGGAAACCGTGATACAATCATTTAAAAGTTTGGAAGATTTCTTTATTTGTCCTTGTTTATCAAAGACACATTTAATTGATCAAAAACAACAAAAAAGACATATATAATGTTACAAAAGATTTCTAAATGCTAAATGATTTCTAAA
>JAUMHE010000042.1:9407396-9428630 GCA_032359235.1 Enteromius mattozi
CATATTTTAAGAGCAATGGTCCCTAAGTCAGAGCTCAGCTGTCTAGTCAGAAGTTAGTTTGCTGTCAATCACAGCCAGTCATGGCCAGCTGTTTGCAATGCCTCTCATTACACTTTGTTTATCTATTTTTTATCAGAGCACCATGTCGCAAGATGAGACCGTGGAAGACCTGATTACAAACCCCCCCACTTCCCTCCAGCCGGCCGCCTCTGATGAAACTGCCACTGTAGCTGCAGCCAAAGCAGATGAAGTCCCGTCTATATCACAACTCTCACTAGACACATCGGCCTCTGACGTAACCGAGTACGTTACAACCAAAGGTGTTGAAGAGACGCAGATCCATCCATCAGAAGAAAAACCTGAGGGTCAGGTGACTGAATGTGTGGATTCGGTGAGCTTGGATCCAGATGTTACACAGGGAGCAGAGGTACTTTTAATAGGGTTAGTCTTTGTTTGCGCCATGTAACAAAATCCACAACATACTTTTTTTGTGTGTATTTTGTGATTGTTCTTCGGCTGTGTGGATGTTATCAGACCCTGGATGAGTCTAAATCTAAAGGCTGGAGTAGTTGGGGCTCCTGGGGGAAGTCACTTCTGACCACTGCTACATCCACTGTGGGTAAGTCACCATAGTAAACCATACAGGAGATCCTACCACTAGATAACACTTGTCACAGAGAATCTATCTATTTATCTATCTATCTCTTTTACTGTCTGTCTAAATCACTCATCGGTGTACATTTTGACATTTTAAATGTTAATGTAACACAGATCCGATTTTGTTGCACGCATGTACAGTAAACAGCAAATATACATATACATATATATTTTTTTCTCATCCGCTTTAAGGCATTTAACAACTTTCAACAAGTTTCTAAATTTTATATAAAAAACTGTACCTTTCAAAAGTTGATAATGAGTTGATTTGAGTCATATTTGATCAAAAATACAGTAAAAAAGTTTTTATGTGTTAATATACTTTAAAAAGTCCTTTATTCCTGTGATGGCAAAATTGAATTTTCTTCAGCTATTACTTTAATATTCAGTGGCACTTGAGAAATCATTGCTTCATTTAAAAACATCAGAAATTATTACAATATGCTGCTGATTTGGTGCTTGGTATAATGAATGTGCAAAGTAGTTGGTCTGTTTAATTTTTTTTTTGGAAACAGTGATGCTATTTTTCAAAATAATTATTTTATTTATAGAAAGTTCAGCATTTAAATTTTTTTTTTAACATATTTAAAAAAATGCTGTTACTTTTGATTAATATTGAGTGCAGAGTACAGAGTAAGAGTATTAATTAATTTTTTTTTTTTAAATATATTTTTTACTTTTTCAGTGATTATTCACTGATGAACCATGATGAAGTGATTTAAATATGAGTAATTTTTAATAAATATTAATTTACATAATATATATATATATATATATATATATGTATGTATTCATATATTTATTTTTTGGGGGGTTTTAAAGACAAAGAGCACAACAAAGAGATGTTGTGAACTTGTGACTTACAGGACATCAAAAGTTGCTTACAGAACAAGTACTTGCAAAATAATTTTGATTAGTTGCCATTCATATAAAAACACATATTATTGTAAACAGTTGTGTGAATGTAAACTATCAGAACAATAACTCAGTGTCAATATCTGTTCTATGGATTAGCCCTTGCAGGTAAATGCAGCCCTAAAGTTAAGTGTTTTTCCATCTATTGATTATGTCTAGGTCAAGGGTTAAGCTCCGTAAAAGAGAAAGCAGGTGTGGCATTACGAATCCGTCAGAGCTCATCATGTGAGGAGGCAGAAGAGGCTCATGAGCATTCTGGGACAGAGACGGCAGAACACCTTCATTCAGAGGAGGTGCACAGAGGAGTCCTGTCAACCATCAGCAGTGCCGTTCAAAACACTGTGAGTCTGCACATATGCATCACACATCATAAGTCTTACCATGATTTACAATGATTACTGACATCAGACGCTACACTTGAATCTGGAGATGCATTTGAGATAGTAATACGTCTCGGCTGACCGCTTGTGATTGAATCACCTCAGATGAATAAGTCTTTTTTTGTCCCTTCATCGAAGAAATTCATTTTTTCTCCCTCTTGCTTTATCAGGGAAAGTCTGTAATAACAGGAGGTCTTGATGCTCTGGAGTTCATTGGAAAGAAGACCATGAATGTCTTGGCAGAGAGTGACCCAGGTTTTAAAAAGACCAAAATACTGATGCAGAGAACTGTTTCTCTTTCTCAGGTAAGATGGTCAACGGTGTTGTTATTCAACAGAGTGCCTACAACCGTCTTACTTCATATGCTAGAAGATACAGTGGTTTTGTTGGGCCACTGTTTCTTGTGTGGCACTTATCTGCTATATGTGTTTGTCTATGTCTGCAGATGTTAAAAGAAGCGAAGGAGAAGGAGAGAGAGAGACTGAGCAGTCAGATGGTCACTGAACCAACCGCCCACTATGGGATCTTGTTTGATGATTACCAAGGCTTGTCTCATCTCGAGGCTCTAGAGATACTTTCCAATGAGAGCGAAGGGAGGGTTAGTAACACACCATTTGAATTTACCCATAATACATTTTAAATTTTGCACTAATGATCAACTGACTGTACAGTTATTCTGCAGTTATTCTATTACACAGCTGCTTATCAAAAAAAAAAAAGTGATATGACTAACATTAAACCAGTATAAACTAATTTTAGTCTGTGGTCAGGCATTGTTTTCAAGCAAGGATGAATTAAATTTACCAAAAGTGACAAAAAAAACACTAATTTGTTTAAAACTTCTGTTCAAAATCAATTATCTTCATTTAAGCAGCAACTGTAGCTGTTTTTAACGTTGATGGTAGTAATAAGAAGTGTTTCTTAAACACCAAATCATGACATTAGAATGATTTCTGGAGGATCATGTGACACTAAAGACTAGAGTAGTGGTTGCAGAAGCTTTGTCTTCACAGGAAAAAATTACATTTTAAAGTTTAAATTGTAATAATATTTCACAATATTACTGTTTTTACTGTATTTTTGAAATATCTAATATGTAGCATATCTAATGCAGTACGTTTGACATGAAATCATTCTCCTTTTCTTCTTTTCATCATGTTTCTCTCCTCATTTCAGGTGCAGGAATTCTTGTCCACTTTGGAGGAGGAAGATTTGGAAGTTATGAAGAAGGAGCTGATTGCAATTAAAGAGATCTTCATCGCTCATGAGGAGGAGGACCCTGATGCTGCCTCGGAGGAAAACGGTGAACTTTATTCACAAATTCAGTGTTCCACTCCTCTCTGTGAGTCTTCAAATGGCATAACATAATTAGACAAATCCAGGTCACAGTCAAATCCGGACCACAATCAAGATACTGTGCTTGATAATCATTACGATTTATACATTAATATAGAATAATCAAGGTAAAACATCACATTCCCACCTTTATTTTTTCAATTTAATCATAGATTTTGTATTAAAATGAATAATAAATCAATATTATGATTTATGTGATATGATTTTATATTTTATAATTCTGGTTGAAATTACCAAGTATTGGAAAACCTAATATTAGCACATCTCAATGAACAAACATTGATATGACAGGCCACTCAGTCAGAGCACTATAAATATTTCAGTCTTCCACATTTTTGCCCTTGGGTATTAAATTTACGTGATCTGTGTGTTTCAGCTGCTGATGGAGAGGAGTTTGTCAGTGTTCTTACTGAGCTGCTCTTTGAGCTCCATGTTGCTGCAACTCCAGACAAACTGAACAAAGTACACTTACACACTCACACACACACACACACACACTGCACGCACACATAAATGTGTACCTACACTCTCCATACATATGTTATTCACAAGCATAAACACTAATTATACAGTGTGCCCTGCAGGCCCGTATAAAAGCTCATGATTGGGTGAGAGAAGTGGAGCAATCCCGGGAAGATGTCAAAAATGTAAACGAGGAATTAAAGGAAGAGAGCTCCACCACTAGCCCTGCTCCAGAAAAGAAAGAAGAAGAAAAGAAAGAAGAGGGAGAGAATAAGGAAAATAATGCAAAGGACGGAAACTCGGATGCTGTTGAGGTGAGTAATGTCTTCAGTGTGTTATCACATTTATCTACATAAATAAATCAAATATACATTGTGAATAATGAATTATCAGTAGCCACTACTCTAGTCTTCAGTGTCACATGATCCTTCAGAAATCATTCTAATATCCTATGTCTATGTGTGTAGAAGGTCTATATGTCATCAGTGGGCAGTCTTGCTGAGGTTACCGCTCGTAGTATAGAGCAGCTACACAAAGTGGCCGAGTTGATTTTACACGGACAAGAGCTGGAGAAGCCAGCCAGCCAACAGGCCAGTATACTGGTCAGGTGAGTTCCTCTGCCATTTCCATAAGACGTTATATATCTTTTTTATTAGCTGTTTAGTGACTGTTGTGTATGCTTAGGTTAACCAGTGCCATGTGTAAGGAGGTCAGATGCCTGGCCCAGAAGTTCTCGGGCACATTACTGGCTGCAGGGGTGAGTCTGACTGACCTGAGCTCAGGTCATTCTGAAAACATTATTGATGACTTAACTGACCCCCATTTCTTAATGTACATTCATAGTCTTATTCTAAATGATGTATAAGTTGGTGTTGTGAAAAAACAAGCACTAGTCTTCATCTTTTATCAAAATGTAAGAACTAATAGTTCAGCCTCTGTAATTACTTTATTTTTTAAGATGACATCCCCAAGTACTTTCTTTTTTTATTCTTCCAACCACCTGTGACATTTCATGAACCAGTTAGTTCCTCGTTGATACTGCAACTTTTGTATGTAAAAAATTACATACAAAAGTACAGAACATACAAAAGTTTGTCAAAACAAAATCATGACAGAAATTTTAAGTGTCAGTTTGACAATAGAGTATATGTATGTGTTTACAGTGCATTAACTTAAACATCATCTGATACTTGAATTGTTTGAATCTTTATTTTTCAGGATAGGTCAACACTGCCCTCTGTTGGCAGGGGTGTTGAACATTTCTGTTGTATTGTTTTCCTTTCGTTGTAGCTAGGACCAGATTTACTAAATGGGGCAAATTATCATGAGACCTGTAAAAGTGCATAATGAGAGTGAAAAATGCTGTGAGTGATCTACTGACTGTGCGCAAATTAAAGAAGACAGCCAGCTCATTTCCATACTGACCAAGAGCAGTGAAAATTAGCAACCAATCAAGTCACCCAAAACTAAAAGTTGTCTCATCATTTACTAAACCTCAGGTTGTTCCAAACCTGTATGAGTTTCTTTCTTTTGTTAAACATAAAATAATATCTTTTTAAGAATGAGGGTCACCAAATGGTTGCTGTTCTCCATTGACATCCATATGAAAACAAAAAAACAAAAAAAAAAATACAATGGTAGTCAGTTGGGATCAGATGTTTGGGCCAGTGTTTCACTCACGTCACATTATGAAAGTATTTCAATTATGAAAATAGATTGAAATGTTGAAACTATTAGTTTTGTTAATTGAAATGCATTTGCGATTGTGCCAAATATATATATACTGGTCTACTATAATAAATAAAATCTGTATACTGTTGGTTTTTGTAAAAAGTATAACATTTTTGTGTTAAAAAAAAGTCTGAGTTTCTGTCTATCTTTTTTGACCCTATAGAGTCAGAGAAAAGCGGAAGAAGTAAATCCTCTCGTGGACAGTGTGATGCTGGAGGTAAAACTGAATGTGATTTTTTTTTTTTCATAATGCACAGCTAACAAATGAGGAGACTGCGATAGGGGACTTGATGATGATAATTCTAATAACTGTAGTTATGATAATGATGACCCTTCATCACTAAACTGTGTTTTGTTTCTTCAGGGGTGTAATAGCACTACCTACATTCACAATGCATTCCAGCTGCTGTTGCCTGTTCTTCAGGTCTCACACATCCAGACCAGCAGAACTGCAGCCAAGCCAGCCCCAGAAGCAGCATCCACAGAGTAGTGCCTTTATTCTGTTTGTGTGTGTGTCTGTAACTGTGTTTTTGTGTTTAGGTATGTTGCTTCAATATGAGAGCTTACACCAAAAAGTGCAATTCTAGTCTATATATAGACTCTTACAATGAGATAATTAAGAAAATAAGATTGAAACTCCTAACTTATTTAGGAAGCTGCTTATGTATTATTTTTAAGTTACTTTACAAAAAAATGAAGATGATTAATCATGTGTTGTATTGTCTGAGCAGATCTGGAGGTCTGCCACTGCCATTCACTTAAATTAATCAATCACTCCGTTACCAGTTTTTGTTTTGAATAAAATAACCAAGAACATAATCTGTAATATAAATAATAGGAAACTAAAGACTGAAATCCTCAGTACTGTGTGTTTTTATTCAGCATCTGTTGTGAAAATATTCAGTACTCAGTAGCAGTTACAAATCTCTGTACATGTTGATGAAGTGAAGATAAAAAGGTGCATTATGGAAACATGAGTATCGCTTTAATAGCCACAGGAGCTTAAGACTGGTGTTATATAATTAAAAAATCACATTAGTGTTGCCATGCTGCTTGCTAAATGGTTTATGTTTTCAGCCCAGTCATAGAAATGTTCCCTCTAATTTTTCAGCACTGGGCAAACAGATTTTGTTTAGTCTGTGTGACATAACACTATAATGTTATGCATATTCCCGTAGTTATGAAAACGCGAAGACTAAGTCTGTGGAAGAAACCTACAAAAAGCTTACAAACACACAATACAACAACAACTTTTAGAAATGATTACAGTTGAGGTGCTCTTAGTCTCTGCCTGCCAATGAATCAGTTTCACCTGCTTTGGTGGCAGTGACAACAAGTGCACTGAGCGGCAACAGCAAGATGACCACCAAAAAGGGAATTGTTTTGCAGGGGCTGGTCACAGACAAATGCTCTCTCCTTATAATTCCTGACTGATCCATTGTGTTACTTTTCTGGAGCAGTGTATATTGATTGATCACTATGGTTGTGTCCAAGCGACGGTGTTGTAGAAGATGATACTTGTTTAATTCAGTATTAGTTTTAGAATTCCTAACATGATGTTTATTTAAGGAGAAAGCATGATGACGTAAACTGGCCGCTGTCGTGTTGTAAATAAATACATTTTCTAATTAATAAAGTTCCTCTGCTCTCTTAGATTTAAAGGGTTAAATCTCCCCATCTTCTTCATGACCAAAACATGAAAAGTTGCTTCGATGATGCAAGTAAGCTAGACATGGAAAAAAGAGAATGGAGAAGAGTGTAAAGTGACAAACACTTGAAATGAATGCTTCTGAACTGCTTAGCTTATTAATGAGACTGGAAACCTGGTCACTTACTTGGTGCTTCACAGTGGCCCTGTGCTGCCAGATGTTGGAGCTGATGTGTTTTTTTAAACTCTGTAAAAAAGAACAGTATTTATTAAAATGTATCTTGTATAACTCTATAACCATGGCAACATCAGACTGCCAGGAGGCCATCTGTAGTGTAATTTATTCTGCCCCGAGCAACATACTGGCATCAAAGATCTACCGCTCATCATCAGTGAGCTGATGAGACATTATGCAAGATTCAAAGACTGTTTCAGGCTATACTGGAAAGCGACTAGTAGTGACATCAAAATACTAAGCGTATACCATCATCAAACATCAGACAGTGTTACATCAGCTGATGAATGAGGAAATCAGAGTGGACATCTTTTTGAAGTATTAATTTGCTTCGTAAAGTCTCCACTTACATTGAATTTAAAGCATACAAATATTATGTTTAATATTCTAAATGCATGGAATGCTTGGGGGTTTTGACTTTTGGATCATTTAATCCAAAATAATACATTTCTTTAAAGAGGACAACTATACTAATGTAATTATTATTATTATTTTATTTTATTATTTTTTAATTATAGGGTTTACACAGCCATTGTTTGGAAAATATTGTTTACAAAGTGATCAACTAACTATTTAACTGACTACATATGACAGGTGTATGTATTTACCCATACACACATTCATATAACATACACATACTCATAGATTATAAACATACAAATACTTCTAAAGGTACATATAAATCCAAACACCTTATACATACATATTGTACCTGTCCACTCCAACCGTTTATACTCCCAAATTCTTGAAGACATATATGTTTACAACCCACACATGTCTCTATTAAGATACTTGACAGTGAAATAATTGAACAAATTAAGACATAGAATATACTAATATAAGAAGTTACTCTCATCTCTCAGGATACTGCTTATTCTCCAGCATTAACATAAGCAAGAACTAAGTAAGGCGGTAATACAATAACCTAATTGTCAGATGTCTTATAATTCTTTGTTGTAAATTTAACAAGCAGTATATAAAATTATAAACTTATTTAAAACACACAGAGTGCACCTCTAATCTTGACCCATATGCCAGTAAAAAGTTATACGTCAAAACTGTTAATTAAGAATTTTATCGGGTTCCATATTCTTGAAAATATTCTTTGTCTATCTGATATCTTATATCTCAGCTCTTCTAGGGGTCTCTTAGCCAAACTTCAAATATAGGCACAGATTCAGACTTCCATATCTCTAAAATTGCATAAAGTACACATATTTACTTCCTATATGTGATGTGTCTCCAAGAATAAATAAGTTTGGCTCAGGTGGCGGATCAGTTTTGTACAGTATGTTTCTGAAAGAAATTATACTTTGCCAGAACAGTCTAATTTTATTGCATGTCCAAAATAAATGAAACAACATATAATTTGATATATTTACCTTCCTTTGTTACCGTGGCAATGCATTTCTCATCTTCCTCATCTTCATTTTGTGAGGCCTCTGGAAACAAGTCAATTTTAGTCAAAATATTTTATAAGTCGTCAAATAATGTAATCAGACAGAAACATGCAGGTGGCACATCATACAATTTATTTCTCTCTCTACTTTAAAGTTGTATGTGAAATTTACATTTACAAATTTACGGCAAAACGAGAAGTGTTAAATTTAATTTATAATTTGTCATTAGTGTCTATTGGAATATGTTTATTCAATGCTAGTCATCTGAAAGTAGGCCTTATTGTGTTTGTATTTTGATTTGTATATTGAAAGAATAGGTAATTGCGTCGTGTGTGCCATTCATACCTGTAATCTCATAGATTGGTGCCAAATCTAAAACATCAGAGACAATTATTATACATACACATACCATGAATACATACAAATACAAAAATACTGTATAGGGAAACCAGATACAATCTCATCCAGTATATATTGGATGCAACTATATACACATACTTGCTGTTTTTAAAAGTATGTGATAGTGTAGTAGTTTAGAGAACAGAAATTAATTATTCTTTGCAGAATGTCTGCTATTTTAATAAAAGTTAATGATGACCACAGTCCAAAAAAATGGCACACAGAACTATCACATGGCTCCAAAAGAGTCGCATATGTGCTTTTATTAATTAAGTAGCATGAACATTCTCAAAACTTTATTTATATCCCACAGAAGAAAGTAAGTCAAACTGGTTGGAACAGCATGAGATGAGTAATTGATGACAGAATTAATCTGTTAAACTAATCTGTTTGCCTGGTACCCGAAGTAGTTTTAGGTTGAGTTGCTTTTCGGGAATTTGCCACCATTACAGACACTTCATATTTAATTATTGTACTCTGTCACACTGTATAAAAGTATTCAATAACTTACTTCTCTTGTTCTTGTGGTCAGCTACCTTCAGAAGGTTTTCTGAGAAAGTGTAGATTGAGAGTTAGTGGTCTGGAAACTCAGTGCTAGTTAAAGATGTAAGGGCTGCATTGTGATCTCGTGTGGGTAAAAAGAGTGCAGTATGATAGAACAGGTTGTTTGTTTACCTTCTGTTCTGTTCCCCATCGAAGATTTCTCAGAGAATAAATAACCATCTGTAGAGATGAAGGAGACAGAAATCTATCAACCTTTAATAACTATAGAAAAACAATATTAAAATATGATCCACCAACCCTTGTTATTAGAATTCTCTACATGTATAGTGCCTTGGAGAAATATCATCCAGTTCTCTTTATCCAGTTCTGTTTTTGAACACGATATTACCAGAGTTTTTGTAATCATGCTCCATGGTAATACCATATATCATGGCTGCTTTGAAATAATCTGTATACCTACTGTATTATTGTGAATGTGGCAATCACTCAGTGCCATGTTACCAAGTTACCTGACATGGTGGCTTACCATTTATGCTGCACATTGCTATGGACACATCAGGAACAACACTCATCACTGAAAGTAAAAAATGTGAAAATTGATTAGCACAGTTACAGAAAAACTTTGCAGCTCTGTAAACAAGTCATTGTCCCTCACCATTTTCTGCTTTGAGTTGACGTCCACGAGCTGAAACTGGCACAGATGCAACCAAACGTGACTTTCCTAAAGTGAGAAGACCAAAATGAGATCCACACAGCATTATTGCAATTATGGATTCCAAGTTAAAAAAATGTCTGTTGGGCCTGACTTTTTGTTTTGTAGAACCGATGCTCACGTTTTCTGCTTTTAAGGATCAGGTTTCCTACACTCACTAGGGTTAGCACAACCACAGTCAGTACCAGAGCCATCCACACCGAAGTAATCACACACCACCGGCCATCTAACAACAAGAAAAGTGAAGTACAATAGCAACAGAAAACTTAAAAGAGAGTGCAGTGTAACATTACAGCATGTTTACAATACTTAAACATCAGATGTACCAAGTTTACACTATCCCCTTGTCTTACCAAGTTCAGTTTACATGTACAGTACATAAACTCAAACAAACCCGTGTGGAAGTGTGCTGTCTGAAAGGATTTGTGGTTTTGGATAGACTGGCATGATATTTTGCTATAATATATTTATCAAAGGTTAGGTTGAATTATGAAGTCCTGCTGTCTCCTTCCATGCTTGAATCAATACACAGGATAAAAGACTGACTCAGCTCTCCTTCAGAAGGAATTTATGAGAGATGGAGAGAGACTTGGGTGAGAATGAATCCCAGAATAGAAGTATGTGTTGGGGAAAAAAACATATATATATATATATATATTATAAACATATGTTGTAATGGCTGAAAATTAAATATTTTCCAAATTATTTATTTAAATTATTATTATTATTATTATTATTATTAATTCATATTACACGCTGTTTGTCCTTAAATCAGTTCGTATTATCAGTTCTTATTTGTGATCCTGAAGCACAAATATTTACTAATTTGCCTACCATAAATACATTGGAACTTAATTTGAAATGAAGGTTTTTGGTTTAATTTTTGTAAATTAAATTTTGGTTAGTGATATACATTGCTACCATCTGGACACAATTTTAAAGGCAATTATCTCAATATTTTGATTTTTTTTTTTTGCATCCTTAGATTCCAGATTTCAGATAGTTGTATCTCCAAATATTGTCTTATAACAAACCATACATCAATGGAAAGCTTATTCTTCCAGCTTTTATATGAATCTCAATTTCATAAAAACTGACTTTTATAACTGGTTTTGTGGTCCAAAGTCAAATTTGTGCTTCATGCTGCAGGCAATGTTCAGATAATACTAATAGTATACATTTAGACTCACAAGAGTAATATAATTTTATCTGAAATGATTAACATCAGGTTTCTTGTCTTGTTTTGTGTGCAGCATGTCATTGAGGCAGATAACATTTTTCTGACAGTTTCTCACCTTTTCTTGTTTGGGTCACTGGTAATGCGGCAGATCTTGCTGTTTCATTGCTGTCCTGATAGTAAAAGAGGAAACTGCTGCTGGTTGTTTGACACTTCAGCTCATCAGTAGAAGCTGTTTCTCGGAAAGACAGTGTAGCTGTTTTGAGCGAAAAGGCAGTTGGGTTCGCAGAAATAGTGGTTTCTAAAACGGCTATTTTCAGATCTGGACATTTGCTGTTGTCAGGTGGAAGAGAGCAATAGAACAGTCTCTGGTCATTTTGGGGTCCAGTGTATAGATCACTGTTGTTGAGAAATGCAAACTCACTAATATTCCATCCAGTGAGATTGTCTGCCTTCATTATCAGTTGCACCATCACATGCTCTTCTATGAAATGTACAACATACACACAGTTACTATTACTGGTTATTACTGTAGACAATAAACAAGCAGCAGTAAAATAAAACAATGTGAACTAATGATAAACAACTATATTCCACCTGACTGTGAAGGGTTGTTGTGGGGAAGTTGCAGATCTGTTTCAGTCTTACACAGATACCAGCCTTCAGAACGCGTGTGTTGGCTGCTGGCATTTATTATTTCTGTCGCACATGGAGGGTCAGATGGAGAACACACCTGTGCATCATTGTCAGGTGTGCAAGGGTCAAAGGGCTCACAGAGAAACTCAATTTGTGATATTTCTGGGAATACAAAAAAAAAGAGAGATTTTAATAAGTTAAAAACACATTCCATTTAATGTACAATACATTACAGCAAACCCATGTGCCAATGATCATTACAACTGTACTTTAGATTCATGATTTGGTTTTGACCTTTTTTAAAACATTTTTCAAAGAGTTTCTTTAATAAATGTTAGAAATGCATTACTGAAACATGTTACAAAGACTGAGAACTATATAATACTTAATGGTGGAGTTATACCTTTAAACAGTTTTTAAGCAGGATTTTTTGGGCGGGTCTAAATCGGAAGCTCGGTGATGCAACGAAGCCACTGAGCACTGCCCCTCCAGCAAAACTATAAGAGCTGTGTTGGAACTGAAGCAGCTAGTGATGGGAATTCCGGCTCTTTTTCGGCTCCCAAGCGGCTCTTCAGGTTGTTTTGTTGCTTTAATTAATTTATTATCAACCACAATATAAAATTATGCACAAAATTAATTACTAATGTAAAAAAATACTATATACTAATGCTTTTTTAATATATGTTTATATATTATTATAACCTATATCATTATATCTGTTTATCTTTATCATCCACAACTGAAAATGGTTGGATGCAATCAAGTGCAATCATCAACTGAGTTCTGTCTTGGGTCACAGACTTCTGCAAAAACTGTCTCATAGGGCTCTGGGTTGGTTTAGGTGGTTGTGGTGGTATACTGCATGATGCTGTAGATACTGATGCAGAAACAGCAGCAGCAGCAACAGTTGCAGTAGACACACTGGCACCTTCATTTATATCACACTCAAGTGACTGTTTTATCTTCCCATTGCACGGATGGGTGGACAGTTCTCAGATGCCTGTGCAGGTTGTTTGTTGAGCCGGCTCTATATGATATTCTTTTCTTGCAGACTCTACACTCTGCCTTTGTATTGTCAATAAAATTGAAATGGTTCCAGATTTTGCTTCTTTTCTTGGTGTCACTCATTTTCTTTACTATACCTTTCTAATGTGTCCATGTTGTTTCTTGTTGCCCCTGGCTCTCTTTCTCTCTCTCCCTCCTACTCTGTTCGTGTGCTACCACCCCTCCCCCTCTGCTCAGCGCAAACACAAGGGCACAAACACATATTGACCAATCACGTGCGGCGTGAAGCGAAAAAAAGTAAGAGAAAGAGGATGAGAAAGAAAACAACAACAACACAGCTCCAAATAAGGAGCCGGCTCTAAGAGCCGTTTCGTTCGCGACCGACCCATCACTAGAAGCAGCACTAACACAGACTGATCGCTGTGTGACGTCAGTACAGTACAGCTGAATCGCTCTCGCGGTACTTTGATGTCAAACACTGATCATGCTGTGCAGTGCTGCTTCACACACATAATAACTAGAGCACAAGCATCAGTGGTTCCCTACAGTCTACAGTTTGCTATCTAGCTATAATTTACAAAACAACTGAGCTTAGTCTCCTTATTTGAGAAGTGGCCTAGGGGTGCGGTCGTGGCCTAATGGATAGGGAGTTGGATTTGTAACCCAAAGGTTGCTGATTCGAGTCCCAGGCCCCCTTTCCCCAGGCCCCGCAGCAATGCTCCGGGTGTGTGTTCACGGTGTGTGTGTGTGTGTGGCTGTTCACTTCTCACTGTCACAATTTTTTAATAAGAATTTTGGTATGCTCATCAGTTAATGCATGTGAAATGGGGTAATTCTGTGTCTGCTCCATTCAATGTACAGGGAACAGTTAGACAGGGAAGTATTTTGTCTCCTTTTTTATTTAATGTTTATATGGATGATTTATCAAAGCTGCTAAACGGCTGTGAAACAGGGTGTATTGTTGGTAACACTGTCATCAACCACTTAATGTATGCAGATGATTTGGTGGCAGGGCCGGCCCTGGGCATAGGCGGAATAGGCAAATGCTAAGGGTGCCGCCGATCGCTAGGGGCACCAAAACGAGTGATGTTTTTTTTTTAAGAATTTATTTTTTAATTACAAAGAGAGAGAGATTGTCCCACAAAAAATAGCTATTTTATTGCTCTCCCGACTCAACGCATGATCTATCTTTCCTTGTGCAGCCACTTTCAGATGCATCAGTTACCTGATAACGTTAGTGACAATTTATCAGTGAACATCTACCATAATGTCAAAAACACCGAAGCCCTCTGGTGCCCAGGGAAGAAAAAAAAAGAGGAGAAGAAGAATAAGAAAAACGGGACAAAGACCGAGGTAAAACTATGTAATGAATGATGATGATAATATTAAACTAGATGAGGTAAAAATTTGGAACAAACTTTATGTTGGTCTAGTCTAGTTCAAAATGTTAGCATGTCTGGAGTTCCAGAGATCTACGATTTTGTAATCGTGTAATTTGTTTTTGTGTAACATAACACATTTTAATAATATTTTTACAAATTTGGGGATTTGTGGCATTTTTAATTTGAACTGGCTAATTTAGTAATGTTTATATGTTTATAGTTTAGTATAACAGCGCTGTCATCTACTGGAAATCGAACACTTTTCATTGATAAGGTTAATTGTCAATAATTAAATAACAAAAATGACAAATACTGTTACAAATGTAATGTCCGTTGTCAGTTTAAGTTCAACCTGTCCTCCAACTAATACTCCCGTATAGGTCGTTTGTACAAATATGTTTACATAGCTTAGGGTTGATGTAGCTCAGTTTGTAGGGTGATGCGTTGGAAAATAAGACAGGATCATCCAGTCATGGGTTCTAACCCAGAGAATGCATGTGCTCATAGGTGCTCGGGTAGGTTCAGGGGTGGGGTTGTGTGGTCGTACAAATTAATTGGCGTGTTTCCAATAAAAATATAAAAAACAAGACAAAGCTATGCAGTGTCTGTGTGAATGTTTGAACACAATGATCATTGGTGGAATGGGCTGTGAGGTAAGGGGCATCAGCTAAAATCTCGCCTAGGGCAGCAAATTGGCCAGGGCCGGCCCTGTTTGGTGGTCTTTTTTTCATATAGTGGGGGCCTTCAACAGTTATTGAGGTCTGCACTCAATATGGCTTAGATTACGATACTAAATATAATGCAAAGAAGAGTAATATTATGATAATTAGGAGTAGGGAGGATTGGAAACCTTCATTTCCTGATTTTTCTTTATCTGTTGTTGTCCTTAATGTATGTAAGGAGGTTAAATACTTGGGGCACTGTATAACTGATGACTTATCTGACGATACAGACATTTACAGACAGTGTTGTATGATGTATGCTCAGGTTAACATGCTGATACACATTTAATATGTGCTCAGAGTCTGTTAAGATTGCACTTTTTAGGGCATTTTTACCCTTATGTATACTGACCATTTGTGGCGGTGTTATAGAAAGAGTAGCATGCAGAAACTTTGTGTAGCATATAATGACGGATTGAGGTTGTTGCTTATGGTTCCACGAGGGAGCAGTGCAAGCCACATATTTGTCTGTGCAGGTGTGCCAACTTGCTCTGCTGTGTTGTGTAAATTGATGTATAGGTGTGTGTGTAAGTTATCAGACTCTGCAAACAGTATAATTTTAACACTGATGAACCCAGCACTTAGTTCTGTCAATTTTTTTTCCAGTTTGTGGAACCATGGAACCACCGTTTTAGTCTGTATGTAAAGGTGTGATGGTGTGGATTCTGTCTGTCTTTTAATTAGATGTTTTATATTGTTTTATATCTTGTTTATTTTATTGTCTGTGGTATTGGACTATGTGTGTCCTTAATAAAGTTTTGATGATGATGATGATTTACGGACTTTAATGACTCTAAAAATGTTATGTGTTGTAAAAATATTGTTTTTGATAATATGCTTTAATTGTTTTTTTTTTTATAGAATATTTCTGATCACATCAATACTTTTATTTTGTGGACAAAAGTTTGTCAAATATACATAATATAATTAATAATATAAATATAATAAAATATATAACATATACATCCATATACAACAATATGTATCAATATGTCTCATTTATATATATATATATAATAAATATATATATATATATATGAGACAATTACAAGTGCTTTTCTGCTGATATTGGTTAGAGTGGCATTTCCTGTCTAAAAGTTACAACACAATACACCAACTTAACATAGCATTTATCAAAAAGGTCTATAACATTGAAAACAAACATGTATTGGTATAGGCTATTTGTGTATTTGTGCTTACACACACACACTTAGTGGTTTTTAACCTCTTACTATACCATGGCATGTCCAGACCACAAAGTCAAAGGTGTGAATGCCAACTGTTTTATCCCAGTTTAAACTTTGACATACATAAGGTAACATTGCACATACACACATACTTCATCGTGTATCTCTAAAAGACACAGACAACACTGTCAGTGTGATGCTGTCAGTCATTAAAACATTTAACACACTTTGCTCTGAAATGCACGTGCTCTCACAAACCCACACCACTGCCATATTTCCCTCCCTCATGGTTGCCCAAAGACCCCAAGACATCTTACTCCACACTTTTGTACTTACTCTGAAAAAATTCTGGTAGACACAAGATGAAGGTGAGAAAGAAGAGGATGCTGAGTTTGAAGGCACTTGATCTTGTCATGTTAAAGACAGTGTGACAGCTCCTCTGTAAGGTCACCTAACCTCTGAAATTGCTGACCACACTTTAGAAATCTAACGCAACCTCACTTTCGGTCTTTCCAATTCCACTTTTAGCTTCAAATAATCCTACGTATTTAACATACAGACGTTTTTAGCATTACTCCTTCATGACTAACACGACTAAGTCTTCATTACTTAGATGAAATGTTTACCACTTCCTGTCTGTCTTCCTGTTTTGTGAAATTTTGAAAAAAGAAAGAGCAAAGAAAGACATTTCAATTCGTTCATGTGTTTGCTTGTTTCAGACGGATTCAAATAATTTTAGACATTAGTTACTAGCCTATGTTATTTTAGTTTTATTAAGATTATTATTTAAATAGGAATATTATAATAGAATATTATATTATTATAGTGTTTCCCAAGTTGTTTTGTCCACAGATGCTTGAACTTGGTGCTGAATTACTGCATTATTGATATTATATCAAAGAGTTTAAAAAAGGACTGATGTTATGCTGGATGTCATAGCATTTTTATTTAAATATATATAAATGAACAACACAGCTCATATACATAAGAAACAACAACAGAGTGTCTTTAAAAGCCCTCTTTTGTGCAAATTACTATATTTCCTTCTGCCATGGATTCAAATGTCAAGTTGATTGTTTTAACAGCAAAGCCCAAACCACCGTTACTAATTTGAAAACATCACTTTTTCTAGGATTATATTTCAAAAATCTGTTTACAAACCCAAAATGTTTAAGTTAGTTTCTTTTTAACTGGTTTAACAAAGCTAAAACAGAATCTATCCAGGTACCCTCTGGTGCACACATACATAAACTCTTGGCAGAATGATTGTGCAAGGCTGTGTGTGAAAGAGCCTGAAGGACATTCCCTCTGCTAAGCAAACAGGTTTGATCAGGGACAGGAGCATCCAGTTATCAGGGCAGGGCAGGAAGAAGGTTCTCATCAGGATCCACGCTGGGATTAGGAGCGCTCTCAACACCAAGCACCTTATCAGCATCATCCAGTGAGCTGACTGTAGTGGATCACTGCTGCATTTAAACCCCTTAAGCTGTATTTGAACTTCCTGTTAAAACTCACACCAAAACATGAGGAAAACACTATTTCCCATGTTTTTGGAAATAGCCTAATGCTTGCAAAGTCTGCATTTATTTGATAAAAAAACTGTAATATTGTAAATATTATTATAAATAAAAAAATAACTATTTGTATTTTAATATATTTTTAAATAGAAATTATTACTTTGATAGCAAAGCTGAATTTTTAGCAGCTATACAGTCTTCAGACTCACATAATCTTTCAGAAATTATTCTACCATACTGATTTACTGCTCAAGAAACATTTCATTACTATCAGTGTTGAAAACAGCTACTTAATATTTTATGGGTTTTTGTAATATCACGTCTTTACCGTCACTTGATTCATTAAACTAATAACTAATTCAACTAATAATTCATTCCTTGCTGAAAAAATCACTCTAACCTTTTCCCAATATACCATGTGAAACTTTAATATTCTATATTTGTTGTCTGGAAACACTAGTTGTTATAGAAGTAACATATTGTGCTATTCGGCCTTTGTCAAAAAGAGAATCAGAATCTTCGCACAATCAGTGAAACACTGTATGAGCTGGCGTGTCTAGCTCACTGTGATATTGAGTTCAGCTCTTGTGACCTATATTAGAAACCTGTGTAATGTATTCATAATGGATCATGATTTTTTTCTCATTTGCTTTCACTTCACTTGCAAATGGATGGGGTGATGACACTCTCTCTGTCACCCATAATGATCTCCACTGCTGCAACTACAGTAGAAATGCAATATACGTGTGACGTGTCATGAGAAATGTTTTTTTTGTTCTTAGAAAATCTTTGAAACTACTGCCTACATTAAAATCAAATCGCCTGGACAACCATCTGTATATCCTCTAGATGGAGACACTGCCTTTCACCCTCTAAAAGTGTAACGTTAGTAAAGATGAGATTAATTATTGTGTTGTGTGATTAAACTGTCGCGAGCTCCTTCATCACATTATTTATACACTTTTTATCACACAATGACACGTGTTACTTTTAAAAAGTCCACCTTTTCCCTTTTAATATGGACAATCACAAGCAAACCCATACAAAATAAAGTAACTTCCCCTTAAATAAAGTTATGTGAGGTGAAAGTCTTCGTTTTAAAGCGAAAATTAAGATAGTTTTGCATACTTCAAGAACAAATTCTACTTAGAAACGCACTGCTGCAGCTTTGAGGGCTAGTCTTCACTCCACGCTTTTTCATCCAAAAGTGAATCAGGCGATTATAATCAGAGTTTAAAGAGCCCGGCTCTGTTCAACTACTAAACGTGCAATTTACATCCCGAATAAGCGATAAGAGCAGCTATTAACCCGCCAGGTAAGAGAGCTGATTTCACGCGCTGTGTTGTGGGGTTATTTTCTTTGACAGCTGAAGCCCTTTAGAAATACGTGCAGCTACAAGTTCGCAGAGAGTTATGCGGTAAAAGGGAAATGAATCAGCCCATAAACGCTTATAAAACGCGGACTCATTTAGCAGGAAAGCACGGGGTTCAGACTGGCCTGCGAGTGCCGATAGTCTTGATAGAAACAATCGATACATAATGAACTAAAGGTTGTTTCATACGCACGACGAATGTTTCCTGCTTGGTCCAGCGATTCTGGCAAAGGAAGTATAGAGAGGTGGGTTTTATTGATCTACTTAACAGGAAACGAAAGTGTTTTGGAAAGTATTGTACTTGTAACTTATTGTATTGTATTGGTTAATACATGATTACATATTTATCGTAAACTACAGGCTCGCGCACGTGTTCACATTGGCAGGTAAACTAATGTATCACAAGAGAGCGTGGAGCACAAGTACATTAACGTCAACAGTTTTGTATTGTTTGAGCTATTTTCGAAATGTTTCTTTTTGGGAAAATCTGTTTTAGTATAGGCTAGTCTAAATCATTTGATTCATGAAGACATGAGGTAAATCTATTGTTTGTTGAGCTGTGGATTTCTTAGGAAATGTTTTTCTAAATAAAGGTAAAAAGTCTAGGGCATTCGTTACTAAGAATTCATATGCTGTATGCATTCAGGGACAGATTTCAGGTGGATTGATGTGAGAGAGAGCTGAGGAAAAGAAAATAGATGCTTACATTCCCTACCATATACTGTACACCCACAGAAGCCCAGGTTTCCAGAGCCCTGCATGTGTTTGTGTTTTTAATTAGTGTCTGAGTATGACCCAGCACTAAAGATAGAACAGAGAAACAACAAGAATGGAGATGTGCAGCATGTCCTTGCATTTGTTTTTTTGTCTTTTTTCCTGTTCCCCTTGTTTAAGCAGCAGTGATTCTCCTCATGTGTGGGTGCACAGGGTGTGCGCTGCTAAAAAACAAAATCGTTCAATTGCTTTTTACACATTCATGATGGGTAATTTTGAAAAAAAGAAAAGGCATTGTTGGATATGTGTGAGACTGATGGTTAAGTATAGTTTTAGATAAAGGGGTTGGTTGAAAAATATTTGTTTAGTGTTGTCCACATTTCATCTGCAACAACATTGTGAGCTTTAATGAAGACACATGTGGTCATTAACTTTTAACACATGAAAAGAGTTCTTCTTCTTGGCTTGAATACACAACAGTAAGATCAACATTCTGCTTAATTTCTCTCCGGTAATGAAATGAAATGTGGAGGATGTTAACTGTGATGATTAACCGGGCAGTTTAAACGATGATGGGATGCATGCTCACTAGGCAACAGAGTGGACCATTAAGCGAACTACTGCTGCGTGCCCTAAAGCTTGCCTAGGCCTACTATTCTGCTTCACATTTAAAGAATTCATATATTCCAAGACATTGCACTTGTGTTACTATGAATGTAAGAGAATGCAATGAACAATATGGTGGAGTAAGTCCCGTCTTTTGAATAAATGGCAAATTAGTAAAGTCTTTGTATGACTGCAGCTACACACACTGCTATTACACATTGGCTGGTCTAACCTGATATAAGCATATTTTAGTGTTAATGTTTATAGGAAGGTTATTGCTTGATCTTGCATGGGTGCTCAGAATAGTTGCCTGGAAGCATTACAAACGGCCACAGGGTTAACAGACTTTGAAAGAGACTTTTGCCCCATCCTTTATTTATTCATTTTTTATTTTGAGAATATTTTACTCATATTTACTCATATCGCCACAGTTCTTCTGTATTTAGTCTGTCTCAGTTTGTTCTGTTACTTCATGTGATTCCAGACAGACTGGATGATGATCAGATCAGATCTCTGT
>JAUMHE010000042.1:9455348-9475082 GCA_032359235.1 Enteromius mattozi
AAGGATTGTTATGCTGCATTAATTAGATCAGCCGGAACCGGGAACACTCCCCTTAACACACGATGTACTCGTTACATTGTAAAAAGAATGGCATCTACGCTAATATTAGTCTGTCTCTCTCTTATTCTGTTTTAATAACAAAACGAAATCAGTGAATTTAAATGCCTGTTTGTCTGTTTTTCAGTCAAATGAGGAATTTATTTTCTAGTTTTATGTAGTGTTTTCTTGCTTAATACAACTAAAAAAATGATAAAACATGCAAAATCCTACAACTGAGTTAAAAACAAAAACATGTTACCAAGCAGTTTTAGCTCTTTGGGAATCCCTTTCCAAACTAAAATTTTCATGCACTTGTGCTAAATTCAGTATTATCATGTTTTTTTGGTAAATACAGCTATTAAAAATTTAAAACGCAGCACAGTTCTATAGCTCAGATACTGTTTTACTAATTCTATTCATTCATGTAAATCAGTTTTAAATGATTTTTTTTCAAACACCATATTAAATATGAATCATCCACACTAATCGATTCATTAATGAACCAGTCCAATGCTATATAAGAGGGAGTATAGGTTAGAAGAGCATGTTTAATTATTGCCTTACAGTACTACATGTGCAAACGATGTGATTTAAAACAGCAGTGTAGAGCTTTAACATTGTACAGTACTGTATATGTGTGCCTGGCACTATAAAAAAAAATCACTGGATACTGTAGAATTTGGTTAGAGTAGCGTCACTACTTTTAGTTACTGTTACCCAACATTTAACAGAAAGAACAGAGAAAGAGGAAGACAGGAAATAAGGAGGTTATTCTATGAAAAGGAAACTGAGGGAGTATGAAAAAGAACACAAATATGAATGGACGAGTGCCCACTGGGGATGTTCAGGAACTGGCAGGTGTTTATCTGCCTTTTTGAGATAACTTGCTGCCTCTCTCCTGTGTGTTTGCACTCGTGCAGGGGTTTGTCTGATGTTTACTTTGGTAGGTCGTGTTTGGAGGATTGTGAATTTGCCTGTGTGTTTATGTGTTTTATGTTGCCTGTAGTCTGTTTTCATATGAGACTAAATAATTTTGGCATTGAGAAGAGCCAGAGGCTGAAAACCTGCTACCCATAACTTACTAAAGCGCTTAAGAGAGGGAATCGCTGCAGTTTGTCTCGGCATTTCACTCTTCCTACTGTCTACTTTCAAACTCCCTGTATTAAAGTAACAGTTTACCCAAAAATAAAAATTTTGTCATTTACCTACCCTCATGTCATCCAAATGTCACATGGCTTTCCTTCTTCTGTGAAAGTTGAATTGGGAGACTTTAAAGAAGGCTCTTATCCAGTTTTTTGGTGCTTGAGACTGGCTTCAAAACTAAGTCTAAGACTTTGTTGATATTGGTCTTGTTATGAACCTGACTCAAACTTGAGACCGGTCTTGAGCTGCGACATAATAGATTGTTGGTCTGAAAATGTGAATAAACTAAAACAAATTCTGTTATTGGTATTTTTTTTCAGCTGTTTTGCTTTTTGTAGAATTTAGCATTTTCTAGTTTTATTTTGTGTCTTTCTTTTTTGCTAAATACAGCCAATTTACAGCAAGAATTAGAGTAACTGCCTTCAACTTTACACACTACAACTGCATTGAAAACAAGTAACTCTTTGTAACTCTTTGTGAACCTCTTGTTTACTGACCCACTAAAACAAAGTGCTTTTCTAGTTTTATTTAGTTTTCTTGCTACTTTAAATAAAACTAATAACTATAAAACATTCTAAATCCTTCAAATGAGTTAAAAATAATTAGTTAGGAACAGCAGGACGTAAAATTTTTATTATTTAAAGTTTCTATGTCCGTGATGTTGCGGCTGGAATAACAGCATACAAACTATTCCATTGCGAGAGCAGTGCACTTAGAGAGAGCCCTCCCATGCACACTTCTGATTGGCTGTGATATTTGATTCTTGATTCGCTGGAATCCTGTCGCGTTGCGTGTATAGTTAGGACACGGTGTAATTGGTTATCTTTTCTGGATTTGCTTGATTTACAAGAATTATCCACAGTAATGTGTAAAAACTGTAACATATAGGTTGCTGTTGTGTCTCTGGATCAGTTCATTTGAACTAGGTTTTCTAAAACCATATCATAACTATTTTAAGAGACAAAATTTAAGAATTATTTTCTAAATATCTCTCCCATAGCTCTTAAATCTCCATGAAAACTCTTCTCTATTCATTTTTTCCCCCAGTCTTTCCCTAGGGTACTTGATAGACTAGGTTTCTACACTCATCCGACTGCAAGTCTTTAATTGCTTTTAAAAGATTTGGAGCTGAGAGCTCAAATATACTTACTCTCTCATCGTCTCACCATCTGTCGTCTTTTCAAATGGTGTGATTGAAAGCTGTGTGTGTATGAATGGGTACTTTTTGAAATTTTCTGCTTGAATGAAATAGATTTTCCATTTGATCATGGTCTGTGAGGCTGAGAGATCTTGGCTTATAAAAGATTGTAGTTTGACTGCTGTTATCTCCTGCCGCTGAGCACACTGAAACCCCAGAGACCATCACAGCAATACAATGCTCTTCCTTTTACCAATATTTGCCAATTGTGTGATCACTCAAGACCTTAGAAGTGGATCTGCCTTTGTGTCATTCCTTTAGCAATATTTTAACCTTAATTTCAATTTCAGTTAATATCTTCACATTTATGCTGTAAAAATAATCATCCTTTTTTAATGACTAAGTATCAAGATGTCAAGATGTCCGCATCAAAAGAAATTTACAAAATTTATGTGCATAGAAAGCACATTACATGTAAGTAAAGTGTCTACTTTTAAGGTTTAATTTGGTTGAAATAATTATTACAATATTTATGTAAAAATTCAAACAACACTCTTATTCTGAGTAGTACATATTAAAATATATAAAAGAATAAAGGAGCATAATAAATTGCATTGTGTTTTAAACTAGTAAAAAATTCCTACTGACAAATGGGCAAAACCTAGGATAGTGACAAACTAATTAGTATTTGGGGTATATTAGTCTTTTAATATGTCATAAATTGATTTTTGTTGTAAATATGCCTGACAAAGTTTTTACACTTTTTAGTGTGTCTTCTGTAAATCAGGGAAAAATGTATATTTATTTTTTTCTCAGAAAAAGTTTTTTTTAACCCCCCCCCCACTAACCTGCCACCCAATTACAGTTTTTATCCCAATACAGAAAAATAGTTTGGCATATTTTATGCTATGTAGTAACAATGCCAAACAATAGATAATAATCAGTGTCTAAAATAAACACTCGCCAAGTGCCAAATGTGAGTAAAAATCAGCGTTGCCAAAAACTCAAAACACTGGCAAAATATTTTGAAATATTTCTAGAAATTCCTTAAAAATGACATGGTTTAGCTCAATTATCAGATTGCAAACACTACGATGTAATTATATATTTAAAAAAAAAAAAAAATTGTAATGATAATGCTTTTTTTAAACCCAGTATTATTATTATTATTAATTTTCTCACTGGCTGTTGGCAGGCATGGAAAATAATGCTATATTCTGTTGTTGTGTATATGCATGTTTTTTTAATTCTAATACCATTTATTACAACAAGGATCTGTTTTGGATATGCGTTGTTATACAAACAGCCAGTGGGTAATTAGCATGATTTTGCTGATATAGCAGTCTCACAAACCTGAAGTTCTGGTTTTCGATAACGAACATAGCTGAAAATATCTTGCTTTGCAGTGCTTGAGCGTATTTGACTTGTTAAATTGTGATGCATTGAAAAGAATGAGCAGTTAGAGTTTCCTATCGCCTTCTCTGCAGGCTCACTTGCAGACTATTGTGATTAATTACAGCAAGAACTATTAATTATCAAGGATCCTGGATGAATCAGAAGCTCAGTGGTCTTGAATGTGGACAGAATTTCTACTATAGAGATTTGTTCACTAGAGAGAGAGAGAGAAAATAAGTGTGAACATGGGAAATGGGGATTGCAAGGCAATCTGCAGAGATGGGGAAAGACAGAGACAAGAATGACAGGAAGCGAGTGATAAAGTAAGAGAGAGAGAGGGAGTGAGAGGCAGTAGAGACGACAGCCGTTTGGGAACAAGCTAAATTGCTTTGTGTATTTCATGGCCAGCTTCATCATCAAAGCTAATTACTAACAGCTCTCTAAAGCCCTCTATATTTATCCATCCATTGATCGTGCGCATGTGTGTGTAATTTTGAGTGTGTGTAGCTCTGATTTTGAAAGGAAAGCTTATGGCTCTGTTTAAAATGTTTTAGATTTTCTTCATGAAATAAAATTTGTTTCAGTTGTTCCTAGTCTTTGATATTTTAGTCCAGTTAAGCATAAGTTAGTGTTTGAACTGAGATGGAACGTACCAGTGCTGTCAGTTTACAAGGCCGATAAGAAAGTTGCAGACTTGGCAAAAAAAAATTCTGTAATGCAGTGGCTTATGAGCCCAGGTAACACCAAGAAGGATAACTATAAAGATAACGATAAATATGTATAGGGTAGTTCTAAAAATTGTTCTCAATATTAAAGAATAGCAGAGTCCACACCACAGCTTTAAGGATAAAGGTACGTTGGCTGTTCGTTGGTTACTTTCAGAATGATGAATGATACAAACATTGACACCTAAACAGAATCAGTCCTGATATAACGAGCTTGAGAATTTAAAACGCAGACGAGCATGTGCTTAAAATAAACAGACAATATCTTCCACTGGTGTGGATGATACTAATATTACTGTCTTTATAGTTATCGTACTTGGTGTGAACGGGGCTTTAACCTTTTTAACTGAAAAGCTACTCAATATCTTCCAATAGTTGACTCCTCCACTCCTATATACACTGTAAAAAAATACTATTGTTTTGCATTTCTACAAAATATTAAACTTTGTTGTCATTACTTGTAATTGGTGTTGATATATTAAAATAATTAATCATAATTTATTTTGTGATTACTGAAGTTTTAAGAGCTGTATTTTCTAAATATTATACAAAAAACTAAGTTAAGAAAATAAAGATAAATATTTTACATATTTTATTTCACTTTACATCTTGATTTTATTAGTTTTTTTAGACTGCTTTAATATATTAGTAATAATTAATTAATCTTAATTAGTGCTGTCAAACAATTGATCGCAGTTAATCATGTCCAAAATATTTTTTTTTTTGTTTACATAATATATGTGGGTGTACTGTGTATATTTATTATGTATATACAAATACATACACATACAGTATTTGAAAATATTTACATGTATATATACATTTCTATTCTTACATTGTATATTATATACAAATATATTTAATACATAAACATAATATTTTTCTCAAATATACATGCATGTGTTTGTACGTAATAAAATGTTTATTTTGGATGCGATTAATCACGATTAATTGTTTAACAGCACTAATTTAAATAATTCTATGTCATCTTGTGTGACAAAATCTTGTCTGATTAAATTTCTAAAGAATTTGGTCAATTCAATGTTTACAATATATATATATATATATATATATATATATTCATCATTTTTTAATAGAACATATACTAAGAGTATAATAACCACATATTTTTCATCAAACACTACGGTTCAAATTTGCTAACTGAATTTTCTAACCCAGTGCATGTGTGTTTTTCAGGACATCTAACAGCAGTGCGACTTTGTCCTCATGTGCTTCGATGGAGCCGTGTGTGTCAGATGAACATTTTCAGGCACACAGTCACGCTGAACACACCTTCAGACGCATGGAGGCCTACCTGAGGACCAGGAAACTCTGTGATGTTGTCCTCCTCGCCGGAGAGCGCAGAATACCAGCGCACAGGTAACAAAAAAAAACAGTACTCACATTTGATTCATTTAAATCACAACTTAATCCTAAAATCTGTACTACAATAAAAACAGAAACACAAAACCAGCATTCTGAAATGAATGGTGGATCCTTCTATGTGAAACATTGTAAACACAATACAAATGATTTCACATTCTCATTTAGCTGAGCCAAACAGCCTCAATCTAAACCCTAAAACTTAAATAAATCCAGTGACAGGTTTCTATTCAGTGTTGGAGCCTTTGACAAGATCCGAGTAGACCCAGTCCATGCTGCTGAATCATAAATGCCCTGGAGATGCTGGAGATGAGTGATGGTAGTTACAGTTTACTGCTGAATGTAGCAGGGGTGGCACATTTATAGCACAGCTCATTGTCAGCAAGTACTGCAGTTTCTGAATTTGATGAATAAAACTTTGGACTTTTGAATTTGCCATGGTATTATTTTGAGGATTGTTTCTGATGAAGTCTAGTATCTTCTATAGAGACGGATCAGAGATGAATTGACAGAATTTATACTTTATTTATTCACAATAATAACTGCGACTAAATTGGAAACCGAAATGTATTACACAAATTTTAGACTATTTTTAGCTTCTGAGTTTGAAATGAATAATGAGTATCCTGTGGTTGTGATGTGCATTTTTTTTTTTTAGATTTGCACCGCACTAAACACATACACCTGATTTTGGTATTAGATGTGTAACGTTTGACATCATAAGCGAGTTTCCTGTGTGATGCTGATGCACTGACAGCCGATCAGCCACAAATTTTTTAACGTGAGAGTTTGTAGATGTGTGAAAAGGTGCACGTTTGAGATGTGACCTCAGACACAAACAGCCTCCATTCTTACTGTGTGTCTGTTTGTTAAATGATTAAGCTGCTTATATTTGTGAATCAGTGTTGTGGAATAATAACAGTCTCAAAAGTTATTAAAAATGCAAAGTGTGTTCACATATTTTTTCAGTTTAGAGCACAAATGCAAATGTGTATATTCAATAAATTACATAAAATAATCTGTGTGTATTGTGAATATGCATAACATAGATTAGAAAAATTGTATTTAAATATGTTTGTGTATATTGTTGCATGTGAGAATATTTTATACTGTTATTGGTTATTAAAATGCATCAGACACAGTTGTTGTTTCCCCCCCACCATTCCTCAGCTTTCCACTCATGCTGGTTTAGCATTTTTCTAAATATTTTTCCATCTTAGTTTCTTAAGGTCTAAATGTAGCTCATTGAGTTTCTTTTTGTTTTTTGTTTTTTTCTTTTAGTATGTGATTCCAGTGTATAAACAAAATTCAGTCCTTCACACACAAATGCACAAAAAATTCTTTATCAGGCATTTACTAGTATGATATTTTATGCAAGCAGGAATAGGGTGCAGAATAGGATTATTATTTTTTTGCTTCCATGCTGAATTAAAATATTAAAAACTCACTAGTTTGGGTAATGATACCTATTAAATTTACTCTCAAATCATGATATCAAAATCTAACAATAAATTACAAAGTTTTTGCTACACTACTACACCCTCAACAAACAAATACATTATTTTGTTTGAATTATTTTCTTAATAGGTCTATTTGTATTAATGAGATTTTGTACTGTAACAACAGTATTATACTTGTGGGAACCCATTTAATTCCACCATAGAAATAATGCAACTGACTTTACCTTCATTTAACATCCTATTTGTTTTTATGTATAAATAAATTACAAAAGAGATGGTCTGTCTTCATTATTTCAGACAAACGCATGCTTCACTAGGGACTTCTGTGTGTGTCAGCTCTGATCCAATCAGTTTTTGGTAAACACACAAAAGAGAATGTAGCATTTATATTGTCAAATTAAATTAGAGTTTAATTGCACTGTTACAATATATTAACTGTAAGTGTTAACAAGCGCTGTAGTTCAAAACCAAAGTATGGGGCAGAAACATTATTATATAATTGAATGATCATCATTGTTTAGCAGCACCTTGGCATTCCGTCCATGTATTCTTCTCTGATCTGCTCATTCTCTCTTCTCCTTCATTAATTTACCCTTCTCTTTGTGTTGTATCCACGTGTTTGTTGATGGCATAGTTCTGCTGATTGCAGGGCTGCCTCGGGCAGCTGGATGGTTTTGCTGGTGTTTCATTTATAATGATGCACACACATACACTTCAAAGTGAATAGCCTTTGTACTTTTTCCATCTAGAGCACCATCTGCAACCTAAAATCCCTAAAATCTTGCTTTAGCACACAGACTTTCAGGCTGCTATGAGAAAGAGCTTACAAGAAAGCTGAATCTGTTATTCAGTGACACTCTCTAATATGAGTAAAAACAGAGAAGTGCTAGATTATTTTGCTTGCGTGTAAAGCAAAAGGTTTAAAAGCAATCTGCTCAGTGATGCAAGTGCAGAAAGTGAGAGTGAAGGAGAGTGGCAGAGGACAAATGCTGAGTGCTGAGTGTTACTAGTGCTGCTAAATGAATCTCACAGTCTCTAATGTACTTTCACTCCCCGCTTCTCTGCTGAAGCCTCATTTTGTGATCCCTTTCTTTCTCTTTTCTTCTCTCTCCTCATTACTTTTCTTTCATCATATTCTTGCATGAGTATTCACCATTACCAGCTTCAAATGTTTTCATAGATCTATATTTGAATGTACCTGCTTCCAGTTGTGCCAGAACCAGATTTTTGCACAAGGCAACACACTCATAACAATTTTATGTTTTGGGAGATTCATCTGAAATCCATATGAATTCACACAATCTCATTTTCAGAAATTGGGAGCAAAAATCCCTTTCAGGTAACCAGTTAACAGTAAGATTTGAACCCCTAAAATCAAAAATACCACTGAAATGAACAAAAAGGTTCAAAAACTGCCCCTGCACAGTTACGCTATATCTGTTATGGATATCATGATGAAAGTGAAATGCATGACAAATGTTTGAAAAGCATTAAATGCAGCATTACATTTACAGTATAGTAATTTTTGTATACTACAGAAATACCCAATGTGATTTTTTTTTTTTTTTAAACTATCAAAAGCACTGAACAAATACATAAACAGTTCTTTAGTCTGTAGCCGGAATATGACAGTCTTTTTCCCCACAGAAAACTTTCTGTTAATCATCAATTTTAATTATTATTACAATAACCAAGAGCAAGAATTTATTTATTTTACTTTACAGACTGTTTACACAAATATTGTAAGTTAATAATGCAAGTACATGTACATGACTGTTTAAATAAACATAAATTCATGTCAGATGTAGCTTCTGTTTAGATTAGTTTACTTCCAGAATAAAAAACTCCTGATAATTTACTCACCCCCATGTCATCCAAGATGTTCATGTCTTTCTTTCTACAGTTGAAAAGAAATGTAGATTTTTTGAGGACAACATTCCAGGAGTTTTCTCCATATAATGGACTTCAGTTGGAGTCAACTGGTTGAAGGTTATAATAGCAGTTTCAATTCATCTTCAAAAGACTCTTCAGACTTTATGATCCCAGCCGCGAAATGAGGGTCTTATCTAGTGAAATGATCAAAAAATAAAAAAGTATACTTGTGTACACTTGTGACCTTTCTAATGTGATTACATAGTGTGTGAGATCGGGTTTGTGAAAGACAAGCATTTGTGGTTAAAAAGTATTACATTTTTTTATTTATTAATTTTTTTTTAGAAAATGACCAATCGTTTTACTAAATGAAAAGACTCTTATTCCTCAGCTGGGATTGCATAGAGCCCTTTAAAGCTGCATTGAAACTGCAATTTGGACCTTCAACCCACTGACCACCATTGAAGTCCACTATATGGAGAAAAATCCTGGAATGTTTTCCCCATGTTTGACTGAAGAAAGAAAGACATGAAGCTTTTACATGACACAGTGGTGAGTAAATTGTCAGGAATTTTTTTATTCTGGAATGAGCTAAACCTTTAAAACAACCTTGCAAACGGGGGCAAATATTGGAAAAGTTTATTACTGACCCTGCTCTTCACCTGTACCTCATTTAGTTTATCATGAACATGCAAATTAATCCCCACCTCCACACAACCACACCAGCTCTCAGACCTGCTCCATTTTACCTCGGCTAACTGATGAAGTAAACTCTATACAATGGCAAGTGGCAATAGTTGAGCCATATGTGTGTAAAACTGATTCCGAAGGGAAGAGCAAATTATGCAGGGTCGTCTACAAGCCAGTGATCAGAATGGTAATGCACAACCTTAGACACGTAATGGTAATTGATATCATTAGACTTTGGCTTGACTACAATATCAAGCGGCTTATAATGTGTTGCTAATGTTACACAAACCATTTCCCCATTGGCCATCTCAGACATCTGATGATATAAAACGCCCTTTTTTCATTTCTAGTTGAATGTTGATATGGAATTTATAAGGTTTAGTGTCTGTCAGTTGATAATCCGATTTGATTAATGTAAATGACACATTTTTATTAATCTTATTCAAAACAACCAACATACACTCAAGCAGAACAATAAAATTGCTCAGTTACTTAATACGTAAAACAAACAAAAACAGACCTCACGTAAGTTTGCCTTTCCTTTCAAGCAGTAATACAAACGCGTGCACACACACACACTCAGCTCTTTGATATAGTAATTAGCATTTTGGCTATGAGTGTAATAGATTTAAAGCCGCAAGCTTTGAGTAAATGTGTGTGAGTGTGTGTGCGTGTGTGAATATCTTTGTCTGCAGAGCTGGATTTGAATAGGAAATCCTCATTTTACCATGCTTCAGTTAACAGATCCTCAAATCCTGTCTCTTACTGTAATCTCTCTCCCACTTGATCTGTCTCTGTTTCTCTAGTCTGTCTGTTTTCTTTTCCAACTTTTTATCTCGCTCTACCTGCACCACACAACAGTTTCTATTCAGTGATGCAGAAGACGTACAGTATGCATGAAAAAATTAGAGCATGTAAAAGCATGTGGGCACTCAGTGAGATATCATATCATAGTTTTTCTCTTTCTCTCTCTCTCTCTCTTTCTGTCTTAGACTGGTTCTTTCCTCCGTGTCCGATTACTTTGCGGCCATGTTCACGAGTGATGTCCGAGAGGCAAAACAAGAGGAGATCAAAATGGAGGGTGTGGATCCAGATGCATTATGGGTCTTGGTACAGTATGCTTACACAGGTGTGTGTTTATCTGGAAGAATGTTTTACACATTTGGTTAGTTAGAGAATGAAGAAAATGCACTAAAAATAAAAATCCTTTAACAACTAGCAATTACAACAATTACAATAGAAAAAATGGAAAACCAATATTCATTTTAAATATTACTGTCACGAATGGAGGAATGTTCAAATGCAGAAAAGGGTTTATTCAGGCTCAGGGTCAAAAACAGACAATATCCAACACTGGCAGACAGAAACCACGTAGGCAGAGACAAAGAGTAAACGTAATCCGAAGCTAAGGTCAAATACCAGATAATCAGAGTCCGAGGGAGAAGGCAAGGCGAAGGTCCGTGGAGAAGCAGAAGTCATCAACGAGTAAATCCAAACAGAGAAACTAACAAAATACAGGAACACGAATGACAGGCAAAGACCGGGTTGACAGTGTAAATGAACCGTGTCTAGACAGACAAACAGACCGGTATTTATACAGGTGGTACTGATTGAATGATTGACCCTAACTAGCAACAGCTGTGGAGGAGAGGAGTATTCTGGGAAATGGAGTCCAGGTATGAAAACTGACACAAAAACACATAGAGTTCATAGACAGCTGGAGTGCCATGAACAGTCTTTAGCTGGCATCTCCAGCTGGGCGTGACAATTATAGCTAATCTTTAACATTTAGTGTTCATGTATTAATGATTAAAGTATTAATGATTTATTGTATTTATCAATTTTACATTGAAAGATTTATTTTTTTTTAAGTGCTAGATGACAACAAATGTAATTTTAATGTAACCTTGGGAAAGTCTGTCTAAATTCTAAAACTGACTGATGCAGTACCATTTAAATGTTTGGGGTCTGTAAAATTTAATGTTTTAGGAAGTCTCTTATGCTCTACAGGGGCTGCATTTATTTGACGAAAGTTGAAACAGTAATATTCTGACCTATGTTAAAACAGAAAACATCTGTTTTTATTTGCAGTAATGTTTAAAGATGTAATTTATTATTTTGATGGTGAAGCTGAATTTTCAGCAGCCATTACTCTGTTCTTCAGTGTCACAAGATCCTAAAGAAATTATTTGAATATGCTCATTTGGTACTTAATCACCATTTTTCACAATTAACATTAAAGCAGTTGTGCTGCTTAAATATTTCAGTGAAAACCATGATTTGTTTTAAAGATTCTTTAGCAAATAGAAAGCTAAAAGCACACAGTTTACTTAAAATAGAAATCTTTTGCAAGTTCTTACTATCACTTTTGATCAAATGAATGCATTGTCCTTGAATAAAAAAAAAAAAAATCATTAAAAGCAATTGCACATGGAAACTCTTTTTTTCTACAGGGCGTTTGGAGTTGAGAGAGGACACAATAGAGAGTTTGTTGTCGGCTGCCTGTCTTCTGCAGCTGTCTGCGGTGGTTCAGGCCTGCTGCAGTTATCTAATGAAACAACTCCATCCCTCCAACTGTCTGGGCATTCGATCTTTTGCAGATGCTCAGGGATGCCTGGACCTCCATAAGGTGGCACACAATTACACCATGGTGAGCAAACACACACATTCAGAACAGTTACAAACCGACTTAATTAGAACAAAAGATATTCTGGCAAAGTCACAAGGAGTTTCTACTCTAGGAAAGTGAATACTAAACCTCTTTGTTTTTTATCTTTAGCGAGCACCCCTCTCTCTCTGCCTCATTTTTCTTCTTTTATCACTTTTCTTTCATGCTTCTTTGTTTGTCCTCCTCCCAACCAAGCGCACACTGAGGGATTTATCATCCGCAGTTCACCGTGTCAAAAACTTGGAAGTAAATTAGAGGGCATTATTGCCTAAACTTACAGACACGCTGCTTTTTTTTGTTCGTCCTTCAGTGTGGGCGGCTACCTCAGTGAGTGTGTGTTTTTGTATTCATATATAGGCGTCTGTGTCCATCTGGCTTTCCGTGCCTGTTTCTGTGGGTTTACGAGTGGGCAATTGAGCCCGTTTTAACAGCCGTTGAAGCACTGGTGCTGAAAAAGTTCCCTGAGCGAGGCGAGTGTGTTTAATTGGACATGCTACTGTTCCTCTTCGCAAATTTTCCGCTCAGCGTTTGATGTTCCACTGCTCCTGAGGGAAACTCATTCAAGAAAATATAACCCATAATAGCCCGCCCACAGTTCACAACAGGGGGGTTGTCATGGAGACTGCACTGAAAACTTGTATTCCATTTTCCATCAGTGCCTCTGTTTCTTATCTGGCTTTTCTTCCCTTGTTTTTATTTCATCCCTCCCTTCCCCCTACAATGCAATGATGTCCAGCTCCATTGTCCACTTTGTATTGTTACTCTCTTTCTCTTTCCGATATGTGTGGACACGTTTGGTAGCAAATCTGCAGAGAAAGCAGGGAAAAACAATACAATTTGCACAATGCAAATTCTAAATGTGAATGACAGTAAAATCATGCATAGTTAATATAGCAAAATAATTATTAATATTAGTCAGGAGGATACATTTCAGAAATATGGGTCCTAAACCAAAATTACTAGTTTATGCTTTGTGAGTGTGGTACATCTATGTGGGATAATTGTTATTGTCTCCTATTAAAATATTAAAATGAATTAAAATATTACAAATAGATTAAATGTGATATGATTATAAGTGCATTGTGTATGTATGTATGTATGTATGTATGTATTGTTCAAAGTTTAAGAATTGAAAAGTGGTTTTTTTTATGTTTTGGAGGTTTAGTGATGCTAAACTAATTTCGGGAGGAGCGCGTTCGAATAATCAACCGCAGCTGGCTCCACTTTCTAATCATCTCGTTAGCCTATCCAGTCTAAACATATCCACAATAAATACGCCCATCTCTTTCCCTTCCGCATCTCGTTCTAAGCATCCCTTCTCCACCCCTTCTCCGCCTCATCTCAAGCCTTCCCACGCGGGGGGAACACAGCCAAACATGCTATTATTTTATTATGAGGAAGTGCAAACTCGTGAAAAAGGAGTCTTTTCTCTGATTTAATTAGTTTTAAAATGCAATTATTTTCTGTGATGAAAAGCTAAATTTTCAGAAACAATTAGTCCAGTCTCTAGTGTCATATGATTCTTCAGAAGCCTTTGTTATGACAACTTGACATAAACCATTACATTATAACCTGTCAGTGTCTTTATCATGTCAACTTGACATTACTTAGACAACATAACCTGTCTATGTCATGCAAGTAGGGATCTCTGCAGCCCACAAGATCCAGGGCACATGGTTGGATCCACATCTAGGGGGTGGAGATTGGTAGGTTTAGGTATATGTAAGGTGGGAGGAGTTGGATCTGGATCGAACCACGCCCTCTGGATCTTGTGGGCTGCATGTCATGACAGTGGTACATTAAAATGTCATTAAGTGTTAAGTTTTAAGTTTCAAAAAACACATTATTTTCCACATGACAAGGTCTCTTTAGACAAGAGTCTAAAGACTAAGTCATGTCACTCAGCGGCCATCTTTGAAACACCTAAAATCAGTGGGGAATGATGTCTTTAATAAGGGTGTAGAAGCACCTAACCCTGATCATAAGCCTAAAACAGATATTTCCTGAAAAATTCCTCAAATCTGATTGGTTGTATTATGTCAATAATTTTATGACAGCGTCATGAATACTTTTCTTGACCTCAAGTACAGTGGAATTGTCATTAAGTGTTGATATTCTGTCAAATTATTTTGACAAAATATTTATTTTATTTATTATTATTATATTTATTTGTTTAATTTATTTTATGTTGTCTAAGTAATGTCAAGTTGTCATGACAAAGACACTGACAGGTTGTGATGTAATGGTTTATGTCAAGTTGTCATAGCATCTCAAACAATGTCATCTTTGCATTAAAAATGACATAACTGAGCGAATGACACTTAATAACAGCTGTCATAAACATGCATTAACCCTCCTTCATATTCATGACGTATGTCATGTCATGATTATGAAGGTGTCATGTCAGTCTTATGCACACCTCTTCAAGTAAAGTGTTACCAAAAAAGTTTATATATATATATATATATATATATATGTATTTATTTATATGTATATATTGTTTAATATTATAAACTTCATCGAAGTTCTATAAAATATATACAAATAAATGTCAATATCTTTGTTGAATAAGAGTATTAATATCCTTTAAAAAAACAACAAAAAACGTACTAACCCAAACTTATTAGTTGTATGCAATCATAATTAGTACACATTATTTAGCCTGTATCATGCCGTAATAATATGCTGCTGTTCCACAGTGTTGTTCAATAATGTCTAGTATTATGATAATGGTGTTAATTGTGTTATCACTGCCATAAATTATGTTGCTGTGCTAAACATTTACAAGCCCAAACCTGATCTAAACATCACATGCCACTGATCCACCATTTAGATCTGTATCTTTATTTCTTTTCTTGGCAGATGCCGTCTGTCACATCGACTCAGAGGAGTGCACGCTCACTGTGTGTTTTGTATGTTGCTTTGCTGAAAGACCATTAGTCACACAGACACATACTCTGATGGTCTACGCTTTGACAACCACATCCTCAATTCCATCAACCAATCCAGATAATCTCTCTCTCTCCGTAGGAGCACTTCATGGAGGTCATGAGGCATCAGGAGTTTCTGCTCTTGCCTTCATGTGAGGTGGAGAAGCTTTTAGCTTCTGATGACATGAACGTTCCAGAAGAGGAAACCGTGGTAACAGCTCTGCTTAGCTGGGTCCGCCATGATGCTCCCTCCCGTCAATCACAGCTTCCTGCTCTTCTCGCTCACATCCGTCTACCCCTGCTTAAACCACAGGTCAGTCAACCATACCTCCATCTGTCCATCAGTCAACCTGTCTTTTATTCTGCTGTGCTGTTACTTGTTCAGACAGCTTGATCACTATACAATAAATCTACATCAGAAAATCATTAATCTGCATTAATTAATATATCAGCTAATCAGTTAATTGAAAGATCTGTCAGTAAGTCAGTCAGTCAGAGTAATTAATGCTTCTGTGCTTCTTGAAGTTTTGCAACAGAATGCTTAACAGCCTTTGAGCTTGTTTTTTTAAGCAAGTCGGCCAGTGTTTGTAACTTCCCCAGAAACTTTTTCTGTCAGATTACGACTGTATTTGTCTGTGTGATCCAGTTGATGTTGAGTTTTGGAGAGCATAAGAACCATTTTTTCCTTTTGGTAATTGGCTGTCATTATTGAAAAACTGGACTTAATGTGAGCTTTGTAAATGCAAACACAAAGTCTGGGGTCATAAACAAATAAATAAAAGAAATGAATACTTTTATATAGCAAGGATGCATTAAATTGATAAAATTGGCGTTACAGACAACTGTAATGTTACAGAAGATTTGTTCTGTTGATATTTCTGAAAGAATCAATTTCCACTGAATGAGATTTCTGAAGGATCATGTGACACTAAAGACTGGAGTAATGGCTGCTGAAAATCAACTTTGCCATCACAGGAATAAATGACATAAAAAATATATATATACAGTATATTATATATATATAATAAATTATTTTAAGTCTTAATAACGTTTAACAATTTTTACTGTATTTTTTATCAAATAAATTCAGTTTTGTTGAGCACAAGAGACTTCTTTCAAAACTATGAAAAAATCTTACTGATACAATACGTTTAACGGTAGTGTGTGCTAATAGATGTGAATAGATAACTAGCATCACATGCATGCAATTGTATTATGTGTCATTTACATGATTTTGGCATTTCAGAGAAATGTTGGGCATCGTTAGGGCCCAAATTCACCGTCTTTGACCTGAAAGAAAATACTGACTGTGTAGTAAGTCACTACTCTTAAAGGGATAGTTCACTTAAATATAAATATTCTGTCATTATTTACGCACCCTCAAGTTGTTCCAAACATGAATGAGTTTCTTTCTTTTGCTGAACACAAAATAAGATATTTTGAGGAATATGGGTAACCAAATAGTATTTGGTCTTATTTCTTTAATTTCCATTATGGAATCGAACATGTAATTGCATTTCAATATGAATTGCATTCTGACACATTCTGTGTGTGAAAATGCATAAAAATGAGCTTGCGTAGAGCATTTAGCCCTTATAGTATCTGTGGTCTTTATGTGTGTGTGAAGGTCAGTGCTGTTTTGCTGGGCAGTGAGGCTGTGTACTCAATGATGGGATGCGTTTGGAGCCTGGAGAGTGTGATAAGGATGTTGTTGTTGTGTCTCTCTCCCTTATCACATTCTTCCCTTCTTACACTCGTACACACACTCCACTGAAATGTTTTCCTTTTTTTCAATGCGTTAAAAATACATAAATAAACGTTTGCCTGTTTTAAAAGTATTGGTTTGTTAAAAATGGTTCTTTATAATATTAAATTGTATTGATTAATTCCTTTCACTGTAAAAACAAAAAACTGTAAAAAACAGCAGTTGTGGTTACCATAAAAAATATGGTATTTAATTTATTTTATTTAATTTCATTAACTGCAATAATGTTAACATACTAAAGTAGATACTACTTTACAGAAGGTGTATGGTGTCATCAGCATGGTAAAACACATGACACTAAAATAATGCAATGAACATTCACTTACCAACATAAAATGTAATAAACATTCCTAATGCACAGAAGAAATTTAACTGAAAAAACATTAAATGTGAATAAGAATTCTAGAAATGTAATAGTTTTTACTTATTTATTAGAAAATCTGTACATTTAACATTATTTTACTTTAAAATTACATTTATATACATAAAATACATTACTTTTTACAGTTTTTTATAGTATTGAGTAAAGAAAATTACCATTAAGCGATTAACAGGTTTTTACCTCAGCATTTTTGCAGTCTTTTAATGTTCAAATTATGATGATATTGTAATTATGATTACTCACTATGATTATTAAAATATACATTTTTTTTTTCTCAAATTGCTAACTTACATTGTAATGTATATTGTACTGTGTATAGTTTAACATTGGCCTATAACTTGAAATTCCTAAAGTTCAGCCAGTGTTTGGGTTATATATATGGTTATATATGTTTATTTGTTTCGTGTGCCAGGTTTAATGTCTCTTTCACCATTAATTTTTGTGTGCCATGGCGATCAGAAGTAAAACATAAAACACACATCTGTGGATTAGAACTTTTAAATCATTACGACTGGTTGTCATTAGAAAACACACATTTTGTTGCAACAGGAGCAGACTTGTTAAATGCTGCAGATGTCTTAGTTATTTATAAGATTGTGCAGCAATACTGCAGTGTTTGATATTATTGTCATGCACTCAGTCTGTCAGTGTAGGACATGATATTCAAATGGATATGCAGTTTAATTGAGCTTCTTTCTCGTCGGAGCTCAAAGCTTTGCCCTTTTTTCATTTTAAATGCATGATGAATTCCACTGAACTCCCTCTCCTCGCTTTTTCTCTCTCTCTACCTTTCCATTTTCCTCTTCCCCCCTTTTTCTAAGGTGATAAAAAAAAAGAAATATTTTAAAAAATTCCAGGCGTTCTTCCACTCGTGACTGGCTGAGCAGAGTTTGTTCGGTTCCATCTAAATGTAAATCACAGGTTGTTCTGTGCTTTCCAGTGAAGCAAAAACCTTTAAGCCACCATCCAGCCATCCTAACTCCAGAGCATTCATTTCTCTTCAACACCTTTCCTCAATATTCACGTTCAGGGGAGATGATCGATTTTGGTTCATGACAGATGCACTCATTCACTGTTTGTGATGTGGGCACTTTTATGAAAGAGGTGGAAATGATTAGCTTTTGTTTTCAGCACAGAGAGGAGAAGGAGAAAGGGAGGAGTGGAGATAAAGGAGTTGGGGTTGATGGATGGGGAGTGGGAGGGGAGGTGAAAGCAGAGACTGAGGAGGTGGAGGTGGTGTTGTATGGGCGGAATATTCAAGCTCTAACTAGAAAACTGTTTTCTGAGCACAGTGATGGATGTGATTATGGATTCACTGAGATGGTACTGAATGATGATGTGCACACGAATATACATACAGATTCATATCAAGCATGGCTGCATAAAACAAATGCTGATAAAACTATCGTTTCATGATTTATCAGAATGTGCTGAATGTGGCATCTGCAGGCATTTGCACTTGCAAGGTGGTTTGTGCTAGTGTTATTTTAGTATTATTTATATACTGTTGTAGTTTTTATTAATGTATTAAATTAGCTCTCTTTTTTTTATTTTAATTTAAGTTTTAGTAACTTTGTCATTTTTGCCATCATTTTTTTTTAAGTTTCTGAATGCCTTTATTTTTCTATATGCCTTTATTTTTATTTCCGTTTTAATAATTGTAGTACTTCAGCCTAAACTTCTTTCAATTAATTGCCTTAGCAACAATTCTCATTTTCCTTTTTATGTTTAATTTTTAAATTTAATATTTATATTTAAATAAAAAGTCATAGTTTTTAGATTTAACACTAGTATGTACAGTGTACAATATCGTAATAATAAAAGTAAGTAAAAACATAACTGAATAATTTATGTTTAACATACACAGGCCGTCTGTTGGGTATCCTGGGGTTAGACAATTTTATTTACAGTTCCACTTAAAGGGTTAATTTGTTCCAAACCCATATGACTTTCTTTAGAAGAAAAAAATTTAATATATACAGTGGGTACGGAAAGTATTCAGACCCCCCTTTAAATTTTTCACTCTTTGTTATATTGCAGCCATATTAATGTAATGTATCATTAAGTCTTTTTGGGAAAGATGCAACAAGTTTTTCACACCTGGATTTGGGGATCCTCTGCCATTCCTCCTTGTAGATCCTCTC
>JAUMHE010000042.1:9475733-9513884 GCA_032359235.1 Enteromius mattozi
TCTGCAAAAATGTCAACAATTCTGTGTTTTTCTGTCAATATGGGGTGCTGTGTGTACATTAATGAGGAAAAAAAATTTACTTTAAATTATTTTAGCAAATGGCTGCAATATAACAAAGAGTGAAAAATTTTATTTTTAAAATTTCCGTACCCACTGTATGTGGAATTTCCATAATGAATAATGCGATCTACCAAGAACAGTGCAAATTAGTGTAGGGTCAGTATGTTTGGATAATGTCTTCCTCTGGCATTCCAAATAAATTAATACAACTGGAAAAAATTCTTTCCCTTCTCTGTTCTCTGCAGTGCCTCTTTCTGGCAGCAGCAATCACAGCCATGTCAACCACAAAATGTGTTCAATAATGGCACAAATACCAGTAACACTCCTACAAATGCATATATGCAATAAGGTGAGCCGCAAAAAAAAACCCTATCCAAGCATTTACATTGCAAATTTTTCACTGTTCGTCTTTAGTAAATCCTGACAGTAATTTTTTAACAGGCAGAAGCGGGTTGAAGCAGGCACAAGCTTTTTGTAAATCTGGCCCTGTAGTACATCAAGTTTCTGTAAAGCTGCTTTAAAATCACGTGTATTGTGAAAAGCACAACATTTTTACTTGCCATTGGCAGGTGTGACGAGAAACTAATCTTGGACTCTGGGTATGTCTGTGTGTGATCTTACAGAGTGTCTCTATGGGGCTATAGCACTGCAGCAGAATACATTATGCCGTTATTACTGTGGCTATCCAAGACACCCCTCTAATTAAAACCTACTCAATTTACTACCCAGCTGAGAGAGGATATAAACAGGACAGATGAGAGGATGAATGTGAGGAATGAAGACTTGTTAACAGGGCCACAAGAGGTGTCATTTGAAGAGGATTATGGGAAAAAGAGAGACAGGAGAGGAAGAAGAATAAAGAATGTCCCGTGTGATGTTTATGTATGAGGTGGTAATGATTTAGTTTCAGCGAAGTTGTAGCAGGAAACAGGTTGTGTGTGTGTGTGAGTGTGTGGCTGTTTTAGCTTCTTAAAGGCTTGTTTGCTCAGGAGTAGTAACCTATATAAGAGTCTCTGCATTCTGTTAGAGGCCCAGAGGGACACTAGCTCTGTCTCTCCCTGGGATTCCCTCCTTTAAAAAAAGGAATGTAGGTAGGACCTTTTGTCAGAAGTTTCATCAGAAGCTTGTTTCCTCTCTTCATTGTGTCCCCTGAGTCATCTCCTCAAGGTCTGAGGAGCTGGGAAGGATTCACTGCTGTCAGGTTATCAAAGTGTGTCTTTAAGTGGATGAGGGTAAGGGTTTGGTCTGGAACCCAGTTTATGTAGCTCTTTGTGGCTGTGGCATTAAAGATTTCCTGTCAGAAATTGTGTTATTGGAAATCTGAAAAATGTGATATTTGTGATGGGGAACAATCAGGAATTGTGTGGTGTGTGCTTATTCATTTATCATGGTTTCTTCAAAAACATCAAGCAGCACAACATTGATAATAATAAGAAATGTTTGAGTGCCAAATCAGCATATTAAGGTGATTTCTGAAGAATCAGACACTGTAGATTGGAATAATGACAATTTCAGCTTTGCCACAGGGATAATTGCATTTTAAGTCATGGTACATTGTAATAATATCTCAAAGTGTTATTGGTTTATTGGTCAAGTAAAGAGCCTCTTTCAAAAAAAACAAATTACAAATTTGATTATTAGTAGGGGTTAACAATACATTTTTCAGGGCAGATACCGATTATTATAGATTAGGTAGACCGATAACAGATAACATTTAATGCAAAAGTGAAGACTTACAAGGGCTCTGACTAAAACTTTTTAAAATGCTATCAACTAAAATACCAATATTATTACCAATAATCATTAAAATGCTTAAAATCAGCACAGATAATTGGTCAACCCCTAATCATTAGTGTATATAATCGTAAGTAGAGCGGTTATCTGAAACCATGCTTTTTCTCTTAGCATTTTTTTTGTAAATCAACATAAAATACATCTGTTAATCAAAATGTATAATTTAATCAAGGATAAAGGCTTTACATTATCCTTATAAAGTGTGTTTTACCTCTATTTTTAGTGTTTTCTTTGCCTGTGGGAACTTCTGAAATTTAGCAAATTTTCCTAGTTCCTGAACTTCAGTTTTTAGGCCATACCACAGATGTTCAAATGTATTTAAGCCTGTTTTTTTTCTTAGGTTTTGCTGTGTGCTTTGGACCATTGTCCTGCTGGAAAATTAGTCTCCTCCATAAACTGGCGGAAAAATGTTGTCCTCAATAATGTGCATCTACTTACCTCTTTTCATGTTGTTCTTGATGCCAAACCTTGTCAGTTTCTGGTTTTTGATGTTCCCACCACCGTCATGCTTGCTGGCAGGTCATGGTGCATGTACTGTGTATAGAGCTTTATTTGGTTTGTGCCAAACAGACCTCAAATGAAACCTCATTAGACTGAAATTTCTTCCAGAATATTTTAGTTTTGTTACGTGGATTCTGACAATATCCAGCATTGATGCAATGGCAGTTTTCCAGTTTTCTTCTTGCCACTCCCTTGCAGATGCCAAATCCATGATGAGATTGTTAACTGCTGGACTATTTTGTTCATTTCAGACAAATGATACTGCAACCAGTGTTGTGGCTACAGTCTAAGTCACCTCTCTTACAAATACCCTTCCTGTTTGAAAGGTTCAAAGCTTTTAGCTAATCTTAAAGCTGATCTTCTGCAGTATAAATCTTGAAGTTGGCAAACAGCTCCTTGGTCTTTATGGCACCATGACTGATATGATTTCAGTTTTTAGAGAAGCAGTTGAACAGCAGTGGATTCATGGTAAACACAAAGGTGCCCTGATGTGAGCCGAATTATATTCTAGAACAGTTTATCCTGCTGAGATAAAAAAAAGAAATAAGTAGACCAAGTACATTTTCAACATCTGAATGGGAAAGCTTTTGTGAATTTGGGGCATGAGTTTGATTTGCCAGTGTTTTGGCAGTTTTTTTTTTTTGAGTAGTCATTAATTTCAAAGTTTCATTTAGTAGTTCAACCAGTCAATAAAATCAATAATCACTGATAATGAAAATAATCTATAACAATTTCATTGCTGATTAATTGAGTCAGCACATTGTGTACAGAAAACTTTTATTCTACATGCAGTATAAGTATAAAAAATTGTAAGCAACCAGGCTAACAGGGAAATTGCTTTGAGAAGATTTTTCCTGCACTAAACATAATGATTTTATACTGTGTAGATTTTGGTGCTCATACAGTTATTGTCTGTTCTTAATGCAGTTTTTAGCCGATATGGAGGCAAATCCATTGCTAAGGGACAGTGTGGAGTGTCAGCGGCTGGTGATGGAGGCCATGAAATATCATTTGCTGCCAGAGAGAAGGCCGCTTCTCCAGAGCCCGAGGACACGTCCACGCAAGGCCACTGTAGGGGCACTTTTTGCCGTGGGTGGCATGGATGCCACAAAAGGTATTCCTTTCATATCTTTTTTTTGTTGTTTCTAAAGTTCTGTCTTTATTAACTTTTGTGTTTTAATAGTATGTGGTTTGATAACAAGGTAAACATTAATGCAATTGAATGCTTGAGACATAACCGTTTTCACTAGATAATCTTGAGTCTTTTGAATTAATGCTGCTTTAAACATTAAGTGTTTTACATGCTACTAGGTCAAAAATGAGAGAAAATTTTATTTAAATGAGTGTTGTGTCCTCTGTATGGTGAAAGGTCTGATCTGTTAAGTACTTGCAGATGTGCTTTTTTAATAGGAAAGCCTGAATTATGCATTACTGTATGTTCAGTGAGGCTGAAAGTGAATAGTATTGACTGAATTCAGAGCTGTGTTGTGTTAATGGTGAATCATATAGATGATTCATGTGATTCATAGTTCGTATTGACTGGTGTATAGAGAGTCATAGTGACAGCACAATTTGTTTCATTCGTGTTCTTCTTTGGGACTTCATAATATTTCTCAAAGAGTTCCAAGGCATGAACCAAACCACCAAGCTCTGAGATGAATCACAGCATTACAGACCTTGATTAGAAAAAGAAGTATTTAAAAATCAGAGAAAGACTATGAAGTCGACTGTAACTTTGCAGACCATGAAACTGCAGAGTACGCAATCATACAGTTATTAAGCTTTTGATTTATACATATTTATGTATATATTTATACATATATTGTAAATATTTAAAAGGTTTTTTGAAGAATTTCTGTAGCTTCTCTAATCTTACTCATTCTTACTAATCTTGCTTAGCATTTACAGTAAAAAAGTTTTTTTTGGAAGGAATAAATAGCTGAATTACTAGAAAAGAGTCACAGTGACTTCTGCTGCCTTTCACAGTTTGGCCTATACTTCCTGTTATTTGTTTCTTCTTTTAGCCTATTAACACAGAGATGATAGTTATCTTAAAAACAGGGTCGTCTTTTGAATGTGCCTCTCATTTGTGCTTTATATGTACCCAGAATGCTTAAACGGCCTTGAGACCAGATAGATTTACCTTTAATAATTTTTTCATAGTGAATGTATTTTGTTCATGAATGTATTGCAGATTTGTACTTTTTTATTTTTAAACATAAACCTTACAATGTATTTTGTAATTTTTAAAAAATCATTTATAGCATTATTGCATGTGTGTACAGCTATAATGTGGCTTACACGTAAACCTCACTTATGTATACAGTAGGTGTTGTTTTAATCTGATTGTAATTGTTTTTAAAGGAGCCACTAGCATTGAGCAGTACTGTTTACGGAGGGACACATGGCGGCAGGTGGCTGTAATGAGTGGGAGAAGGCTGCAGTTCGGAGTTGCGGTCCTTGACGACCGCCTGTATGTGGTTGGGGGGCGAGATGGTCTCAAAACTCTTAACACAGTGGAGTGTTACAACCCCCGCAGCAAGAGTTGGAGCGTCATGCCCCCCATGTCCACGCACAGACATGGCCTGGGTGAGGAATGGTATTATAACATCTGCATTTAGTATTTTCATTTTACTATTCATAATAATTCTCATTAATTGTTTCACACAATATTTGAAGAGTTCATTTGCAAAAACAGATAACCCAGTTTTTAACAAATTTCAAAAATCATGTTTTTTCATTGTATATTCCAGTAAATTTTAATCAAACTCCAGTTGGGTTATTTTGATAAAACAGTGTGCATGAGAGACATTGAGAAACATTGTGATTGTGCAATATTCTTTTAAAAACTAATGCTTGATAAGTGTTATTATTGTTATTGAGAATTACATTCTGCTGTACAATATTAATGTATTTCTGTCATAATTTCTTCAAGTTAAAACAAACTTTTATTTGGACAAGCCATATTGAAGACTTTTGTTTTATTTGTGTATTTGATAAAACTTTTATTTATTAAAACGAAAACACTCAGAACATGTTCTTTTGTGGTTTTATTTAAAAAACGAAACAAACAGAAAAGCTTGTCTGTTTATTAACTTAATAACATTCCACATTATACTGCATGTTTATGACTGGATTCTACTCTTCCATCCATGTTTTCACATCACAGAAATCATAAGGCCAATCATAAGCATATTACACTTATAGAATCTTCAAAGGCACACAAAGGCTTTTGTGTGTTCTCTGGTCATTTGTATGTATGTTTGTAGGCGTTGCAGTGTTAGAAGGCCCCATGTATGCAGTGGGAGGTCATGATGGTTGGAGTTATCTCAGCACGGTGGAGCGCTGGGACCCTCAAGCTCGCCAATGGAGCTTTGTTGCATCCATGGCAACACCTCGAAGCACTGTGGGAGTTGCAGTGTTAAACAGCAAGTAAGCATTGACGGCATACATCTGTGCTTCTAACTGATCACACTCCATATCTGCCATTAAAATGCTGATTGTCTGTTTAATCTATAATATTCTGCTTTTCTGTCTCTTTTTTTAAGGCTGTATGCTGTGGGGGGTCGTGATGGAAGTTCATGTCTGAAATCAGTGGAGTGTTTTGATCCTCATACCAACAAATGGAGCAGCTGTGCTCCCATGTCTAAACGCAGAGGCGGTGTTGGTGTAGCGACGTGGAATGGTTTTCTGTATGCTATCGGTGGCCATGATGCCCCAGCTTCAAGCTTAGCATCTCGACTTTCAGACTGTGTCGAAAGGTAAGAGGACCAGAATCAAAAAGTTCAAGAACACGGTCAACATTTAAGGGCACAAGCCTTATTGTTATTAACAAAAGAGAAGCTTTAAAAGGCTTCCTGTAGTTTTTTGTTTTTTTTGGCAAAATAATGATGTTTTAAAAAATTATAAATATTAATATTGTAATTTTACACCTTTACAGTAATTGTTTCTTTAAAGTTTTCTTAATATTATATTATTTTTGGTTACACTTTATTTTAACATGTCCTTTTTACAGTGTAATTATACATTTAAGTACTGAGTAATATTAATTAACTACATATACTAACTAGGGTTACTTGCATGTAATCATGCATCATTTATTGTTATTATAATAATAAATACTTGTAACATATAGCAAGGAAACCTTAAAATAGAATATTTTTATATATAGTAATAGTAGTATTATTTTCTCTTTTTTACAAATTATATTTAACATTTTTAAACATTTTCTCTTGTAGTATTAAAAATCAGTAATCCTATTTATTTGCCAGTTCTATTCTGTGCACAATTACTTGGTAAGTCACAGACTTGAGACCTATTTTTGGGTCACAACCCACAAGCTGAGAAACTCTGCTGCTGATTTACCTCAATATTTATGATTTAACAGAAAGACAAGAATGCTCTCAGGTTGTGTAAATGGGAAATACCAGTATATGTTGTTAAACATAGTCATATGCTATGGTTAGGTCTGAAAGCCCAAGGAGAACATCAAGAAGACAATACAGGAATCCCAGAACAAATGTGTTTACATCAAAGTGCTACAGATGAGTCCCTTAAGGGAAACTGACTCTATGAGTGCTGTACAAATTTGTAGTGCAGGTTACTGAAGGGTATAAGGTTTTTCCCCTAATTGTTTCACAGCCGAGAGTGAGTCAGAGGATGTACACTCTGGTAGTTTCTGACGTTCAGTGCCATATGTTCTCTCTAGATTTCTTCTCATTTATTGAGCAAGTGTCATAAAACCACCCATTTTGGCATAGCTAGATTCTCACCACTGATCAAAAGACACACTCACAAAAAACAAAAAAGCAAAAAAACTTTAAACTTGCAGCTTTGCAGGAAGGTGGAGTAAAATTGGATTTATTATTATTTATTATATGTTGAATTTATGTTTTTAAAAAAGGCAATACAGAGCATGACCTCAGGTATTTCACATGCTCATGGCTGTCACTTAAAGTGCCCTTATTATGGGTTATAAAAGGTTCATATTTTGGTTTTGGGAGTCCCAAACAACAGGTTGACATGCATGCAAGGTCAAAAAAAACACTTACATTTTTTATAACATACATTTATTTTTTTTTACCTTACTAGTTCAGTGACTGGTTTCATGTTAAGCAGTGTTTGTGAGCTTTTAACGCTGCAAAAGAATGAATTTGCATTTTCATTCAGACCAACGCCAAAAGATCAACAAGTGGGCGGGCAATATGCTAATATTTCATGTTGACTTAACTTTTAAAAATGACTCATTTAATGACTCAGAGTCTTTATACTTTATAAACTTTATAACTTTATAAACTGTATGATTTCAGATCGAAGACTTTGAAGCATGTTTTAAATCACTTAGAGCTGTGTTACACACTGAATGAAAAGTAATTTTCAAAAATTCATAATAGGTGCACTTTAATCCATGAAGTTTGCTTTATTGTGGTGTTTCTAATAGAGCAGGATGAGCCAGATTTCCATCAGACTAGTATTTGGCACATTGTAGTAATTGATCATGTTGTTTAAGTTGCACTTCTCAAATGTGCCAGCATGTTACGTGTTTGAGTCTACTGATTTGGGCAGCAGCAACTTCACGGTGAATGCATGCTCGTGTGGGAAGTGCCTATTATTCCTTCATCACACCATCTGAGCACCACATGACACTGGAGCTTGTTTTAATGAAAAATTTTGAAATTCCATTTGAACAGAAGCATAGGTAAAATCCCACTTGTGTTTTATGCATGAAATAGTGAAGAAAGACTTTTTTTTTCTTAGTGAGTTTCTAAATAAATGAAGAGATAAAAGCTTTTCTCTGAGAGAAGGAACACTGTGCTCCATGGCATTTAGATTTTATGAGCTGCTTGGTGTTGTAAGTACATTTAGCTAACGTCAGCCAACTGGGAACTTTTTTCTGGATGGTTAGTAGGCCTCTGAGTGTGATTTGCACTTGGTCATGTTTTGAAATGTATTTGGTTTTTAGTGTGACTGACTCATGCTCATCATCTTCATCTTCTCATCTGTCTGTCTCTCTGTCTGTCTTTTGGAGGTTTGTTTAAAAGAGCTGTCTGTCTGCTGAACATTTCCTGCACTTAGACTGCTCTCAGTCTCTGACAGTCAATGTTTGCTTGGCAGGTCTTTCACTTCTGACAGAACAGAAACACAGATGCACATTTCTTACCTGTATATCTTACATGTGTGTTTAGCTGCACAGTTTTACTCATTACAGATTTTGTAATGTTTTTGAAACCTCTTATGCTCACCAAGACTGCATTTATTGATTAACAATACAGAATTTAATTATAATGAAATATTATTACAATTTAATGTTTTATTTTTATACATTTTATAATGTGATTTATTATTTTAATCGAAAAGCTGAATTTTCAACATCCATTACTCACATATTGCTGTTTCCAAAAATTATCTTCTTTCTAATAAATATTTCTTTTTTAAAATGGAAATATTTTGTAATGTTACTAAGGTTTTTAATGTCGCTTTATCAATTTAATGCATTGTTGCTGAATAGAAAAATTTATTACCCATCTAAAAAATAAATAAAAATAAAATAATAATATAAATAAATTAAATTTAAATGCAAAAAAAAATCTGTAACCCTTTTTTTGGTAGAGTATGACTAATATTTATCAACCCACCCTATATATTGTAGGGGTATAATAAAAATAAAAATTAAAATTAAATACAATTTATAAATAAATTGTTGTGCTGTGTTAAAAATAGATTTCTATGGTGCAAATAATAAAGTAACATTTATAGAATTAAACAGCCAATTCATTTTCCTTGCTGTGAGTAATATCAAAACTAGCATTTTGTATATTACTATTTTCAAACATTGTACTTAATGTGAGAAATATTACAGTCCATTTGTAAATGACAGTAAATATATGTTGAATTTGTTTTGTTTTGTTAAAACATCACATTTTTAATGCTTCGTTTCAAACTCTTGACTAGCACTATTTTATTCTAAACGAGTACAATAACTTTGATTCAGCTTTATTGGGTCAAAATGATTCAGTGTGGTGAAACATCTGGAACGCCATCTGCATTTAGTCATACGATCCAATTTGAAGATGTCTGCACACTCATGAGTGATTTGTTAGGGTATTTAAATCTATGATTTATGAATAATAATGGATTTATGTGCAGTTTTTATATGGGTTTGTTGTCAGAAAATCCAATTTACATGACACTTGAGATTCAGAGAAGGCAGGGTCTAGTGGAATATAAATGTAATACATATTTGTTTATCAACATGACTGATTTTAATCTGTCTTCTTTCAGATATGACCCAAAGACGGACATGTGGACAGCAGTAGCTCCCATGAGCCTCAGCAGAGACGCTGTGGGGGTGTGTCTTCTGGGGGACCGTCTTTACGCCGTCGGTGGTTATGATGGTCAGGTGTATCTAAACACTGTGGAAGCTTACGACCCCCAAACCAATGAGTGGACACAGGTAAACACTTACAGTTTGTGTTTGTCCATCTGCCTGATTTTCTTCCCTTGGTGTCGCATGTGCAAATAACAGCTCCGTTTTCTGTTACGGTGTGATTCTGCCTCATTCCTCCTGGTGCTGTTTGTTTACGGTGCTGTTTGTTCATTATGTAAATGCAGGGCCTCCATCATTTTGACAGAAGCACAGCTCTTGTCTACATCACAGCGTCTGTTATTACCTCGCTTTTGCAACCGGCTGATTTCTCCAGGGCTTCATTTCTCGTTATGTTTTTAGGTGACATTTCCTTCGCCCACATGCTGAGAGTTCATATTGTTTCGTTTGTAAAAAAACAAGCCTCGGGATGTGTGTGGGTAACAATGTATGTTTGTGTACGTGAGTGGCAGAGAGAGCAATAAAGCAGCGTGTGTGTTGACGGAGAGAAATGGATTCATCATTGAGAACATCCATCCCATAAATGCACTGCCGCCAACGCCATATCTGTTGTCTCTAATTGGGATTTGTGTTTTTGTTCTAGGTGGCGCCGTTGTGTTTAGGTCGAGCCGGGGCTTGTGTGGTTGCGGTGAAGCTTTGAAATGCCTCCTGCTGTCAATCATCTCCATGGTGACCGTCTTACAGTGCAAGCCTCCAGTGCTCTGGTTGTAGTGTCTCCAGACAAATCTGAGCATCTGCTGACCAGAGCAGAGAAAATTACTGACTTACAGCTGAATACTCAACTGAGGTCTTCCGTTATGCCTTCTAGTATGTATTTATCTATTAAAGCAGTTTATTTTATAGTTGTGCACATCAAGAGCGAGACTTCCTCTTGATCGTCTCTGAGGGTTTATTCAATTTTATGTCTATGTCCATCCATTTGTCTGTCTATCTATATATCCCTCTATGTTCCATGTTTCACTCTCACCACCATATGAATATATATGAATTACTGTTCAAAAGCTTGGGGCCAGTAAGGTTTTATTAGAATATAGATTTTATTAGAATATTTTTATTCAGCAAGGATACATTCAATTGATGAAAAGAGACAGTAAGACATTTATAATGTTACAAAATATTACAGATAAAATATAATTTTTATTTTTATTTCTATTAAGAATGGAAAAAATGTATCATGGTTTCCACAAAATAATTTAAGAAGTACTGCAGCTGTTTTCATTGATAATAAAAATGTTCCAAATGAGCATATGTGAGAAATTTATAGATTCTTTTTTTTTGCCAAGAATTATTAGGATATTTAAGTAAAAATCATGTTCCGTGAAGATATTTTGTACATTTCCTGCTGTAAATACATCAAAACTTAACATGCATTGCTAAGAACTTCATTTTACAATTTTAAAGGTGCTTTTGTTCAATCCTTTTTTATTTTTTTTTTGCACTCTCAGATTCCAGATTTTCAAATAGTTTCGGCCAAATATTGTCCTATTCTAACAAATCAGTTAAAAAAAACCTGACCTTTATGACTGGTTTTGTGGTCCATGGTCATATATTAGAATGATTTCTGAAGGATCATGTGACACTGAAGACTGGAGTAATGCCATAACAGGAATCAATTACACTTTAAAATATATTAAAATAGAAAACAGATATTTTAAATTACATTTTTCTTCACAATATAACTTTTTTACAATATTTGTGTAAATGATTCTTTCAGAATAATTTTTAAAAAATCTTGCTGACCTCAAAATTTTGAACATTACGGTGTACTGTATCTATGTATGTAGATACATGCATTTATTTATTGAAATATTACATTTAGCATTACTTTGGTAGCTTATTTGCATCACCCGAATTTAAACAACAATATTCAATACATCACAGAAAAAGCTGAAATTAAATATATATATATATATATTCAGAGTCACTTAAAACATAACTATAAAGTGCACATCCAGATTTTCTCTGTAGAAGTTGCCTGTTGTCTAAGAATAGCCGGAGTGCAGTAAAGTATCTCTAGGGAGAACTAGAGTGCTGGAGAGAGAACCTGAAAAGTGTGTATTTCCTTCCGTCTATTTTACATTCAAGCATTATTATTAATGCTTTAGCAGTGAAATTAAAACTGATAGTGGTTCTTCATCAGATTTCCATCTTCATGCAGGTTTTTTTATTTATTTTAGGCAACGGCAAGTTCAGAAAAAAAACGCCTGTAGCAGAACAGAGAGATTGGATCAAATGGTACTGATCAACGAGCAGCTTCTGTGACAATCTAGAACATTTGTCTATATTAGACAGGCAGATACAATGGAGAGTATGGGGAGAAAAGATAAGAAAGAGGAACGTGGTTAGAAGCTATGGATAGAAAGACCAAAATTGGGAAGAAAGACAAGAGATTGAAATCGGGCCACATGCTGAGAGTGGAATTCATTTTGAGATTATCAGCCCATCATAAGCGCGCAAGTCTTTATATTTTATTTACCTGCCCAAACACAGTCAGAGCATATCAGCAATATTGCATAGGAATATTGTAATTATACCTACAAGGGAGTAACACAATCCTTCATTATACTGTGCCCTTATTCCCCAACTCGCTTCAAGCTCAGAGAAAGAACATCATAACAAGGTCTAATGCATATTCAGAACTCTGAATCATTCTTTCTATTTTTTGAATTTAGAAACGCATCCCAGTGCTCAGTGGAGGAAGTTAACCACACAAACTGAGATGCTGTTCCCCTGCTGTGTAAAGGAAAGCTTTAGCGAAAGATTAAAGAAGATCATTGTAAATAATGGTTATTGTGGGGTTTTCCTCATGGCTTACACAATGTTTTATTTATAGTATTTCTATTTTTGCACGGTGATTCATCTTCACAATAACAGCTGGATTCTGGGTCACTGTCCATTTAATGGAAAAAAATTCTGCTGGGGAGCAGAACAAAGGCAAAAAGACCAGATTAACCACAATTTAGTTTTGCTTTCCAAATCCTATCTCTCTTTCAATGAGCTGCAGATACATGGAAAAATATACAATACACAACTATCAGTTCATCAGCATGAGACATGAACATTCAGTTTGGAGAAATTGTTTAATGTGCAGTTTTGGAATATTATTGGGCAAAATTAATGATTTTTCATAATCTTCCCTCCCTTATGTGCACTGTCAATTTTGTTAAAAGTAAAATATCTAAACATTCTTTTAAAAAAGATAAAAATTTGATGAAGATTTACTCCACAGGCCAGATGATGAGTGTAGAACAGATTTGGTTGAATATAGCATTAGACCAAAAAGTCATCTCATCATTTACTTGTTTTAGACTGCATCTGTTCATATTTTTTTCTTTTGAATCCCTAACAACAGGTTGACTTGCATGCAAAGGTCAAAAAACACTTTCATTTTCTTATAATGTAACGACGATTATTTTTTTCTAACCTGTTCTTTGCGTGACGCTAATCCACGGTGATTGGTCGATTGTGAGCTTTTAATGCTCCAAAAGCCGCACCTAGTGGCAAAGAATGAAGTTGCATTTTCATTCAGACCACCGCGAAAATCAAATTTGGCGGGCGGCCAATATGCTGTTTCATGTTTACATCAACATGAAACTGCTTGGGACTCGTTTCAGTGAGTCTATGCTTTTACATTTTGTTTTTAGAGACAATAACTTTAAACACAGTGCATTTCAAATGGCCAAATTCAGCCAAATTCTGCAATGAACAATGAAAACAATTTGCCAATGGGTTTTGAAAAATAATGGGTTTAAGGGAAAAAAAAACATTCTTTATTTTTCTTACCAAGTACATTCATCTTGATAATTTTTTTGCAGTATACCCAGAGCGTTTTCTTTGATGGCAAGACCAATTTTTTCCCATTAGGTGCAGATCAGTAGAGAATTTAAGCAGAGTTTTAAACCATCTTGGATCTCTTCAGTGCTCTTCAGTTCATTTTGCACAACTATGTCTGTTTTTCACTCAGGGTATTTGTTTCTGTTCAGAATTTTTGATACTTTTCTCCTTCTTTTTCTCTCCTTATTTTCTTTTTTAGTCAGGTGTGTGTGTATACAGTATATCTACTTGTTCACCGCTGTCTTCGTCTTAGAGAAAAGTGTCATGTTTTGTGTGTGCGTTTGTATTTTAGCAGCACACACTTAAACTCCATACCAAGTACAAAGTGCAGCTTGAGAAGTTTAAATGAAAAAATAGAAGTGCACAGATTAGCATATGAAAAGAAACAAATAAATGATGGAACAATTTAGATCAGAGCTATTTAAAGTAGAAAATATAGATCAGGAGAGCTGTTTACAATAGAATATTCACACAAGATTCTCTTAATTCAGTCGATATCAGAAACTGTAAATCCGTTATTGCTGTAATCTCTTATTTTGTAATCATACTGTTATTCTTTTTTATTTTATCATTATGCTGTGCATCATTTTGTCATACTTGTGTAGCTATGAGATTTATGTGATAAAAGTACACAAAAGATTTTCAGAGGAAGGATTGTATTTGGTTTGTGAGGAACAAACAAAGGGACATCTCTAAAAATTATTTAGAGACATTTATATATTATTTATACATTATTGAACACATAAAGTGTCAAGTGTCATGGCCCTCTTATGTTCTGTTACTGACAGGTTTCCATATATTAATTATTATCTTGCACTATATTAATATTCAGCTAAAGCAGAGCCTGTCCTCGTAGTAATTAAAAAAAAATGGTAATCACAGGTTTGCTTCATTTGTTTTGGGTACTATATGCTATATTGGGAATGTACAGTATATCATAAGATGATACTACAGTATCAAAGAAAAAATGATCACACATGAAAGTGTACAATCCAGCACATATATACTCTTTACAGTAATAAATTGAATCTTATGAAAGAAAAATGTAAACAATTTGTAAAAAAGATCTCATTTAATCCTTTGTAAAATAATTCCTTTGATTTTAATTGTAATAACATCTGGCTACAGACCCCCACAAACATACTGTATTTATGATTGGAATATTTATATATTCATGAGGCTGAGTTACATCTAACTGTGCTACATTGTCACTGAATACACTACTGTTATGTGTATTTCTTTTATATATATATATATATTTGTCATCTTTTTATATGAATACTGGAAGCTGTGTCAGTGATTAAGTGAGTAACCTCAGGAGGAATCTCTCTTAAGTGTTATGCATATTGTTGCATATTGTTATGTATATGTTGTAGTTTGATCATGGATGCATCTCTCACTTGTGCAGAGCTTGCTACCTATATGATAATCGGAGGCATGCAATTTTTTATTGTAATATGAATTGCTGTCCATGCAATTGTTTTTCTTATGCAGTACATTTCACGGTGTATTGTTTGATTTATGAATATTTTTGGTTATTAAACTGTAAAAGAATGTCTTTTGACTTGTGTTAGTGCTTTAGTATAGTGCATCAACAAACCTTGTGAGCCAGCGGCAGGTCTGCTGGGCAATGACTCAATGGTCCATTAGTTATCACTGTGATTCAGGTGCAGAGGAACTAAATCAGACCTGACAGGAAGAGGTGGGCAGCCTCACTATTGGGTCTGACAAACGTCTGACCATGCTGTTCCAGAGGTCATGCCCTCATGTATCACTCTGTGACCAGTAGGAGAAAGAAGTTAAGGATGAGATGAACTCTGGGTCAATGATTCAGCTTCATCAATGATTCATTCATCCCTCATTCCCCTCAGTGCAGTCTATATATATATATATATATATATATAATATTGCAGGTTAAATTGCACAATATCATATGTTGTAATATGTTAATAATAATAGACATGCTGGTGACACTTTACAATAGGGTGTTAATATTATTTAATGACAAACAATCATGACATAAAACATGCTAACAAACATGAATGAACAATGATCAGCACATTTATTACAGTATTTATTCATCTTTGTTAATGTTAGTTAATGAAAATACAATCATTCATTGTTAGTTCATGTTAGCTCACAGTACATTAACTAATGTTAACAAACACAACTTGTAATTTTAATCATGCTTTAGTAAATGCTGAAATTGACATGAACTAAGATTAATAAATGCCGTAGAAGTATTGTTCAGTCTTAGTTCATGTTAACTAATAAACTTTTTTGTAAAGTGTTAAGGACATGCTAATAAGCAACTTGTTAATGGTGAGAATTTGTCTCTATACTCAAGTATAACTTTTTTTTTCCCATTTGAATATTAAGCAGTAATAGTGGCTCATGTTGCCAGTTGACATCAGCTGAATCAGTGTAATATCGTGCTTGATTTAATTGGGTTGTGTGTCTTATAATTTGCTTAAAATATATAAATTACACTGTGAAAGAAATACATTTGAAATTTTACAGGGTGTTATACTGCCCCCTAGTGGCTGATGAACAGGTTTATCCCCAGAATATGCCGCGTTTATAATTTAGAAACAGTGTTTATAATTTGTAATCCCTCGGTTTTTTTGGTTATTGCTACTATATTACTATATATTATCTAATATAGTGCTTTCTATGGGGGGAAAAAGATGTTTTATATGAATAAGAAGCAACACATAGTAAGCCTACCGTTTACAATGAAAACATCTAAAACAGTCAAATTGTTGGATTTTGATATGAGATGACAAAGAGAGGAGGGACTTTTCACTAAAGGAATCCTTATTAAGGTTTGTGGAAATGCAGCTTTTTGCTTCACAAGTCATAAATTCGTGGACCAGACTTGTGACATATTTTTATCAGCTTGAAATCTCTTTCTGACCACATCCAATCACTCCAGAGGATCAACTGGTAAGTTGATGTAATGCTGAAAAAGCTCTAAATGAAGAAACAAACTCATCTACATCCTGGATGGCCTTTTGAAAGAAATAATCAAGCACAGATTTAATTTAACAAATGTGCAATTTAAAAACATAAGGATGCTATGCACTCTTTCATCAATATAGGCTACATGAAAAAGTTAATTAAATATTGTTTTAAATATTTCAAACAGCATTTATGCTGATATAAGTAAAAAAAAATTGGCCTGTTCCCTCGTGATTTTTCTTTTGCAGTAGGACTTTTTAATTTGCAAAATGAAGGCAAAATTATATAAATTCATGTCATACCCTCATCAAAAAACAACAAATCTCTCTCGAACACTTAAAGCATGTTCCTTCATGTAAATTAATTTACAAAGGAGAGCAGCAAGGTGATTGCAGACCTTCACCCCAGTTTTTGCAATGTTCAAGAAAGTCAAGATCTTGATCTGGATTCAGATGATCACAGAAAGACCAAGATCTCGTCATCTTCCTTGCCTAATAACTGAACCAGGTCAGTATATTTGAAGTTTTGCGAGGGGACACAGACAAGCAGATGGGCAAATGATCTAATTATAATACACTTAAAACATTAGATCTCTTAGAAATGCAATGTGATAAATCAACAATGAACTGACTTAGAAAAAACTGACTGTTAACTATTGTCATACAACTATGCTAAATAAGTGCAAAACAATATAATGCATTTTAAAAGGGTAAAACTGTACAGTACTGTGTAAACAAATAGGTGCAGTGTGCTGAAGAATGTGTGTCCTCTCATCCCTGTTATTCTGGTCAGTCATGTGATTATGACGTCAATCCTGTTACTGTCATAACTTTAATAAAAATTGTAAAAAAATATATATTTGATGCAGCTTTTTTCCATTGTACTTTTAACTATATTTTATTTCGGATAAAGCTTTTTTAAATGTCTCTCTTGTAAAAATATATAAGTTTGTAATAATTCCAGTGAAAAGAGGGAATAACATGCTGCTCATATATGTGATCACATAGTTCTAATAAAATTGTAGTATTTCACGAGTTCGCGCTTCCTTATGATAATAATTTAAGCGTGTTTGGCGTGCTGTCCATAGGGCGAGCCGGGAGATCGGTGGGCTCCGAGCCCTAGTAAAACCTATGTGGAGGCTGGGAGGATGGGGAAATGCCTCTGTGGGGCGAAGGGAAGGGGGAGAACCTCGGTGGAGCAGGGATAGAAAAGAGGAAGAAAGCCTCTGTGGAGGCAGGGGCGGGAAAGCCTCTGCGGAGGTGGGCGGAGGTGAGGCCTCTGATGGAGGCGGGGCAAGCTGGGCGAGACCTCAGAGGAGGGAGGAAAGAAGGGGAGTAAACTCTGCAGAGGCTAAGAGGAAAGGAAGTCTCCGCGGAGGCAGGGGAAGGGCAAGAAAAGACTTCTTGGAGGTGGGATAGAAAAGGGGAAAGTAGGAAGCAGGTGCCTCAGCGGAGGCAGGACGAGAGGAATAAAAGCAGGAAATAGCCTGTCTAGGTTAATGCCCAGAAATTCGATGCTGGTGCCTAGCCCTAAGGTTTTCTCATGGGCTATGGGAATTCCTAGATTTGAGAAAACCTCCAAGACTTTTTGAGGTCTGCTGCTGGGAGGGCGTGGGGAGGCGAAACGAACAGGAAATCGTTGAGGAGGTGGTGGATTTGGTAGTCATTAGAAAGAAACCAACGAATAGCTTCGGAGAGCATGTCAAATTTTGGACTGCTTTTGCGACCGAAAGTGATGCGTACGCGAATAGAATTGATTTTGCCATTGTATGCCAAAAAGATGCCAGAAGTCAGGGTGTATGGGCATGACTAAAAGGCGGATGTAATATCCACTTTGCCATCCATGCGCCTCATCTAACTTTTTAATGATGGACATGGCTTGGTCAACAGTGTGATAGTTGAGGGAGAACTCTACGATGGGGATCAGCCTGTTGATACTGGGAATAGGTGAATTATGGGGAGAGGAAAGGTCGATAATTAATCGCTTCTTTCCTGAAATTTGCGAGTGGCAACACCAATCGGGCTGATCCGAAAGTGGTAAAGGGAGGGGAAGGGAAGGGGCCGATCATAAATTTAGCTTCTAATTCTTTCTGGATTAGATGATCAACTGATTCGGGGTCAGTGACAGCAGATTGGAGGTTGGGGCAGATGAGCGATTGGGAAGGGAGGCTGCAGACACCAGGATGAAAGCCGTGCGTCAAACCTGATAATAGATAATGGGTAAAGTTAGTGTCAGGGAAAAAAAAAGAAGACAATTCAGCAGACAGGCAATTAACATTAACAGGAGTCAATAAACACTTTTTATTTATTTTTTTAAATCAATGAAACATAAGAGTGGAGAGAGATCAGAGGGCGTGCAAGCTTGCGGGCTCCCATGGGAATTCCGGCGGGGCGGCGGCCTGAAGGCTGGCTGGGGCTGGGAGAGGAGCTGGGTCCTTCTTGATCGAGCTCGGACGAGTATTCGGAGTTTAGACAGCTTTACTGGTGTAGCGAGATTATGCGAAACGAGATAAGGAAGGGAAGGAAGTGAGCTTATTTAAGGAGGAGGCTTGTAGATTTGATTGGACGGAGTAGAAATGGATTGATAGATTAATGCGGTGCCAGCCGTGGCTAATCATGCGTGTGCGCTCCTCCCGTAATTTGTTTATCAACATCACTTAGTAGCAGGGTTGATAAAAAACCAAAATATGACATGAGGTAGAAAAATAGTCATAAAATAATAAATGATATAGCCAATTAGATGTCACAATACAATTTTAAGGTGTCTTTATTTCATGGATATTTAAAAAATGGTTAAAACTTATTTAAAAGTTTTATTAAACTTACTTAATTGTTTTATTTTTTCCAAGTGGAAAAAGCACTGATTTTGTTTAATGACCCATGTAGTCTCAGAAATTGTCATTCAGTCACCTTCACAATACATCACCACAGTAAGTATTCTTATATCCAAACATCACACCACCCGTAGAAAATGACTAAAGTAAATGACTAAAGTACCTAGACTGCAGTGCTATAGTTCACGAAGACAAATATTAATGCTGCGCATGGCTGACAGGCCAATCTATTGCTCACCTCCTGTCACATAGTTCCCAGTGAAATACTGTGGCTTATCCATGAATACTGTTAATGAAATACTGAAGAAGGTTCTCATCTCCTGTGTGCTTAGGTCTGAGGACTCTGAATTCACTGCTACTGATCAGTCTGGCAGTCTGACAGGCCATTAGGACAGTCATTATATTTTATTGGCATACAGGACAGCACGAGAATAAGAACTCTTATAATACAATTTTCTAGAAATAGCTTGAAAGCAAATGTAAATGAGCACTGGGTTTCAATGCTTTATAATGTTTTTTTTCTCGTCTCTTTCAAAACATTGCTCTGTTATTTTTTGAGTGGCTCAATATGTACGTTTGTTCCTACTAGTTCCATACAGCAAAAACAATATACTTTCAGACACATTTTTAAATTAAACATAAATACGCTAATATGTGTACATTTTGCTCTCCTCGTTACATTCAATATATGTTGCGTTCATCCTGAATATATTTTAATTATTAAAATGTAATTAATTTAATTCTAATTGAAAAGTACATTTTAAAATATTTTTTGGGATTTGAAACTGTAAAGAAGTGTATTTACAAATGTAAATATCAACCCAGTCTCATAAAAATACATACCTCTGTGGACTTTTTGTGCAACACCATTTTTATGTACCTTACTGAAACTCTGTACATTTGTGTGAAAAGGAATAATAGGTGTTTTACTGCCTCTAGTGTTAATTTTTTTTTTGGAAACTGCAGTGATATGTACTTGTTGGTATGTATTTCATGTCTCGCTCAAAAAGTGCACCCAGGTATGTTTATGCCATGAGACCAGGCAGCTAAAAAATATATTTAAGCCATGCTATAGCTACTGTTTACAACATTTATTCAGAATATTATCTAAATATATTCTGGTCAGAAAAATAAACTTTTTTTGCTGTAAAGGACAGCACAGAACTTAGATACTTCAACTCAGAGACTGTCAAAATTAACTTGATTCCATTAAATGCACTTTAAGCATAAATAATTTACAGATTCTTTTAAATATTAAATATTAACACAGATGAAGCTATTTTTAAATTAAATTAATTTAAAAAAAGGCAGCAACACTAGTTATGCTCAGGGTTGTGGTGTAACACCATTCTGCAGAAGGTGTCAGATGCAGAGTGCTTGCCAGAGCGGGTCATGTTTTGATGATTTGGGAGCCCAGTTAAACCACTACCAAAAGCTGCAGTCTGGCCAAAGAAATTGGCTAAGACAGGTTGACCGAGGTTGAAACCTCACATAATTCATTTAATTCTGCACGGCAATTGATATTTAATTACTGCACAGGATGATCTTTAGACTAAAAACTCTTTGAGAAGATGATTTTAACACTCCAGCTGAAGATTTATGCCAACTCTCTATTTCTCATTATTCTCAAAACCTAGTGACTGTTTGCTGACTGTTGTGAATTTGTTTATGGACTTAAAGACATAAAACTTTATTTCCAAAAAAAGGTATTTTTGCACAGAGAAAATGATTTCATACAACTGCTACATTTTAGAAATTATTTGTGCAAACTCTGCATTACATATGAGGTTGGTAGATATTATTTATTTATTTACTGTATCAGAGCTGTATCATCTAGATTCAGTGGCACATGCACAATTTTAATTCTCTTTCTTTCATTTTGAAGTGCCTCTATTATGGATTTTTTGAAAATGACCTTTCATGCAGTGTGTAACAAGTGAAAACATTCCTGCAAAGTTTTAAATTTGAAAGTGCACAGACAGTGTATAAAGTTATTGTAAGAAAGGCGACTGAATCATTTAAACAAGTCATTTTTACAACAAATCCCAAGCTGTTTCATGTTGACGTCAACAGCAAACATTAGAATATTGCCCGCCCACTTGTTGCACAGGCGCGCAGACCTGGGAAAATGTGATTTTAGAATGAAAAAGCAAATTTATTTCTTTGCCATAACGAAAAATAACTGTTTCCCCGTAATTCTGTACACAAAGCAGCAGTGCACTTGCTGATTCATCAGGCATTGCAGGCATGATGAAATGGAAATGAAAACTGACCAATCAGGGCTGCGTTTCCCAAAAGCATTGTAAGCTTAAGTACATTGTAGCTACAATCAACTTAAGCTTGCTGAAATGAAAGTTTTTTTTGACTGTGCATGCATGTCAATCTGTTGCTGGGGAATCCCAAAACCAAAATATACGTACAAAATATACATTACCCATAATAGCGGTACTTAATTATGTTTTATCAAAAGTGTCCATTTTCCCATTGATTATACAAAATTAAACATCGAGGACATTGCGGATGAATTTCCCAAATTTATTGTTTGTAATTCATTATCGGACAGCTATTTTCTGTTATATTGAAAGGAACAAAAAGCTTATTGCGATTGGGTTGCTGAAATGCTACAAATAACGAATAGACTTGAAAACATTAAATAAGTACTATTTTCTAGCATTTATACCATTAATAAAACACCTTGTCAATGTAATTTGGTTTAGTCTACCACAGGCACTAATCTAAAGGTCTATATGCATCTATCTGTCAGTCTTATGAAATATTATTTTGTTGATACACTGCCCATTCAATACTGCTGTCTGATCTAATGCTGCACTGTCTTCAGATGTCTGGATACACTGTACCTCAGCACTGCTTTTATATGATATGAGTTTGAATGACTTCATAGGAACTGACTCTCATTACCTGGGTTTTCCCACATCCAGCAGGAGCTCAGAGATCTCTAAAGGAACATGGTGAATGTACATGAAAAAATACTTCAAAGACATGTCTGTGACTTTTCTTAGATGTCTGCAGACTTAATTTATTGGCTTTCTCCATAGGTTTCTCCAAGGCATTTTCATAGCTAATGGAAAAGGTATATGTGAAACCTTTGGATTTACATTTAATATTCAGGAATGTCACATATATATCACTTTCTTGAAGTAATGATAAAGAATTCTTTGATTAAAAATCCAGGTAAATTCAGTTCTTTTTGAAACTGTATATGTGAGACATGACCTGCATAATTTTATCTGGAGGTTCATAGAAACACACCCAGCATTCCAACATGACAGCTCTCTGCACCCCTCCAATCACAACGTTCACTTTCCCCTGAGTATTAATCACGCACACCTGACACGCATCAGCAACCTCATCTAGCACCCCATAAAACCACACACCACACTACAGCCAGCGTCCGAGCTCGTTTTTACACGAAGTGGACTCACTCTTGCTATACTCATCTGTGCATAGCTTACCGCTAAACTTACCTTGTTATTCTCTCCCTGTGCTCCGCAGTCTCTGTGTCTTCCCCAGGATCCCGGAATCCCTGTGTCTCTCCTTCGTCTCTGGAACAGGAATTATATGTGGTGTGTGGTTGTCTCATCGTCTCCACATCCTCCAACGCTCCATCGACCTGCAAAAAGGATTCTATTACTGGACTGAACTATCCTTTGACAATTTATCAGACTCGTTCATACTCACCTTTGATCCCGATCACCACTGTCATATTCTCTGCTGCTGTAAATAAAATATATCTATTCACTTACCTTCTTTGTCCCGTCCGCTTCTTAACAATGTCTATATTCATTTAACTTATATTATAAATAAATGTTTAATCTATATAAAATAGCAAAATATATGTGTATGTGTGTACACATACATATATACACATACATTTATTATGGAAACAAAAATGTTTATTTTGGGTGCGATTATATTAGTTTAGCACTATATTTATTTTAACTTCTGTTGGAATGATATTCCAATTATGGCCATTTTAAGTGTAGAGACAACATGGATATGAAAAATTATATATGAACAATCTTGGATATGAAAAATTACAGTCTGCAATTAGATTCTAGTGCCACTTCTTTTTTTCACTTATATGAGTTGTCATAAATATTTCCATCACATTTCAGATTGTGAGCTGTTCACTGTGCACATGTTTAATAACATTCTGTAATAGCAGCAATGGAAACAGTATTACAAAAAGTCGATGGCTGCAAACCAATCCTGGTGATGAACGCAAGAGAGGATGCATTTCGAGGTCAACATCCTGAACGGGAGCCGATGAAGGGACCAGTTCAGGACCCACAGATCCAGGATTGGTCATAACCCACCGTTCTTCTTGGGTACGATGCAATAGGGGCTGTAGAAGCCCGAATTCCTCTCGGCTGGAGGGACTGGCTTGATCGCCAACAGGACTGTGATCTCCGCACGCAGGACAGAGGTGCTCTTCTCTAAATGAACGGAGGTGAAAAGAGTGCCTGTGAACCTGGGTGGGAGCCTGGCAAATTGAATCGCATAGCCAAGTCGGACCGTCCTCATCAACCAGCGATACAAGCCAGCAGGATCAGCGGAGCGACGTCGATGACGTCCCCATGGTGGGGCAGCCGGGGAGAGAGAGGCGGCTCGATCCCAGAAGTGGAGTGTCCAAAAGGGCGAGACAGGCCACTGTGAGCAGCACACACCAACTGTTCCCCGTCCTGCGGTGGCAAAGTAGCACCATGAACCTGAAAGCGAGGAAGCGGGGCATCGCTCACAATTTGAACATGGTGAATGAGGTCCAGAGGTTTAGAAAATTGCTCTTTTTGTGAAAGGCTGGGTGGCAGCATGTGGCGGCAGCGGGAGCGCAGATGTTAGGGTCCCCCGAAGAACAATTCTCCTCATCTCTGGGCAGCCCGTCTCAGGGCCGCTTCGCGGTCTTCCGGGAAGACTTAGCAGCGGCCGGGTTTGTGACAGGTTGCGCCCCCTTACGACGGCTGGCTCTACGCCCCTGCTGAGGTGTTAAATCCTTCGGAGCTGCCAGGGACGGAGCTGATGTTGAAGCCGCAGAGGCGTGGCACTCGGCATTTTGGCATCGCTCCGGGGCAAGATGTGCTTGATGGCCTCCGTCTGTTTCTGGACTGCCGAGAACTGTTGGGCAAAGTTCTCGACAGTGTCGCTGAAGAGGCCGGTCTCGGAGACAGGTGCGTTGAGAAAGCGGACTTTGCTGGCATCACTCATCTGCGCCAGGTTCAGCCAGAGATGGCGCTCCTGGACCACCATGGTGGACATCACTTGACCGAGGGCCTGGCCATGACCTTCGTCGCCTGGAGGGCGAAGTCGGTTGCCGTGCGCTGTTCCTGCATCAACCTAGTGAATCAGAACTAGCGCCTTGGCCTGGTGGACCTGCAGGATGGCCATGGCGTGCAGGCGTGCAGGGCTGACGTAACGTCATAGTTAACTATTGCTGTAAAATGAACTTTGAGCTCATTCCAAACTTTCTGAATTTGATGTTTTGTTTACTGTTAAATTAAGATAAAAAGCATCACAAAAGTCCACAAAAGTAATTCACATAATCCCATACAGTTTTAAAATGGAAATCTGTGCATTTCTAGGTAACAAATCCATTAAATCTGAATCAGGAGAGTTACAAAATTTGTCTGTGGATTTTGATGTGAGAGGACAATGGAGTTTTTCATTGAAGGAAGCATTGTTATGAATTATGGACTGGTATTGGTATTGATTTAAAGTTACAATGTCTTAATGATGGATTCTTATAAACAGCTTTTCACTTTACAAGAGGATCCATGGGTAATACTAAATTTCTCTACATTTGTTCCAACAAAGAAAAAAAAAACGTATATATATGATGATCTGACGATGAGTAATTTTTAGCACATTTTCATTTTTTGGTGGGTATAATTTAAACATCGGAATGAGTTCAATTGCATTGCTTAACTAAATTCTCAGAAGAAAAATTAAATGCAATAACAGAAATATTCTTTTGGAATTGATTATATTTTAGTTGTTTTTTTCAACTGCTTACACACAAAATCTTTACTGAACCACAATATGATAATTCTCAGCCTTTGACTCAGTTTTCAATTTCATAAAACACTTTTTGCAAAACATAACACACAATTCTCTATGTAACACACAAAAATCTAACAGGAATTGGTATTATGGCAAAGGTTTTGCAAATGTTTGCTTTTGAGATGTGTTTGTGATGTTTTGAATGCAATGTTCCATTTTGTAAGAGATGTGAGCCTATTTGCATTTTGTGTGTGCAGTGAAGAAAAAAAAACAGAAACAAAGTTTTGAAAATGTGAGTAAGCATTTGAAAAAAAAAACCCAAAACCTGAAATCAAATGATTATTTTTGTTCATTTTCAGATTTGCAATGAAGTAATACAACTCTCTCTTCTGTTTTCTTGTCACCTTCTGCCTGATATCTATTGCATAGTCTATTTATTTTTCAAATCTTCTCTTCGAAAACACCTAAAAAGTTTCCAAGCACCCACAGCCACTGCAACGTTAGGTAAAGCAGATGCACCATAGTGTGACAAACAGCAGAGGGCGCTATTGCAACATATTTATTGACGTCTGATCAAAACAGTGGGAAACAGAGAAAAATTAAAGTGGAAAATGTATTTATGAAAGTATCACCTTTTAATATTATCATTAGTAATATATATATATATATATATATATATATATATATTTTGTCTTGGTAGCAAGTTAGTGCTGTCATAAATGTGTTCTTATACATTCTTATGCCTTCACCAGTAGATGGCAAAGTTTAGTGTGCTACAAAAAACAGAACTAAATTAGAGGTCAAAGAAAGGTCAGCAACAGCAGCTCCTGATTACTGATATAAGAACACTGACTCACATATTTGCACATGTGAACTTGAAGCTCATATTTAATCTAGAGTGAAGCCAAGATCAGAATATTTTATTGTCTTGTGGTTTGGAGCATAAGGTATGTCATTATTTATTAATGTGGTTCTGATTTATGACTCTCATGTGTTCCTCCTGGAGCCACACACACACACAAATGGGTGGTAGTGTCCTGTGGCTGTGACAGGTGGGTGAAGGCTTTAGAGTTGTCTTGCTGTCTCCCACATGGCATGTTTTTGAGATTAAAATAAGACGGTATTCACAAAAACAACATTAGAGTTAAATAAAATATTGCTCTTTACAAAAATCCCACAACTTTACCAAGAAATAAGCTAAGATGCTGAGATCCACATTAGCAACATTAACATTAGTTTCTTAGTCTCTTGTCCTCTCCTGTGTACTTTTGTAGTTGTGATTTTCGTAAAAATTAATATAAGTCAGTTTCACACAGTAATTATTAACGAATAGCTTTTATGCTTATTATTTATTTGTTTATTTATTTGTTTGCCACTGGCCAGCAACATTTCATCTCTCGTTTTCCCTCATCTTCACTTTCACTCCACAGGAATAGCTCCTGCGCTGCAAAACTGGAGCAAATAGTTTCGCATGAGTTTAATGCTTAGTCTTTTCATTGTAAATGTAAAAATCTTTCACAGTTAAATCTCCCTTTAGACTACCTGACAGTTGGAAGAGAGATAGAGGGAGCAAGAGACACCGTAATTAACTGCTTTCACGACTGGAGCCATTAGCAGCGCAGCGCTGCATTAAAATTGCATCGTAATGGCTGGAGGCTGACAGGCTGCTTGAACAGTGGATACATCTGAGTTCTGCTGGGGGTAGAGTGCTGATGGGACATCACAAGCTCAAGTTTTTGAACTGAAGGCGAGGAGACAGCCTGCTCTCCTTGAGACGTTTTAAGTATTTAGGTTACAGTCACAAAAGGGGATGAGACTGTATGAGTGCCGTCATAGAATCCTCTGACTCTAGTTCTCACCCTACCGCTGTCCAATGCAATTCAATTTCTATTTTATTCAGATGTTAACTTTATCTTCACACTGAGGTCTGGACATGGAAAAAGTGTTCTATACACCATGAGTTAACAAGCATATTATATTTATTTAAACAGTTTATTTAAACAGTTATTTAAATTTATTCTTAAGAAAGTAAAGATGTACACAATATTATACGCAAAATAAAGAAAATCAATATAAATATTCATACACAATATAAAATTCATGGACGCTCTCAGTATACTTTAGATATGCAGTATATATGTGGCCAAAATGATTAGAACACTAGTATTTTCACTAGCTAAAAACTGGTTTTAAGTCAGTTATGTCTATATCCTTTGCTGTAGTGTGTATTCATTATCAATTTACATTTATTTTTGCAATTAATTGTAATAAACAGTGAGATTTTTGTTTGCACAAGGTGTATGACAACAACCAGCTCCACACAGAGATCTGATTTCATCGTCATCCAGTCTGAAAAAACAGAACAAACTGAGACTAAATTCAAAAGAACTGTGGCAACGTCTCCAAGATGCTTCAAGAAACCTACCTGCAAATCTACAGTAACGTTAAAAGTTTAAGGCACTTGTGTAAAAATGCTGTAAAATGAGGATGCTGTCAAAAATAATGTCATAAATAGATTTTGTTTATCTATTAACTAATTCTAAATTTGGTGTGAGACCATCCTTTGTGTTTAAAGCAGCTTTTGTCCTCGGTGCACTTGCTCATGGTTTTCAGATAGCTTTGCAGGGAGGCTTCTTGAAGCATTGAAGGAAAAGGGGACAGGCAGTAATGCACTAAATTACAGAAGTTCAAGCCAAAATGTGCAGACTTGCCGAAATACACAGAGACACAGAGAGATCTATCATCATGGATCCTACATTTTTCTGAACGGAGCAGTGAAAACTGAATTAAAGCTTCTTTTAGTTCAGATAAATAATAATGAATAAAGGGATGAAAAAGGGTGTCTAAACAGATGAAATGGTTGAATGAAGGCAACATTACCAATGACGAACACAGGGTGGCAACACTCACAACGCTGCATTTATTCGCATGTTCACAGAAGCTTTGAAGTTGCCCGTGGATGTCATGTAGCAACATTGTGATGGGTGCACACATAGCCATAAAAGTGCAGACCCCGACACACGAAAGCCCCGACGAGAGAACCGAGGAAAGTTGTCCGGGGCGCGCAACTTATCCAGACCTCACGAAGAGATGACATCCTACCGGAGAGACGCGCGCCACCTGAACTGCACGGTTTATTTTGTTGATTGAGAAAAGTTTCATGAAGATATACAATGTTTATGAATGGGAGCTCTCTGAACAGCTCTGCACTGGACCCTAGCGAGCAAGCACTTCACCGGCCGCCCTGGGTCACTACTACTCTCGGGTGTTTCCTCATATTCACTATAGTGGTGGATATTTTAGGAAACCTGCTGGTGATTTTCTCCGTCTACAGAAACAAGAAACTTCGGAACGCAGGTGAGGTTTGACACGCGCGTCACATATTTTTCACATTAACTGCTAAAATGTTGCGAAGAGAAGAGGACGCACTGAACAACAACACTGACAGGCTGGAATCAGAAAGAGCGCGCGAGCATCTCTGATATACGCACGCGTTTCATGTTTCCTTGAAAACGCATCGAAAGTGCTGATTCAAAATCTGTACTCCGATACTATGTTGAATACACGATAATACGTTAAAGAATTAGTTTCAAATACAACCAAAGTGCATTTTAAACTTTAAATGTGTGCGTGTTTTTACGCAGGACTATTTGCAAAAGTACCATTATAATGAACAGAAATACCAGCTAAAAATAAACATTGCCTATCAAATAAAATGTTGATTTGGCTGATTCTACACTGTACATTCCAGAGTTCATGCTACAGTGTAATTATAAATACATAGTACCAATTAACAACATCTACTTAATTGTTGAATAACTTGTAAACACACCTGGTTAATAATATTATGACTTTAAAATGTATTATGACAGTGGATATCATGTTTTGTAAATACATTTTGTTTTTAAATTTATATCACTCCTTCTGTTTTAATATGAACTTGACAGGTGCCATTAGTAAGATCACAAGCCATCTGTCAAAGTTGGTGTGGCACAATTGTAAAAAACAAACAAAAAAACTTAAGCTGGTCTGTGAAAGGTTGCAGGTTTGAACCTCACAGAAGGCAATCCATGGGCCATCATCACTGAACCCCTCGGCAAAGGACATAACCCTAAACTGGTTGCTCCAGTCTTGTGATTCTGTCTGTGTACATTCTTGTCCACAGGCAGAATATATAAATTGTGTATGTATATGTGTGTCTCTGGAAAATATTCAGTGCTGAACGAGTTAAATGAATTATTTTGGGGACTCCATATCTGTGTAACTGTCAGCAGCTGTGCTTTAGGTCTTCCCTCTCTTTTGCTGTGAGATTGTCTAGGCACATATCCGAGCTTTAAACTCTGATCTAAACACAGAGAGACTGTTTGGTTCTATTAGGGAAAATGAACACGTTTGTTGGATTTGATTGACGTGCTGTGCTGGATATATGGCAGTTTATTTTGGCATTCATCTTTCCACATCAGTATGATGTGCCATGGGATTGTGTTTCTTGTCCTGTCAATCACAGAGTGGGAAAATAACACACGAACAGGAAACCTGTCCAAAATCTGAATATTAGCAGATAAGTACTGGAAAACGTGACTCCTATAGACTCGTTTGAAAAACAGCAGACTCAATTTAATTAAGCTTTGACCCACATTGTGGATCTTGACATTTTTCCAAGGCCCTCATTAAATGTGTGTTGGGAACGCGGACATCTGGGACGTAGGGAAGTTTATGGAAAGAGCGCGAGGAATATCTGCACGCTCAAGTTTGTCTTGCTCGCGTGCAGGTGGGAGGCTGTTCCAATGTCAAGTTCACGCACTTCCCACTGTCAGTTCCCGTGCGCCTTTGCGCTGACCGCTCTTGCCGCATGTACGTCTCTAGTTCACCAAGGGAACATGTGATTCATGCTTTCATTCATTTGGAATGACACTTTTAATCCTCTATTTAATTTTAATCCACAACAATCAAACGAATCAAATATACACGTGCTTACGCAATGCATAATATGACATTGTTAAACCCTTGTGTCACAGACATTTTTTTCACAGCAAACGTGCACGTTTGTTATTGCATTTATATTTACTTCTTGAGTTATTTATTAGTAACTGTAAATAATTTACTGTTTGAGAAGCCGTCCAGATGCTGTTTTACTAGAATCCAGTGATGAAACTGAATTAGTAGTTAGTGATAACCTACACATTTTAAGAGGTCAATAAATCAAATGCAAATTGATATGTTAATTTCTTGGTATATAAAATCAGTATCATGTATAGGTTTCTGAGTACTTTATATATAGGAGTAATAATGTAGTTTGTCAAATAGAGCTCATGTCATTTTTTAATTACACTAAAAACGTGACATTAGCTCCCTACTTGACTTTTTTTTTTCATTTGCTTGATAAGTCTGACAACTCACTTATAAATGTCAGTCACTGTTCTCGTTTAGTGTGGATTGTCTCACTTAAAGATGCTGTTTGTATGTTGGAGTCACAACTGGTTTTTGTCTTGCAGCCCAGTGGTAAACAGAGCAGGACAAAATTTTACAGTGGACTCCCCTGACCACTCTGCACCTGCTGGGCTGGCTTGACATCTGAAGAAATGTACAACAGACAAACACACACACAAACAATGAACAATTACCACAGAGACAGCTGAGGCTTCCAATCACAAAGTCCCTCCTTGAAATTCAGAATGATCGAAGCAGCCACCACAACTGCTGGACATATGGCTGTCCTCTAGTGCCAGATGAATGAGTGTGCTGGGGGAGGAGTGCTGTCCCGCGGCCTGTGTGATTGCAGTGCTCACCCATAATCTGGGACGTCTCTCTCTCGAGTCATTGTACATGTAGCGGGCGACCAGAGCCTTGTTTTTAGGTCAGAAGAGGATGTGTGTGGTGTGTGTAGTTGCGGAGAGCTCTTACTGTATGCAATCCACAGGCTTTAGCACACAGCTCAGGTTTACATTAGAGTGTTGTTTGTTCAACTGATACTGCTGTTCACAAACACACTTTTACCTCTGTTGAATGAGTGTGAAGACGATGTGGTGCCATTTAGATGAAGATGCTTTTTAACCTTTTGTACAACCTCAAGTGCCAGTGTTTTAATGCACTTAATGTATGTCATATACACGTATACAGTATGGGGTTTGGAGTCAGTACGATTTTTTTATGCTTTTGAAAGAAGGCTGTTTGTTTTGCTTATCAATGCATTGATTTGATAAAAAGACAAAACCGCAATATTGTGAAATATTATTACAATTTGAAATAACTGTTATGTAATTTATGCATGTGATGGCAAAGCTGAATTCTTTTAGAAACACTTTTCTTATTATCAGGTTTTTCAAACAACTGTTGTGCTGTGCTATGTTTAGAAAGTGTCAGCAATACATAAATATGCAATGATAAGCCTCCAGGTTAGAGGAGCTTATGCCAAGTGGTTTTAAAGGAATAGTTCACTTAAAAATGAAAATTCTGTCATAATTTACTATACTGATCTAAACCTGTATGAGTTTCTTTTTTCTTTTTTCAAATAAAGATATTTTGACAGTAGCTATTGACTTCCATAGTACATTTTTCTATATGTGGAAGTCAATGGCTGATGTCAACTGTTTGGTTACCAAGGTTCAAAATATCTTAACGTTAGCAATAGTTCTATAGTTATTCTTTCACCAACTGCAGTTCAATTTCAATTTCGCTTTGGGCGAACACAAACAACTTGAGCCTAACAGCAAATAGTTATTAGTGTGACACATGTAGATATGAGCGATGAAGCATGTTGTTAATATTAAAGCTCATTAGCCTTTCTCACAGAAGCACTGAATGACCCAAGCCTCATCACCACCAGTGTCTCTGTTATCTCTATTATCAACTCCAGCAGTCAATTCTCTAAATAATGCGTTCTGTTTAATGTAAAAAATATGCACTTTTTGACTGATGTTTCATAGACATTCGGTTATTATGCTTTCAAATTATATCCTGTACAGTATGCAATTCTTAAATGCCATCCAAAACTGTTGTATAACAAAGTGATGCGACAGGTTATGCTGGTGTGGTGCCAAAATATAATGATTTTCAATGTATATGAGCTTGCTTTTTTTGTGCGTGTATTTAATAACTGATTTGTATTGTACATTTATGATGACCGTTTCACTAGATGTGCTGTATTAGCATCATTTCTGCTTGAGTTGTTGACAGTGTTCTCCCTTTGGTATTCACCATTAAGCCTGATATAATTTGTTTGCCACAGATTACTCTGTGTTTGTATTGGCTGACTCTTGTTTTTCCGTCTGTGATCTGCTCTTTGCTGGTTTGAGGCTTGGGTTTATACTCTCAACACATTGTTGCATTCACATTGCTATTGCTATTCATTACTGTGGTTGTTTATTATTGTATCATTTTGGAGCGTGGGTGGGGGCAGATGAAGGCTGTGTACTGTAAGTGAATTGTGGGAAGTATCTGCTGTCTCTAATAAGTTTAGCCAAGGAATTAGTGCAGCTGATCACAGTGATATCCTTTTCGAAGACATTCCAGAGACTGAAAGGAATTCATTACTTGCCCAAACCCTCAGACGTGGTGTTTATAGTTGTCTGTGGATTGAAATGGATTCGTGGTGGTGGGTCACTGGTCATGTGCTGCTGTGCTGAGTTTAAAGGAAAGAATTAAAGATCCCAACAGCAGCCCACTACTGTTTCATTCTGACTTTAAGCCCTGTCCAGTGGAGAAAGGTTGTTATGCTGGCGTGTGTAGTCCAAAAACCAAGAGTCATAGAGTATCAAAAACACAGATCTTTTAATATAATTCAACACGGAAACTTACATAAAGAGAATCACTGAACACACGTCTTCACATTAACAATAACGGACGAAGACTGAGACACAGGGAGCAACTTAAGAAGGGCAGACAATCAACGTAAACGAGCTAGACACACCTGAACAGAATCACTAATTAACAGAACTAGGTCACAAGAGGAAAACACAGATCACATGGGAAATGACAACAGGAACATTCAAACATGTAACGAAGGTGTGGGACAGGCTTCAAAAAAGACAGTCTGAGGGATTTGAGATTTGAGAGAGGTTTTTACACTCAACACGAAAGGAAGCACACTAGGGATTCTTTCTTGGTTGCCATATGTATAAAACATAATAACAAACCAAGTGTGATTTGGAAACTTTTTTCATTTTGCTCTTATGAGGAATTGTTGGGGTTTGACATTTTATATACTGTTGTATTAAAAAACAAAGGTACTGTGTTTGATATTGTCTAAAGTAAGAGCTTTTGGAGTGTGTTAATTTTGAGAACATTTATAATTTGGTACTACTGTTTTTATTGCTTTCTGAACTTGAAAATGAGTTGTTTATAAAAATAAAAGTGCTATATAAATACATTTGAAGTGATTAATACATTTAATAGTAAACTTCATACAAAATAAACAGTTTCCAGATAATAATTTGCCTTTGAAAAGTGTCAGTATATGCAACATATGTAGTTACCTATTTTATTTTAAGAAGTGGGGACATTGCAAAGGGATCACCATACATGTTTTAATGCCATTTATACATTTTAAATCGGCTGAATTGTTTATAACTTCCTAACATGTCCTTTTTATTTTTGAGGATACTGTACTATCTGTTAGTTGTTGTAAAACAACTTTTTGGCTGAGATATCTAGGAATCAAAACTAATGTGTTTCCATTAGGCAATAAACTGAACAAGGTAACTGTCCCATCTTGACTCTTTAAGCTTTTACAGGCATATAGTGTGTTTCAAGGGAGTGTTAAAGTAAGAGTGCACTCTACTGTAAGGAACATCCTCTCGTTTCATGCCCCCATGAGTCTGATCCCTTTGCACATTTTAGGTAAAAACTTTTCAGTTCTTTCCTCATGTGTGCCCCACTAACCATATCGTAACCTTAAGCATTTAAGAGAAAACTCAGAAGTGAATTCAGTTCAGCTGAATTTTTTATCCACTAAGGATGTACTGTTCTGTGTGAAAATGGTATTGCTTTCCTAGAAAGATCTTAAAGGAGTCGTTTACCTAAAAATAAAAATATGCTGAAAATATGTGTAGATGAATTTGTTTCTTCATTGGAAAACAATTATAAATTTAGCGGTACATTACCAGTGAATGGGTAAACAGCAGGTAAAACACCACAACAACCCACAAGTGATGTATTGTAAGTAATCCACAAGCTTTAAAGAAATTATTTTGTAATAAACAAATCTATTATTAAGATGGTTTAACATCAAACCATTGTGTCTGTTTGAAATACGGGTCTTTTATCCATTATATTGCTTTCTCCAGTCAAGTTGTATTGTCTGAATCAGGAGAGAAATATGCACAGATCAAGAACAAGAACAGTCCAAAACTTTTCTAAACATATATTTTAGGATTTTGATGTAAAAGAATCATGGGATGGACATTAAGCAGTAATATGCACTATGGACTGGTAATTTGCCCAGAAGTGACAGAGTTGTTTTTTTCAACACACAGCTTTTTAATTCACAAGATTGACGGCACCCATTCACTGCTGGTGAGTAAGTGACATAATGCTGAATTTATCCAAATCTTTGAAGAAGCAAACTCATAAATATACAGTAGGCTGAGGATGAGTACATTTTCAGCAGATTTACATTTTTAGATGAACTATTCCTTTAAGCATTTATTCTTTTGAAAATAAGTCTTTAGATCTTACTTCACTTCCTGTTGTCTTTTGTATATGGCTATCCTCAGCACATACATGTTCTAATTAACAGCATGAAGAACATCACAGTTGTGATCATAATCATGTCCATGTGCTGAAACCTCATCATATAAATGGTGGTAGGGGTAGGAACCGATTCTCACTATCAACTAGTTGCTTGTTAGCAGCATGTTTATTAGTGATTATAAAGCACATATTCTACATGACCATATTCTACATCCCTGATCCTACCCAATACCTAAACATAACAACTACATTACTAATTATTAATAAGCAACAAATTACGAGTTTACTAAGTCAAAAGTCATAATTAATTGTTTGTTTATGGTGAGAATATGGGTCTTAAAATAAAGTATGACAGAATTCTAATTTGTCTGTTTTGTAACTTTTGTTTTTTCCATGTTTGCGGGCCCTTTCCTGTTTGCAGAGGGATATACTGTATAGGGCATTCCATCTGTCCATGTCCCCTGTCTTTCTGTTCTAAGTTAATGTTTTGCAAAAAACATGGTTTCGAGAGGATCGCATACGTAGTAATCACACACGGCTGGCAGCCAGTTCCCTAATCATCCCCTGTTATTCACACCCAATCAAACCGCTTCCCTTCTACTATAAATTCGCCTAGCTTCAATGTTCCCACATCTCGCTTTACGCATCCCTCCTCCACCCCTTCTCCGCCTTCTACCCCATTTCACGCCTTCCGGGGGGGCAGTCGGTGAACGAGCCAAACGCCGAACCCTTACCCTCGCTAGGGTTCCATCCCCTAGGGTTCGGAGTTCGCCGTTCTCCCGGCTCGCTCCCCAGACAGCTCGCCAAATTTGCTTACTATCTCATTACAAGGAAGCGTGAACTCTTGAAACCATTGTTAGCGATAATAAGCTGAGAGGCTGTTAAATTTCAGGAAGTTGGTGATGTGTGCTTCTGTTCTGTCACGTCCTGCTGTGCTCAAGTGTCTGTATTTGTACACACGGCTGCATCTGTAACCCCCTGTAGAGCTCAGGTGTTCTGCCTCACACAAGCAGATGAGTATGTACACACACACACACACTCACACACACACGTGTGGAGCAGCACTTCCAATAAAGATCACAAATTGCGCTAAATTGCATCTCTGAGTATATACTCAGGGGCTGAATACCAAAGCATGTGTTAGAGAACATTAGTTTTAAAAGTCATGTTACATTAATGTATTACACCTAAGTAGTTAACTATTTATGTTACATTGTTGCTTTTTATGTACTGTACTGCATTACTTTTGCATTAGTTTTCTCGTAGACTGTTATCTAAGGTGCTTCTAGAACTATAGCAAGTGATTTTTGTTGTTGTTATTGTCATATGATCCCTTATGTGTTATGATGTAAAGTCAGCATGTTACCAAAACCACCCAAACCAAAATGGTAGCAATAGAAGCAAATCTCAAATTTCTATTTCACAAATGATGTTTTCTGTCCTATTTGTAAGACAAATGTGTATACCTTTTCCACATTCAATGATTAAATAAGCATGACAGCTTGAAAGGCTAATTAAACAACTCTAGAGTCAGGTTCTTTGACTTTACAGTATTTTAATGATGTGCTTCATGTCAGTATAAGATCAGTGTGATCATTTTTCCATTTGTGTTATTAATGCTGTTTTCAGGAAATTTGGCAGCTTACTGTGATTATGCTTTGAACTTCCTTACTGTTAGATGTGATGTGAATGAAGCATGTCTCTGGTTGAGTGTGAATGGAGCTAATGGAGCAGTGTGTGTGAGCGAGCGGGTGTGTTTCTGCTAATGGGTAGAAAAGGCTAGTGCATTGAGAATTGTATGCATGTGCACGTGTGTACGTGTGTAGAGCTTAAGAAGTGTGATGACTGAACGGAGGTCTGTTGTACGTGCGTGTGTAGCCACTAGAGGTGAGACACGGTGACCCGAAAAGCAGTCAACATGAAAGGCACTGAAATCATTCATGCCTGCAGTGGGCATTGCAAAACATGTTCTTTAAAAGGCACAACATGGGTAACACAGAGCCCGATGTGTTCGTGCAGAGACGCTTGTCTGCTGCACACTTGTTTACTTGTCCTCAGGACCCCTCTCTCAGTCTTTTGGGTTGCATTCCCCCCACCTCTTCCATCTGTGCCTATCCGCCTCTTTCTGTGTTTTTACCTCTTTATGACCCCCTTCTCCCTCCCATTCGTTCTCTCATATTTTGGTTGGGGTGTGCTCATTCTTTGTGACATCTTTGTCTGTGTGCATCACTCTCAGTCTGTGCCCCCCTGCTGCTGGAGGAAGTTAATGTGTACACACATACACTTGTACCTGAAGAGGAGCTCTGCCAATAGTGTTTTCCATCAACACAATCTCATAAGCATGTATGGAGAGTTTGAATTTCATTCAGAGAATATTCAGGACTTGCATGACAAACATGTTTGTTTTCATGAATTTAATAGCATTCTCTGTCTATCTGTCTGTCTTTATTGCTTACAGGAATCCTGGTAACACTTTCAATCAATCACTTTTATTTATATAGCGCTTTTAACAATACAGATGGTAGCGAAGCACTGAACATTATCAAATAGGAGAACAGAGTGATGATAATGTATAATGACGAGATTAGACTATTTATTTATCAAATGCAGAGATGGTCTCTGTAATCAAATCGACGATAATCACTAGAAATTAGGTGTCCCCAACCAAGCAAGCCAGAGGTGACAGTGGCAAGGAACCAAAACCCCATCCATGAGAGAATGGGGAAAAAAAACCTTGGGAGAAACCAGACTTAGTTGGGGCCAGTTCTCCTCTGGCTGGACGCCCAGCACCTAATTTCCAGTTCAATTTTAAGTGCATGTCAGATTGCGCAAAGGACTTATAGTGTGTGTGTGTTTGTGTGCATTTGGTTTCGATGATCTGTCTCTGGGGCTCATCTAGGTGTTCTGGTCTCCGAAGAAGATCATCTCTTTGTGCTGATACACCATCTGATCTGGAAACGGGCTGAGGAACAGAATAAGAGTGAGACAGACTAATATTAGCATAGATGCCATTCTTTTTACGATGTAACAAGTACATCGTGTGTGAAGGGGAGTGTTCCCGGTTCCGGCTGATCTAATT
>JAUMHE010000042.1:9513984-9528301 GCA_032359235.1 Enteromius mattozi
TATCCACACCCACACACACGCACTCATTCATACACACAACATGCAAGAATGAGATCGTGAACCCATGAACCGTGACAGTCTTACTTTATTAAATGGAAGTAGAAACAGATTCAGTGATGTTCGTCCTACTTTTAAAACTGCTTAAATATTGGTTGTTTTTCGCACAGCCAATTAAAACACTTGGAATATTATCAGTGAGTTACATTTGGCTTTTTAAGATTTTCTTTGTTATACATTAAAGTGAGCTTCCATTGCATCAACATCGCCCCAATGATTTTGTATCACATTGTCATGTAAATTTCTCAAATTTCAGTGACTTTAGAATACCTGCAATACATATATAATTGGGTCCCACTTTAAGGTGCACTTAAATGCTATGTATTAATACAATGCACTTATTGTGTAGCCTACATACATGTCTTTAAATTGTACTTACACTTAAAAATACCTGTATACAATTACATACATAATTAATTTCTGTAATTACATTTACAAAACTGTTGTACAAAAGTGTAGTCTTATCTCATAAAATTATGTACCATTCAGACATTTCCTAATGTGTCATTTATTTCAAATGAACAAACTACTGCTTTTTATCTCAAATATGTATTTCTGGTAGGAATTTCAGAAGTCAAAAATTACAATGATACCAGTCTTTCTACAGAATCGTTAGTATACGGAGTACCATCTCATTACACTGCCTCAATGCTTACATGCACATTAGTGCACATGATCTGTGAAGAACACTCATATCTCATGTAATTTGATGGCATGTTAATGTCATAAAAACTTCTTGGTCAAAAGCCCATCTCAGTGAGCTATTAAGGTACATTACAGTGTCATTACAGTTATTTATTGAATAAGTGCATATTGCCTTTTGGATAAGTGCATCTGAACACAGTAAACACCCACACGTCTGCACGTGAAAACCAGTTTGGCTCTCTCATCCATCCCACCCACTCTGCAAACAGACTGTGCTGATCATTATCCCTTTATCCAATCATTTATCCATCTCTTCCTGTCTCAGGACCTCGCACATAGCGCACATGCTGTCCAGCGCCAGTGTTCATGCATACAGTTGGCAGCTAACTCTTGTCTGATGGTGAGAGAGAGAGAATGAAAGGAAGAGAAAGGGATGATAAATAAAGCTTCAAAAACTAAAGGACAATAGGTCTATTTTACCATAATGTTTGAAGTCAGATTTTGAAGTCAAGTGCTCTTGTTATTTTGTTTCTCCGTCATTTCGGAAACAATTGCGTATGTTAAAAAAGAGGGAGGCAGAGTGAAAGAGGAAGCTTATTTTTCACAGGCTATATAATGGAAGTGGTCCTAAATTAAAGTCAGAAATAGGTCATATAATCCTGTAGCTGATGCATTACCTGTGAATCTAACAGGCTGTGCAGGTTGTTGTCTGCATTTTTCTTCTCCTGCTCATTTTCCTCTGTTCTCCTCCACTGGTAGTTTGACTATGAGATACTATGGCTTTTTAATGGTTTCTGTCATAGGTCAGAGATAAATTACTGAAGCCATTAGCAAAGACAACACAATACTAAGATACCCCCAGAGTTCTCTTGTTCTCTTGACCTACATACCCCTCATCACTGCTTCAGTATTTCTCAATATGTACATTTTAGACAGAAATATAATTTGCTTTTTGTGTTTTTTTTTTTTCTTACAACAGAATGATTACTCTAATCTAACACAATTTTCTGTTTCAATAAAGGCAGGAGACAGAAAGTCTTTTGAAGATTTCTTGTAAAAAAAGGTCAAAAGTCACTAAATTGGCTGCAGAGTGCAATCGGACTCAGCATTTATATCTTCATCAAATCAGGATGCTTCTATCTCAACCAGTCATAATGCAGATTCAACGTATGAGTTCATTTAAAGGAAAACACCACCGTATTTCCATATTCCACTATGTTCTTCCCTCAACTTAGACGATTTGTTACTTACCTGTCCCGTCCCACTCCAGTGTTTGTTAGCGTTTAGCTTAGGTCCGTTCATTCCTTAGGATCCAAACAGGGATGAATTTAGGAACCACCAAACACTTCCACGTTTTCCCTATTTAAAGACGGTTACAAGAGTTGCGCGAGTAAGTATGGTGACACAAAATAAAACGTGGCACTTTGCAACACTTCAACCTCGGCGCAGTAATATCATCACTCCTAAAAGCTCCCCCACTTCCGCCATATGTTTACTTGTGTAACTAGTCATGTAACTGTCTTGAAATAGGGAAAACGTGTTTGGTGGTTTCTAAATTCATCCCTGTTTGTCTCCTAAGGAATGAACCACTCGTCTAAGTTAAAGGAAGAACATGTGTGGAATATGGAAAAATGGTGGAGTTTTCGTTTAAGATGCATTTCTAAGTATTTTATGTCAATTATTTTCCAATAATCTATCTTAGAAGCTAAAATAACATTTCCAGTCTCACACTTGTCTTGTACATTAAATAGACAAATAGATTTCCTGTTTTCTCTCAGCTCATTAAAACTCAAGTGGGCATTTAGAAAGCAAAGAACACTCATCTTTACATATCATAAAATCATTATATTTTAGATTAAAAATAAGATTTCATTGACACCGAATTTACAAGAAAACAAGAAAAAAGCTATTTTAAGATATATTATCTAAAAACTATGATTTAACATGTGATCTCGACTCCTGCTTATAGGACAGACAGGAATATTTAAGGTGGATATAAATAGAGAAATAGATAAATAGAGAGAGGGGGAGACAGAAGATTAATTAAATGGAGGGAGGGTGACAGAAAGAAATGAGGAAAGCAATAGTACTGCAGAGAAATGTGTTGTCATAACAGTAACACAAGCTTATCTTATCTTGAGACCTGTTCTTTTGCATTCTATAGAAGCATTGTTCCAAATTGTGTGTTATCTTGTTCCCAAAACGAGGGAACGAGGGAAAAAATACATAATTGCGTGTGTTTGTGTACTTATGTGCCTGCATCTGTCAGTCCATCTACATGCAAGAGAGACAGAGATAAGGAGGCACCAGGGGAAAAAAATATATGCGAGAGAGATAAAATGTGAGAGAGTGTGATTGTGAGTGTGAAACCGTGATATTTCCTTAATGCAATCATGTGCTTTGAGCCTTGTAATGTGCTTGAGAGACAAAGCTGCAGGAAAAGATGTGCTCTACTATAATAGGGCAAATCACTGTCAGACTTCCATTGCTGTCTGTCTGTCCGTCCGTCCGGGTGTGCCGCACAAGTCTTGAAAAGTGAAGCTGTTGCATCTTTGATCCCCCCCAGGTGACTCGCTGCAGTATAGAATCAGAATCAGAATCAGAATCAGAATCAGAAAGAATCAGAAAGAGCTTTATTGCCAAGTATGCTTGCACATACAAGAAATTTGTTTTGGTGTCACAGCTACCAGTACACAGAGACAACAACAACACAACGAAGAATAAAAAAAAAAAATCAAAAACACAATAATAAATTTAAATAAATAAACTATGGATTGTATGTACATGTGTGCTATGGATTAAATAGTATAAAAACTATGGTTAAAAATGATACTAAGATAAAGGTCATAAACCCTGCCCTCTCCATGTAATCTAATGGGACATGAGACAAACTAAATAATTAAATAACACTTCAACACTACACTTTCTATAGTGGAAGTAAGTGGAGTCGCGTTGTCCATTTTTTTATGGTCTATGGTCTATCCAGCAGGACACAAAACAATCAAATAATAAATAGGACATTAAATATGAATTTACTTCAAGCATACAACATCTTATTTATAGCAGACAACCATATGTTTGACTATACTGTCAGCCCATATTCAGTTCAGTTCAGTTCAGTTAAGTTTATTTGTATAGCACTTTTTACATGATTCAAATTGTGGCAAAACCAGCTTTACAGACAATTTCAGAAAGTTTCTACGTTGTATTAAGTAGTTGCTTGTCAGTGGTGACTGTCAAGTTGATATCCATATAGCAGAAATGTACAGTAAAATCATACAGTTAGTTAATGACATAGTCAAACAAGTGGTGAACACTGTTAACGACAATCATTATGTTGCGATCAAACTTACAGTAAAATGTTGTACTTTTGTATGTTGGTATCATCTGAGGTACTCCTAGTTCTGAGGTCTTCCTAGTTACCTCAGGATGCCAATTCTGTGTGTCTATCTGTTTACCTTTATGTGTATGCCCCCGTCTATCTGTCTAGCTGTTGCCCTTTAAAGCCCTTTAAGATAACACTAATCCATTCAGTTCAGCAATTTTAGCATTGCTGATGTATAAAGACTTCAAACATTGATCATATGCTCACTGTTCTATAGGATGAGTCACAATGATGTTTTGCTTCATATTTTTGGTTTAGACCATGCAGAAACAGAAAATAACAAGAGATCAGGTGAAGTGTGCTGGTTTGCATGAGTCACAAGTGCTTAAAGACCTTTCTTTCAAGCATGTGAATAACTGTGACTCAGGGTGTCGGGATGACACAATGAATCACCTTTTAATACAGCTTGCATTTACGTCCATGTATATAATCTATTTATTTGGGTGAAATGCGCAGTTCTATTTGTGGGTGTATATTTTGCACTAGAATGTGTCTTGTCTTTGTTAGGAACTGGAAATGACAGAGAAATATGTTGCATACCTTTATTTTAATTAGAATACGCATCTGTTTTTGAATGTACATGTACACCCTTTTACATACAGAGTACACCCAAATATCTAAGATTAAAAAAAGAACATAAAGGCTTCCTATCCATGAAGCACTGTTTCTACTGTCTCTGTGCTATAGCTTCCAGCTACATAAAGCCAGCTGATCCATGCTTTGTCTTACCTTTATGCAGCTGTGTACTCAGTTGATATAGAAATCCAGTTTTCTTGGCAGAAAAAAAATATTCTGAAAATGAAATTGTGTGTGAGAGAGAGAAAAAATTTAAGCAGATTATCTATGATCTCTTTAGGTCAACTGATGCCAAATGCAGCTGCTTAATAAAGCAAAGGTCAACAGATATAAGGGAATGAGTCTGCTGGGCCAATCAGACAAGATGTAGATCCCAGATGCCTGCTGTAGTCATAGAATATTTGACAGTGTCACAAAGAAGAATGTACTGTATGCATGCAGTTTCACACATGCATGTGTTTGTTTGTTCCTTCTGCTTTCTCCATCTTGTTTATATTTTTTAATCTTCTATCGGATACAATAATTTATTCCATATTTCTGCCTGTCATGAGAAATCCCATCTGCAGGAGCACTGAGTCATTGAAATAATTTTGCCTTGGGAATAAGATTTGTACAGTGGCTGAACGGTTTCTGACCCCCTGTAATGACTCAGGAAACTTAAAGAAAGCTACTATAATTTTTCTGGCTGACTGGTGGTCCAGCCTTAATGTTCAGTTCATATTACTGTATAGGGAATAGAGTGGCGATCTGGTCATTTCTCTTCCTGGTAGATAATGAGGTGTTTTTTCCTTCCCCCAAATAAAACCATTACAGTGGTAATAAATTATATCATGACACACATTTTCATAAAGTGAAAACTATACTATACTGATTCTACAGTCAAGAATACTTTGCCCCTATGGTTTATTAGCAGCAGCCCGCTGCAAGTTTTCCTGGAATATGGATCTCTGTCCTAATTGCTTTTCATAGATGTTGCCGGCTTTATTTTACATTAAATAAGTGGTTCCTTATAAAGTGCTTCCTATATTAAGTGCACTTGAAACGCTAGCAGGCAGAAATGGGATTAATCCAATCTTTGTCAAAAATCTGTCCAGCCCAGTAATTGCAAATTGGAGCTCAAGCCTTGGTAATTGGCTTTATGAAGAGGAGGAGTGAAAGAGGGAAAGCGAGAAATCATCCTTTCTCTGAATATTATCTCTGCTTTTATTTTCCTTAAAAGATATCAGGAACACCTGAGTTCATTCATCTGTAAATGACTAGTTAATCCTATTTCAGAGGAGCATAGGTGTACAGATAGCTTCAGTGGGGTCAAGGTTTAGCTGGTTAGCATGGCCCCATTTGTCCCTGCAGGTACAGACCATAGACCTTAGATAACTACAAGGCATCTTTTTTCATTTATGGGTGTTTGAAAAGCAAGATTTTTTTTGCAAGAATTATGATGCATTATACATTAGCAGTAATAAATTATAATACATCAGATGTTTTATAGAAATAGAGACTCATAGAGAAGTTTTCACAAGGTTGCCAAGTCTGTGGTTCCACCACAGTTATACATTTACACTGTTGCTTTGGGTTGTTTTCTAGTCCGCAGTTTAAAGAGAAAGTTAAATGTGAATGGGCTAGTTTTGAATAGCAGTCAGGCTGGTTAGGTTTCACAGACCTGGCAACCCTGTTTTTTCAATGCCTGTTACTTTTGGCTGAGCATATTTGCTGGTGAAGGTTATAGGTTGTGCTGTCAGTCATTCATTTTTGTTATAATGTCATCTTTCCTTTATCTTTAGAGTGATTGGGAGCATTTGTGACTTTGGTGACTAGCACAAAAAACATGTCCAAAACTGAGTGCCTGTGAGCAAAGGTGGCAGTTTTTTAAATTGTGTATGTCTGGGTCTTGTGCCAGCCGAGCAAATACCATTGAAATTAGAGGAAATTACCTACTGAGAAATTGCTGTTGAGTTCTTAATTCCCTCATTCTTTAGTAACCGCCTCGTTGCAAAGCTTGCATTTCTGTGCCAAAAAAGTTCAGAATGAATCATTATTGCAGTAATAAATAGTCTTTTTGGACTGATTTGGATGTTTTACAAGCTCTTTATCTCAAAACATTAAGGAAAATTTCCTTGCACATAAAACGACCCCATTTAGACGAGTGTGGGATTTGACACTTTTCTGTGAAATCTGATATTGGGAAATAGGAAATGAAAGAGCAGGTGTGGGAGTTTATGTGAAATTACCTTGAAAATGTTCTTCAGTACAGTTGTCTCTCATCTAGTTAGGATATAATGGTTTTAAATTCTTATGCTTCAGAAACAGTGTGCAAGCCCATGTCAGAGCAAAAAAAAATGCAAATATGTTTTTTTTTTTTATATAAATGCAGATTTATACCTCACGATGTGATTTCGTTTCATGCATGTGTGACTATATTTCTTATTTTAAACTAGGTTTTTATGTAAAAGAGACATTGGATTGTTTCACGATAGGTTTAGACAGTAGGGTAGTATATATAAGGTTACATAATTTTTTTGTACCATTATTGCTATTTATTGGAGAGACAGTTTTGGGAAGCACAACTTTAGCACAATGATCCTTCCAACTTTACAAAGGTCTTCATAGGGTTGGTGTTGTATGATTTGAATTTCACTTGTAAAACACTATGTCAGAACAAATGAGGACTTGTGACTTACTGTAAAACACTTGGTTAGTGCTGTCAGTAGTTACAAATGTATTGTATAGTCTGACATACTTGAGTGAGCCTTGCAGTTTCACTTATTGTCCAACACGCTGCATCTTGTATTGAGTGGAGATGATGTGTGGAGGTTTAGGAAGACTTTTGAGCCACTGCATACATTGCATATCTTCTGAAAAGGTGAAGGTTACTCTGAATAAAATTGTGCACATAATGGAACTATTCTTAGGCTATACGACGTTTTGCCGCATGACTGCTGTTCTTATTCTAGTGGGTCAGTGAATCTTGAGCTTTGCCCTGGATGGTGACTTTTTCACAATGAGCCTGAAGGGTTTGCTGGAGTCATGAAATGTTGTTGAGGTTATAGAAACATAGCAGAATGTGTACATTATAGCAGATGTAATTGTATCTGTGATGTGTATTTATTTTTCATATTGTGAACATTTAAAAGGGTTAGTGCACCTCAAAATAAAAATTTTGTCATTTATCACTTGTCCCCATGTCTTTTTCGGATCGAACCCGAAAAGCTTTGTTTGTGTTTAGAACACAATTTAAGATATTTTGGATGAAAATCGGGAGGCTATATTTTAGGGTGGAGTAACCTGTTAATAGTCATTCTACTGTAAAGAACCGTTTGTGCAATATAAAGATTCCATAGATATTAAAGTTTCTTTATGGAACCATCAATGCCAATAAAGAACCTTTATTTTTTCATTTAATTGAGTATTTAAATTTGAGTCTTTACTGGTTCTTGTGTGTTAAAATCTCACTACCAATAATGGAGTTTGGAGTTTTTTTTATTTTGTTGGCAAAATATGGGGAGTCTTTTTAATTGCATTGTTTAAGGCATCATTCACATCCTTAGCAATGTTTTTCTTTGTAAACTCTACTAATAATGGTCAGAATTTGCTGAGTGAGCATTGAATGAGGGAATAATTCTGCTGTGCTTGTTCCGTCTTCTGATCACTGATTTTTAGTTTATCCTTTTTTCACACTTTCTCTCTCAGAAGTGTGTGTTTAGAGTATGAGAATCTGTGGGAGGCCTTAGTAACAGTTATTACCTTTACCTTTTACCTTATCAGTGCTGGGAAATAAAGGTTTTCTGTCAGAGTAGCTTTTAAAGTAACAAGCTACTTTCAAGTAACTGTGGAATGTCACGAAAATGTCACAATTTCTTATAAGACACTGTTACACGCCTTGAAGCCAAGTGAAATAAAGCAATAATGAAACCCTCTTCTGTTCTGCGGCTTCTATACAGTACGTACCTGTATGGAATCCGTTTAAGTGAATCTATTCTTTTGTTCATTAATCCCACTTCTTGATTCACATAAACTGCCTAAACGAACCATCCATACTCCCATCCATCCATTTTCCAATCCACTTGATTTGTGTACGGCTGCAGGAATGTTAGAGCACCAAACAACCATTTGCTAAAATGGTTCACCAATTGTTCCTCATTATTTTGTGCCAAAACAGTTCTATTATGAAAGACTTTAAATAGCTTGAATGTAGTTACAATTTCCCTTTAGTAGCTCTTCTGCCCCAAATATGCCCAATTATACTGTAAAAAAATAACAATTCAGTGTGTAATATTTATTTGCAGTTTGAAAACCACTGATGTAGATAAGCTATTTTTTTTTCAAATAAGGATCTTGACCATAGTTTAGCAACTATGTTATTAGTACATTACAACTTTTGAAGCTAAAGATTTAGTTTTTCTACCCTAGCAGTTATGAAGACTGCAGTAGTTTTCATTTCTTTGCCTGGAGGCAGAACTTCTAAAACTGTGAAATGCAGGTCCCATACAACTCGCACAGTCACTTATACCAATGCTGATCAGGCCCTATATATTGGGCATCATGCCAGAGCTCTAACTCGGCCTCTTCTGATATCTGCCTCTTAAGGGTGATTTAAGAGAAGCTAATGACAAATGGAAGGTGTTAAAGCAACTGCAACTGTGGATAAAGGGACTGATGGCTCTCTTTCTGTAGTTATACCATATTTATAAAAACATAGCGTGATAGAGAAAGAAAAAGAGTAAGAAAAGTATTTCTGTCTTTTTTGCCGGTCCTGTAAACCCCTAAATCGTATTATTTGTGTGCACAGACTTCAGACACATCACAATCCATTTACTTGTGATGTAAAGGCTAGTACCTTGGAGTAATTGACATTTTTTCAATCTTTAAGCCGCTTCCACCACAGGGTTTTACTGCTGCTGTTATGATGTACTGTACCTTACCCTGAAGCGAGCTGCATTATAAAATCTCTCACTAGGAGTGAGAATTGCTGACAGTGGAGCACCTCTTAAAGGTTGATTGTCCTGAAATCATGGACTCATAACATGGAATGTTCTGGAAACAAGCTTCTTCCTTATTGTTCACGCTCAATAAATGTGTTAAATGCTTTTCTAGGACCTTCTCCAAGCCAAATCATAACCATTACTCACAACAGCACAAAAGGGCAAAAGACAATATATTGTTCCTGCTGACCCTTGTCAAATTCCACTTACTATGACCTTGGAGGATTCACTTGATGTGTTAGAAATTCCAAAATAATTTCAGTTTGAAATGTATGTGTGTATGTGTATACATTGTATATGTGTAAGTGCAAATGTATGTGTATATAATATATTGCAGTATATATATATATATATATATATATATATATATATATATAAATATAATTTTAATTATTACATTTTTTAAATATTGATCTGAGAAAAACTTTAATTATGGAATTATGAATTATGAAATATTTAAGATTGCAACAAATAAGCAAATTTGTGACAATAATATTAAACTAATATTAAACAGTATATACATGATATATTCTAACTTAATAGTAATGATCAAAATTGTTTAAAATATATACAGTGGATCAAAACAAGTCAATCAAAGTTGTCCTAAGACAAAAACACATTTTAGTTTTAGGTTTTAGGACAACTTTGACGAAAGGTTTTGATCCACTTCAAATGTTGACTACTGTATACACACACAATTTTTATAATATATAATACATTATATTATACATACAATTGCTTAGGAATTTTACTTAAATTGATACTTCTATAATTTAAATCTTTATTTTTGGACATGTGCATTAGATTCATTAGTATCAGATGTATGTGTTGTGTGTGCTGAACAGACCCATGTGCTGTTCTCTCTGTAGAGCTGATGGGGTGAAATGAAGAAGCTCTGTATTTCTGACCGTCATAATATGCTCAACTCTTCAGTACATATGCACACACGCACAATGAATATGAAAAATGTGTAAAAGCATGCTTGACTTCTCCACACTCTACTGTCAGCAGTTACCTCGTATGTGCTTGTCTGTTATTCAGCGTAGCACACATTTCCCTGCTGCTATCATAATTGTAACTCACAAAAGCTGGGAGCTGCTTTTATTCCAGAAACTAGGTAATATTGCATTTACACCATTTATAGTGGAGGAGGTATGTTATTTGCTTTATGTTATAGTGCTTTGCTCAATGGGAAAAGGTAAATTGCCACTTTAAGGGTGTTGGCATTTTATATGTAACAGAAGTTATAAAAGTTTTTGGATTTAAAGGGCCACTGTCCAAACACAATGTACCAGATTTTTTTTTTTTTTTTTTTTTAGCATTTTTGCTCTAATTATCACAATCTTAGTAGTGTAAGGTAGTGTAAGACAAAAATTCTAAGGGTGTCAACAAATAATGATGATAATTGTGTAATTATGAACAGCTTGTTTTTCTTATTTATTTATTTATTTTTAAGGGAAAAAAAATATAGGCCTATATATTGTTTTCTTTTGTTGACAGTGTAAAGTAAACCTAAGGTAAAAATTCCCCCAAGGGCACCCATTGTTCAACAAAATATGCTGGATTTTTTGCTGTAATTATGGCAAAGTTGCTTTTTTTTTTCAAAGTATGATAGTATTGTTATAGTAAGGTTATATAACTTATATAACCATACAACTTAAAACTGTTAAAACTGTTTACAATGGACTAAAAACAACAACTGCAGAGAGGAAAATTACAGCAGACCACCACACGCCACTGCTCTTGGAGGACATGCTTGTTTGAATAGGACAGCCTAATGCTTGACACTTGGGTGGATGAGAAGCAGAACTGACAGTCCTGTCAGCATGAGGACTGGCAGAGTGTGTGTGTGTGTGTTTGGTGACTTGGGCTCAAACCTGACATCTGACAGGGTGAAGGCCTCAGTAGCGCTGTACGTATTTCTCTGTCTCCACCTCTCTTTCAGTGATCATGTGAATGTGCGTGTGTTTCAGAGTCTGTGGCACGGATCTGTCAGCTTGTGTCTTGCCAGCTTTGCTCTGAACTTGCCTGACGCGGAGTGTGACACCACCTGTGGTGTTTTGTCATCTCCGCTCGCTCATGGGAGATGCTGAGCTTGTACGACAGGTACCGTCACACCGTCCACAAGCTGCAGCATAACACCAGTGTCACAAGGTTGTATCGCGCTGGCCGCAAATGATCCAGGAGAGCGTGTGGGCGTGAGGTTGTGATCGTAATCATGAGAGAACATGAAAGTGAAGTGTTAGTTGAAGCTTCCTTTTATTGAATAGTCCAAATGGTGGAAACTTTCAGGGGTTGTTTCACCATTAGCACAGCTCTTGTTGTCAATAAGCCTGGTGTAAAAGCTAATTGACTACTTTGAATAACTCGTTCGAATAAAACATTTATTGCCAACAAGTGAGTTTCATCATATACAGACAGACAGGAAAAGTAAAAGGAGAATAGTGCAATGAAAGAGGAGGGATGTCTGTGCATGCGTCATGAAGAAATCTGTTCACCCCAGCAATCTCTGCTGTCCTTAATTCAAGCAGGCAAGTAATGCCAAGAGACAAAGAGAAAAGAAAAAGGCATGACTGAACAGATATGATATGAATTTCTCTAGTCTTTTTTGGTTAAAATTTGAAATGCTTGATAGCATCCCTGAATTGTCTTTTTATATACCATATAACGTCTGTCTGTCTGTCTGTCTGTCTGGCTGTCAGTGGCTCCACACACCTAAATCAAGTTATTTGGAAAACTAATTTTAAAAAAAATGTAAACTAGTTTTCTCAGATCACTTTATATTTGACAGAAAATGTTTCAGTCTGTCCATGATTAAGTCATATATTATAATGCTAGCAGCCTATATCTCATTTTTCTTCACAAATATGATTTTAGAGTTTGGCAATCTAAAGATGCCACTGATTACATGCTAATTACAATTTATTTTAAGCTACTTGATTACATTTTTTTTTCTAAATGAAAACACTCAGTTAAGCCAAAAGAGTATCGATTTCAATCAACTTAAGATAGTGAAATTGTTTATTGAAATATGAAATATTTATTCTTGTGGTCAGTGAGAAATTCGCCACCTGGTCTCATAAAAATTTGTACCTCTCTGCACTTTTTGTGTAACACTGTTTTTACGTACATTCATGGTCTATCATGTTGGAAATATGCCCTACACCAAATCCAGCCCTAAACCTACCCCCAAAAATGCAAAACTGATATAAAAAGGCGTTTAATGATGCAACCATGCCATTTCAACTTCCTTTTACATAGATTTGAACTGTTTTGTCGAACCGTAGTTATTCGAACCGGAGCTCCAAATACGTCTTCGTACTCTGTGAGCTGGCAAACAAACCTACTGTACCATCTATGAAAACCCATAAATATGAAGCTCGATATGTGTGATGCTAACGTTTAAAAGCATTTGTTGGTATATATTTTGTGCCTCGCTACAGTGTGCACCAAGGTATGTTTATGCCTTGAGACCAGGTAGGAAATTCGCTTGGACGTTCATTCACAGAGGCCTCTGGGTTTTCAGAAAGTGCTTGCTCGTCATGGAAGCCCTTTGATGTAAATTGAACTGACCCAATCTCACAAAGGTGGTCTATGGTTCATTTCTGAACATTTTGTGCTGACTTTTTCCCATTCTGCCTGTTATTTGTCAGTGTAAAGAGAAGCAGATGGTATTAGAAACACCAAGGTCATGTCTGAGCTGATCAAATTTATACCTTTAATGATGCAAGTTGCTTTGAAAGTTTCTGCCAAATTCATAAATGGAAATATTATTTGTTTCAAAATGACAGACTGTCCAAATGATCTGTGAACTGGGATACAAAAATGCAGAAATATGAGACATATTTTTCACAAAACACTGCAGCTGTCAAAATTTCCTATTTATTTGTCGGCAAAAGTCAGCCAGTTGATGTAAAATACGGCATCTGGCAGACTTTTGCTGACAAATAAACTGAGATATATTGAAGCAGGTAACACGGAAAGAGTACACACTGTTCATTTACAACTGCGTTACAACACTTTCAAAGAACAACCTTAATTTTAGTAAATTTGATCAATTAAAATGTAGTTACATTTACTTTCATCAACAAACAAAGGTATAGCACTTTACTGACTTGATTAGCTTCACATGTGTTGCGTAGTGCTTTTAAAACCAATTCTTGTCTATGTTTGCTTCTAGCTGGTGCGGAGACTTGTGAGTAGACAGATAGTAAAAGGGGCCTCTGGCAGCAGGGAGTGAAGTAAAGCACAGGGAGCTGCTTTAAAAAAATTACCCACAAGTTACCCGATTCAGTTTCAATGAGAGTGGTGGCTGCAATCCAGCAAAACCACTTTGAATGTGTGATAGGTTAGAAAAGTATGCATCTGAGAGCACCTTGTGCTGCCCTAGGCTGTTAACAATATCTGGGATCCTCTACTGCAGCTTAAATGAGCCAGTTTATAAATGTCTTTTACTGAGATTTTTACAATTAGTAATGTTAGTGCTGGAATTTTTTATGTTTTGCAGCATGTTTGCTATGATGGCAATATTCTCTTATGCAGACAGAATCTGATCCTATATGTTTTGTAACCACGCAGAACTTTTTCAGAATTTTTTTTCAGAATCAGAATGGGCTTTATTGCCAGGTATGTTTACACATACGAGGAATTTGTTTTTGTAACAAAGCTCTGCAGT
>JAUMHE010000042.1:9541073-9555020 GCA_032359235.1 Enteromius mattozi
CTAAAGACAGTCTTCCTTCAGAAATACAGTGATATAAAAACACCCACGCCTCGGTTTGATTTTTAAATGCGCATTACATGCTCATGTTTATTCAACGAAGCCTTTTGGAAAATCGGTTTTTATATTGTGGCAGGTCGCCACAAATAAATAAATATTTGGGAAACACATCCCACAGCACAATAACCCAAGACCATCTTCATTACTCTTTATTAGCTGCGTTTGTAGCCCACGACAACCAGACCGCTAAACAAACACAGACCGGAAGTTAACTTAGCTCCAGGCGCGTAAAACATGAATAAAGCTCACATGCACTCAACTTAATATGTTCTTATAATTATATTCTTTAAATTCGCTGGAGTGTTTTATTCATAAGGCTCAATTAGGGCGGTTCAGTGAGCTTGAAAAGTAGTCCCCAGATTATAAGACATGCTCCCTGTGCAAGCAAGAGGATCTGGCCGTTTTCAGGCGCTGTGGGATATCACTGCCATGTTACGGCAGTAAACTTCCTGTATTATTACTCCGGAGTGGGAATAGTTCCTAATAGTGCAATGCTTACGGATGCAAGCCGCCGTTAAAATCCAAAGAAGAAGAAGAATAGTTCCTAATCATATCGGCCTAGAAAATCGCAACTTTCCGGTCTTAGTACATGATATAACTACAGAAGAGTCAAGTTTTAAATAGAAAAAAATATCGAAACTCTTTGGTCATCTGCAAAATATTCATTATTTTACCAAAATAAGAGGGATCATACAAAATGCATGTTATTGTTTGTTTAGTACTGAACTAAATAAGATATTTCACAGAAAAGATATTTACATATAGTCCACACAAGAAAATAATAGTTTAATTTATAAAAAAGACCCCGTTAAAAAGTTTACATACACTTGAATACTGTAATTATACTTCATAATTAATACATCTACGAAAGTTTTTTGAATTTGAAGATCAGGGTAAATTTAACTTATTTCGTCTTGGAAACATGCAAGTGTAACTTCTGAAGGGCAAGTACTAAATGAAAACATGATATTTAGGTACAAAAAGAAAAATGTACACATCTTCATTCTTTTCAAAAGTTAGGGTTAGGCTTAGGCCTTTTAATGCATCATTTTTGCATCATTGAGCATTTGAACCTTCTCTAATAGTTGCATATTAGTCCCTCAATTGTCCTCAGTGTACAAAATGGATCTCCAAGTCATACAGTCATTGTTGGAAAGGGTTGCTTGAGTGCAGCAAGTCAGCTACCTCAGCTTTTGGATGTAGTTAAAGACTCCTTAACCTGTATCTCTTCCTTTCTGTCTGTTTCTCAGGTAACATCTTTGTGGTGAGTTTGGCAGTGGCAGACCTGGTGGTGGCCATCTATCCATATCCGCTGGTCCTGACCTCCATATTTCACCGGGGCTGGAACCTGGGATACATGCACTGCCAAATCAGCGGCTTCCTGATGGGTGTCAGTGTAATCGGCTCCATCTTCAACATCACCGGCATCGCAATCAACCGCTACTGTTATATCTGCCACAGCCTCAAATATGACAAGCTCTACAGCGACAAAAACTCAGTTTGCTATGTACTGTTAATCTGGGCCTTGACGGTGCTTGCTATTGTGCCCAACTTGTTCGTAGGCTCCCTGCAGTATGATCCACGGGTATATTCCTGTACGTTCGAGCAGTCGGCAAGCTCGGCATACACGATCGCTGTCGTCTTCTTCCATTTCATTCTTCCCATCATGATCGTCACCTACTGTTATCTGCGAATATGGGTTCTGGTCATACAGGTGCGACGAAGAGTGAAGCCCGACAATCGTCCCAAGCTCACGCCTCATGACGTGCGAAACTTCGTCACAATGTTTGTTGTTTTCGTGCTCTTTGCCGTTTGCTGGGCACCATTAAACTTCATCGGGTTGGCGGTAGCGATTTCCCCCGAGCGCATGGTTCCTTTAATACCTGAATGGCTCTTTGTGGCAAGTTATTTCATGGCATACTTCAACAGTTGCCTCAATGCAATCGTCTATGGAGTTTTAAACCAGAACTTCCGTCGTGAGTATAAACGCATCGTGGTTTCAGTATGTACTGCTAGGATCTTCTTTGGGGAAAGTTCTAATGAAGCGCAAGAAAGACTCAAGAGCAAACCTTCGCCACTCATGACCAACAACAATCAGGTCAAAGTGGACTCTGTGTAAGCGTGAAAAGAACACAGCAAACCCAATCCTTGCTTGAAACTAAGCAAACCTGATTTAAAAAAAATCTGATCACCAAATATGTTGTTAGGATGCTGCGTTTAGCCCTAATACTGTGATTTGTTGCCTCAACACAATCAAAACTAACAGGAAATTATTATCATTGTCTTTTATAAAGCAGTTTTTTCATTCTTGTTCAGAAGTACTTGTATGTATGAATTTAATTGTTTAAATGTTTACAGTAATTGTATCAGCAAATCTATGTAAGACATACTTTGTGTAATGATTTTATATGAGTTATCTTTGTCTGAAGAGAACAAAAAACAAATATGAAGGTATGATCGATATATATATATTACTGTATATAAATATATATATATATATATATATATATATATATATATATTGAGTGTGTTTCGCTGATGTTGATAATTCAGTGGAGAACGAAGAACAACGCTCTCAAAATGTTGCCATGAACATCAGCATACTGTATCGCTACAATGCCTGGCCATAAATGTGACCAAAACTTTTTTAAACACTCAAACAAAAGAGTTTGTTACAGAGTTTACTGTTTTGAGATGACCTCACCCGGTTCAACACTGTTACTCTACATATGAGAAAGCAATACACCTGGATTGCTGCTTTCCCACAATCCCCTGCAAATATTTTTGAGGGTATGGGGTTCCTTCTCTGTAGGGTTTCTATCCTCTTTTCTGTTTTTTATTGTTTTTATTTTCAGTATTACCTGTCTTTATTTAAACTGTTCCTTGTCTTCTCTCTTTATTTTTCTTTGTATCCATCTCTTTCTCTCCACTCTTTGTATGCATGGATCTGATGAGAAGTTCATATGCAAACTGAGTAAAAATAATAAAAGTAAAATGTTTGATAAATAAGGAATAAAATGGGAATTTCTGCATTATATCTGTATGTGTGGAAATGTGAACTGATATTACTGACATGCTTCAAGAAGAAACCTACTAATGGCCTGAGACTTTTGCACCATACTGAGTTATGTTTATTTATTTTTTTATGTCAAACAAATACTAATTTAATATATTTTTTTCATTAATTAATTGTTTATTTATGTATTTATTGTTTTTTGCATTGTGATATTAAATATAACGCCAGCCATTATTATGCACCATTTTTATATAGCACAGTAGAAAATGGGACAAAATACAAGTAGTATCACCAACACTCCAATAAAAATAATAAAGTACAGTATTAGGTTGAAGCTTATGCAATAGGTCTAGCTGAACGCCCACTTCTCTCTCTCTCTCTCTCTCTCTCAGAAACATGACATGTTGTGGTGACATCACTCTGTTTAATCCAACCGAACCGACTGAACGAGTGCGTGAGAGAACAAATGAGCGATATAAAAATGCCAGGATTTACACTGCCCTCTAACAGAATTATGCACTAATCTGAGTCTCTCCTGCCTTTATCACCCTCTGCAACCAAGAGATTCATATCTATATATAAAACTGAACGTATTATGTGGAAGGAGGGGTGATTTACTCTGACCCTGTCCAAGTGTGGTTATGTTGGAACATGAGAGTTGGTCAAATTTCTGGAGGCTGTAATTTACAGTGTTTGGAACATTCTGCAAACTGCAATTTTAAGATCAATGAATCTGCCTTGATTTTTTTTCACACAAGACTATGGGCTATTTTAGAGCTGGACACGGCCTAATCTGGGTTTAGTCTGTTGTAATATGATGATATCAGAGCTGATTCAGAAATAGTCCATTTAATTTGAAGTGATTTTCAGATGAGCCTGTAAGGTCTGGATTCCCAGACACAGATTAAGACTATTCCTAGACTACAAAGCATTTCCAGTGGAGAATCACCTGTTTGACCCAGTTCTGTTATTCTTAGTAACCAACCCCAGTTGTCTGTGCATGGATTTTGCACAACCACATTTTTACACTAGTGAACGCATACATATTAAATTCTTCCCAACCCTTGAGTGAGAATTTGAACATCTTTGGTCAGTTTGTGTGTTAATGTATATTTCTAAAGACCTTTTTGCCCTTTTGATGTTATTTCAAGATGACAACACATGACGTTCAGTTCAGAAGTTCAGAAGCTGTTTAGTCTTCAGCCTCAGAATTATGCTGTTCTATGGCAACACTATCAACGACTAAACCGAGCCTGCGGTGGTCAGGTGGGACAGTGATCATGTGGTACAAGCTATAGCTCTCAGAAAGCTCCCAGTTCACAATTTGTAATTACGAGTTCTACAAGGACATGAATGCTTTTTATAAGTTATATTTACGGTAATTCCGATATGGCATGATAACAGAGTTTCCGAGTTGGGCTGGTCATAAATTTGGAAGGGACAACCATTGCTGCTGTCAATGCTGTTCTCACAACAATTACATCCCTGTATAGCGATGTGAATGTTTATATGATTGTCAACCAATGGGATGGTATTCTTTCCAACATTAAAGAACTTGAATACGACAAGCTCGTAATCATGAATTCATAAGTGGGAAATAGGAAATTTCAGATAGCACGTGAAGACAGCATTAGACGCTATACTCTGAGTTCTGATAGCCTACCTTGTTGGCAGTGGCTATTTACACTGACTCCACCCACTAACATGTGATTGGGCTAATCAACATTACAAAAAATGGATGTTTGTTGTCAGCTTCAGCGGTGAAGATGATAAAACGTGTGTTCTATTCATTTTGACATGATTTATTCTGATTCAAATCCACCTTTTGGGAAACTTTTTTTTTTTGCTTTTCAATTTTCAAATAAGAAAAGCATTTATTTTCACTAAAAATTATGGAAATAAATTATTGGGTAGGGTTAGGGTAGGTGTAGGGCTTTATTGTCCCAATAAGGTGGCAGCCGTGAATTAAAATAAAAATTTACACTCAATAAGTTATTATTGCAAACTGTTTTATGATGTAATACTGAGGTGTAGATAATACTTATTTGCAATTAAGTATAAATAGTAGAAAATCCTGCTTTTTTAACATAGTGTAAATAGAATTTAGCTATTCACACTTATTGTAGCATATCACTAAAAATGCTGCTATTTACACTTAGTGTTAATAGCCGCTGCCTTACAGTAATTACAATACAGCGTGAACACCCCTTTATATGCTTTTATTATTAATGTTGAAAATGTTGCTTAATATTTTTGTTTTAACACTAACACTGATATACTATTCAAAATAAATTAATACTCCTATAAAAGTATTTCTAGGAAAACATTAAGCAGCAGTTTTTTTAGCATTATAAAATTATTCAGCGCAAAAAATAATTGATAATAACAGGGCATCAAATCAGCACGTTAATTATTTCTAAAGAATCATGCGACACTGAAGACTGGAATAATGTCTTCTGAAAATTCTGCTTTTCCACCAAAAATATTACATAATAAAATATATTAAAATACAGTTGTAATAATAATTCACCACATCTCGTTCTTTTTTTCTTTCTTTTTTACTGTAGTTTAATGTAGTTTTGGTAAGGATAATACACTTCTCTCGAAAACATTTAAAAATCATAATTATTACTCCATATTATTCCAATCTTTTGGCCAGTGTACATAAAATAAACAAGTCGCAATTTCAGTTTATTTCAAGCTAAACACTCATGAATGGCACAACAGGGATGTTGATGACGCATTAAGGCAGAATAGCTAAATTGACCTCTTCCTAAATTGGTTGTAACTATGAAAACTCAGCATTCACCTTTGCATGAAATTCACTTGTACGAAAACCCACTGGCAGCATGAGAGAACCATAGCCCCATATAAATAAATGCCAAACTCCTGTGAGAAGAAAAAACAAACAAACCTGGGGCACAGGTACCATGTTTCTTTCACATAGACAGATCAATCACTTATACAGCAATGTAAATGTTCTATTCACACTTATAAAAGGACATCTATATAATACCACAGATACTCACACAATACTCAGTTTCCTCAGGGCACTAGTTTTGCACCTGCGTTGCAAATGTGATGCATTTGGCTGGATTTTGGCTTCCTGTAGTAATGCTCATGCTCTTTCCATATTGTATTAGAGATGTAGACGATTGGATACAATACACAAAGATGCTTTAGACGTCTTCATGTAACAACAATATAAAAATGATTTTCATTTAACACTTTATTTTTTTCTTTTACGGCACCTGTATATGTATACAAGATTATTATTTCAATACCGTTACAGTTGGTCTATATTTTTTAATCATTAGATTACATGAAAAGAGTTTTTAATGCTTGTGAGCAGAGCTGAAGCTGTCAGAATAAACCCGAAACACATGCATCATTGTCATGGGTGAGTCTGGACAATCATGAAACTGCTGTCATCATCAGAGCTTGCGACTGCTCTTGAATCGCTCTTGTGATACTTAAGTGGCATTATCTCACAGTGACAAGGCATTGGTGCTGTCTCAAGTTAGACAAAAGTCAGATAAAATAAACAGGCATGCACAGATTCACATGCGCATACGAGGTTGAACACATCTAATCTGAAACTGCAGGAAAATGACATCAGTACAACACTTATTGGTTAATGGCACCACACAAATGATCACTCCACAATTACAAACTGTTCACTAATGACTATCCTGACTGAGCTGTGACATGAAAGGCACTAGTAAACCATATACTTTACTGTAATAAAATATTTTGCTTGGTCAGAATACAAATCCACTTTTAAATAACTGACAATTTATCCAAATGGTGTTTTACAAAATCTGCCAGCAGAGGCATCTGATATATACTACCCAGCTAAAAACATTTGGGTTGTGGTGGACCAAAGACAGAGCTCTCCCTCAAGAGAAACACTGAGCAAATAACTTACATTGATTCAATGCTTCTTTGCGCTTGAACAGGGATTTAAAAAAAAAAAAAAAAAAGTTTATTAAGTGACAACTGTCACACACTCTTTTTTATGTGTTCTGTAACTTCCGCCACTTCTTGATCTGGGACCTTAAGTTTAATGAATGAAACACTGGGTGTTGGTAATTACAGTTAAAATAGAGGGTTGCTAAAAAAAAAAAATACTCACATGTAATTTAAAAGATAGGTGACAGAAATATTATTAATGTTGAAAATAGTTCTGCTGCTTCACTTTTTATTTTTTATTTTTTTGGAAATCATGATGTGTGACTTCTGACTGGTTTTGTGGTCCAGGGTCACAATTAATCAAAAAGTGACAATTAAGTATCACGGTGAAATATCACAGGAATTAATTACATTTAAAACATTACATTAAAACATACAAGTAGTAGTTAAAATCGTAATAATATTTCAGAATATTACTTTTTTATTTTAATTTAATCAGACAAATGTAGTCTTAGTGAGCATTCAAGTTTCTTTTCGATAGCATTAAAAAAAAAATGTGGAAAACTAGTGATGCACGATCATGATTTTTTACAAGCAACTTGGCAGATTTTTTTCCTTCAAGCAACAAATAAGAAAGAAAAAAGTACACACAATCAAGATGTTTATTGGTAAGCAAATTATGACAGAATTTTCATTTTTGGGTCAACTATTCCTTTAAATTGGATTGAAACCATATAAAACTGGTCTTAAATAAAAAAAAAACATGAACTGTAACCTCGTGAAATTAAAGGCAAAAACTGCATAGTTACAATCCAGACAACACAATCAACACACATTCAATTCAAACAAAGATGTTACTTAATCAGCATTCAGCATTTGTTTTCGTTTTTACGTTTGGTGTAAAGAAAAAAAGTCTTTACCAGTGAAACCAAATAAAATTAATAAACTATTCCAAAATGTTAAATCAAATATTGTGTAGTGCAAAGAGTTAAACAAACAGCAGGTGGTTTTGAAATCAAATTAAGTCATTTTAATGCAAAATAAAAATCATCCTGCTTCACAGGCCAGACGTTTACGTCTTTTCAAAAGTGCAAGCAAGTTCTTCTTTATAAAAAAAAGCATCTCATCTTTGTCAAAAGTTAGCCTGTTTCGTTTCTCATTCAACTCGCGCAACTTCAGGGAGCTCGAGAAAGCGGCTCTTATTAGTGCGCCAGTACACGGCTGTTTACCTCTTGGTATCTGCATTTCTGTGTGTGTTATGCACAAATTACATGTTCGCGAATTAGTACAATGTAGTGTGCATTGGACCGATTTATGGCCGGTCAACCGGTGCATCCCTAGGGGAAACAACAACGAGGTATGCAACAGCTTAAAACATTTTTTTTACGATGCTTTTGGGAAACGCAGCCCAGATTGGTTGCTGTTGCTCAGTGGCAGCCATGTTCATTTGTGATCAGACTTTTTACACAGAGACACAAATAGCATGAGATCTTGACAGGTGAGTAATATACTGGCAAATTAGTTAAGGTGCAGATTTACTTAGTGACAATATCAGCTTACATACTGTACCAAGAGGTTAACCTCCAGATATGTGTATATTCTGCTTTTAGCAGTATGCGGTTTCATACAACAAAACCTACATTACTGTGCTTAACAGCAAGGTTTCTCTTCAATAAGTAAACAAGCAAGAGAGAAAATAAGAACAAAACACAATGAATGTAAGAAAGTGTATTCTGGGTTAGCGCATAGCATTCAGATATTATAGGTTATGAGAATTATTACAAACTTGGTCATTGTGAAATCTAACTGACAGAAGGAGGTAGATCATTTACATCTAAATTAATCTGCATGGAAATGCCTGGAACACCAGAGTGTAGCTATAAATGACTTAAATCATATGGATTCAGTCAGATTTAAAGATTTGTAAAAATGTGTTCATACTTCATTCCATTATTTTATATTACTGCATAAAAACCTGTAATGAGTTTACAGTGTATTGTAAAAGTGTTTTCTGATTAATTGAATGCTTTGTGCATTAAAAATAGGCTCAGTGGTGAAACTCTTTAGACACAGCAATGCTTGTGCAGTGTGAATGCTGTAAGCTATTAGTAATTAAATATTAAAAGAAGTCAATATGCACTACTTATGTTAATTTTTCCAGCTGTGTGAAACAGACCTAAGGGATTGTCTATAAATTGGAAGTAACAAGAAAATGTTTTTATTATTTACAATAAAGCACAATAAGTGTTTTATTGCCATTAAGCCAATCAATTTATTCAGAGTAAATTGCACAGCTAACATAATATAATACCTTGTGGAGCCTGTCTCAATGTGTTGTGTGAATGCATGACATATTGCACCCACATTTTGGCTTGAGCCTTTGTAAAATATATAGTGGTGGTTCTTTCTACATGACAGATTGTGCCTGGTAATGCCGGCGATTGCCAATACACGAAGTGCAGTTTCATATGATTTTTTATTTCTTGTGTCTCTTTTTATCCTGCATTCTTTCTCCTTCTGTGGTTCTCCATCTTTTTAAAGGATGGCAATTCACCCACACACCATTAACCAAGTGAATGACTATCTGAACTCGACTTGGCTTCATCACTCTCAGTGGTGAAGATGGATAGGATCCGGAAAGAGCAGGAAAGAAAGTACAGGTAAGAGCCAGATTACTGTGAGGTCAAGCACAGACTAAAACGGTTATGTAATAGTTTGCGTATCAAACCTAGGTGTTCAGTTATTTGCTCAATTCTTTTAGAATTTCACTCTAAATTGTGAGAAAGCTGACAGCCTACTTTAATATCTGATGTTAAACATCATCATCCTTGTCAAATGTCAAATATCTAAGATTGTTAAATCAAGCCCATTGACAAAGATTTTCAGGAAGGAAATAATTTTCATATTGATGCATTTAAATGCATAATCCTTCTCAGTCAATGTTTAGCTGAAAAAATGTTTATTGCTACACAGCCTATAATCTATTCGGCGGAGCAAGCAACAATATAATATTAACATTAAATATAACGTTTGGAATTAAAGTCAAACTGAAATGGAAATAGTAACTGACTTTTCTCCCCTATTGTGACATGATGCCTGTATGTGGTAAACTTGTGTGTGTCATGCATACACGCTGTAACATAACATGGTCTAAGTCTAAGCAAATCAAAAGATACACCATTCACTAAAGACTTGCTCTCTGCTAACTGATTTCTCTTTACCATGTCTTCACCAATCTTTTCACTGTGGTAAAAATTGAAGCACCTCTTCCAACGTCACAACTCGTCAGTGTATTATCTAGAATAATGAGATTCTCAAAAACAACTTTGCTTGTTTACATTTTGCCATCATTTACTCGCCCTCAAAAAAAGATATTTTGAAGAATTTTAAAGAACCAAATAGTTGTTGGTCCCCATTGACTTCCAAAAGATATAACAGGGAAATCAGCTGTTTGATTACCAGCATTCTTCAAAATATCTTTTTTTGTGTTCAAAATAATAAATAAACTGACACAGGTTTGGAAGGACATGAGTAAATGACTAAATGCTGGAAAAAAAAAAAATTGGGGATGAAATATTCCTTTAACCGCTAGGATACCTGAGAGAAATGTCTTCTTGAGCAAGAAAAATTATATAAAAAGAGATTTCCATTTGGAACTGATTGGATCATTGAGTTGATGCCATTTTCTGTTTGCTGTCATTATTACGTGACGTGTTATTTGTGGTTGCTGGTGGGGGAAAATTTATATTTGTCTATCGGACATAGCCTTCGTGTTGCTATACACATCAAGAGATTTTGTTACAAGGAGACAGTCACACGAATACATTTGATTAAAGGGTGTTTGCTTATGTGGACACTTGTTCTTGGAAACATTTATAATAAACACTGCAACTGTCATTAATAAAAATTCAATAAGCAGATCTAATATCTCTGATATATTTTTGTGTCTAAAGCATGTGAAATTTTGGATGAACCACATAGTATTGAGAAGAATTCTCAGCTATTTAGTCAAGCGGGGATATCTTGATTTTTATCCTAACTACTTTTCTCGTATTATAGATTTGCCAAAATTAAAAATTGTATTGAAATCTATTACAGTTAAGACAATAATAAAATGGACATCAGATTATTATTGTTTTAAATTCAGATTTAATGATTTTGCTAATTCAAATCAATCACCACTAATTTTATACAAATGTTAACCTGTATATTCACTTGTGATTATAGTTCGGCTGATGCAAATGTTAATACCAGGCATAAAAGTGGTCAAAGAGACATCATCTGTCTGTTTACCATATGCTTAAACATGAACAATATTTTTGAAAACCCCATTGCTCCACCGAGTGATGTGGGACAGGTCTGATAGACTTTTATGAATATGCAACAAGAGAGATCTCGTGAAAGATGGCCCCACAACTTCGAACTGGGCTCCCTTCTAAACAAATATTTGCATATTCATAAATATTTCAGCACTGACCTAGAACTAGATGTTGCATTTTGGAGCGATTCTAAGAAGACCTATTATACCAAACAGATGCGTGAGCAGCAACATGGGAGAAATTAATAATTGAATCAGCTGCACTCTTTAGATTTAACCCCAAGCACTCCAGAATATAAAAAAATATATGGCCATCATTAATAAGCACATGAGGACAGCTGACCATCAAAATCAGATGGAAATCAAATCACTGTGGCTGGAAACACTCTGCAGGCTGCATATAGATTAGGATTAGGAAGTCCCGGTGTGAGGCAGATATTAAACCCTGCTGCAATGAAAGTGTCTTGTTAATCACTTACTGGTGACAGAGATAAAATGACCTAATATGGAAATATGACAGCTCAAGCAGCATGATTCTCTGTGAAAATGTGGTGGAATTATGAAATGTGCAATGTGTATCCTGTCTGTTTTGTTTCTATTAAGCTGCAAGATTTAAGGTCATCAAGGTCAATCCTATATCATAGATATAGCTCACATGTGTTACTGTATCACAGGGCAGTGGAGCCCTGGTTTCAGCTTTGACCTGCCCTTGACTGTATTCCAGAGGCAAATCCGGAGCATTCCCTAGCTGCAGGTGTTCAGGGTAGATTTTGGAGAACTAACTCTCCGTGCGTAAAAGCTATGCAGGTAGGGCTTTCCCTCCTGCTGTTTTAAATAGGATCTACATTAGCTGTAGACGCAGGGAACGGCCACCTCTTGAGTATTGCCCTTTTTGCTTAATGTGATTTATTGTCTGTCTTTACACATCAAATAAAAGAGGTCATGAAATCAAAAACAGACAAAGTTCTGGACCTCATGAACTTTTTATTTTATCCCATTTTTCTCTAAAACCAGTTTTACCCAACCAGATTCACCCGTTGACTTTGAGGATGGAGACTGCAAGTCAGCAGATTTTGCCCCAAGCTTTATGGCAGATGAAAGCAGAGCTCTGATGCAAGAGGACAGCAGGACCTCTGATATCTGCTTTTCACTCAAACTCACTTTGCCCTCTGATGAAAAGAAGCTGGTTTTAAAACATCACATAGTGTTTTAAAATTCTCTACTTGTAACAGAAAAACTGACACTGAACAAGCTTTAAGCCATTAAGCATTATAGTTGTAGCTTTGTGCTTTTGTGTATTAATCAGCACTTGAAGAAAACCTAGGGGTGGCTGCAGGGTCCCCAGACAATTTGTAGTGCACTGAGATTTGATCATCTACATTAGACAATTATTTAATCTGCCGTTATATCCTATTACCAATGATTTAGATGTAGGCGAGCCTGTGACTCATCTGTCACCTCTGTTTCTCTCTCTCTCTCTCTCTCTCTCACACACACACACACACTGCTTCAAGTCTGGCTGGCATGGTTGTTTTGCTCCCACAGAACAGAATTTTACTCCACTGGATCTGTTCTGCATCACTAGGCTCCCTTTGTTCACCACAGCAGAGACTTTGGCTGAATTAAATTTTATAATTATTAGGCCAATTAATTTTTCTAGTCATCCGAATCTAATTCCCTTTTTCTGGTTTCTTTCTTTCTTTTCTCTGTAAAAAACTGCTGTAAAAAATGGCCATATTCAGACAGTAAAATCCATTTTTTTCATTGCAACATTAAAATCCCACAAAAAACAATGCATTCGGGATAATATTTGTTGTTTTTGAGATAGTAGCCTTCTGCAGTCCTGTGAATTAACAGCGTTCAGATTCGACACTTGGAGGCTGTTTCAAAATCACAACCTACAGTACACCCTTATTCACCGTTCCCTACATGAGTTTATATGCTAATGCTAAATAAATTATGCCACTGAATTGTCCACTTATTTTCTCTAATTCTTTCTATGTCCTTTTATTTTTGCTTTTGTTTTTGTGTTGAGTTTTAGTAGCAGGTTTTGAAATGTTCAGAGTTGATCTGTTTATTAATTTTGTTGATTGTCACCGTTGTTGAGATTCATACGTTGATTCTTGATGTGTGTGTTTTTATTTCTTTATTATTTTTAATTATTTTTTGTATAAAATTGTTAATGATGTTTTTAACAGTCATGCATAACAGTCTGCTCATTCTTTTGCTCTAGTATGTTAGTACAGCATCAATTTGGTAAGAGATGAAACAACTGGGGGGAAAAAATCATTGAACTTTGTGTTTTAACCCTTAAAGACCTAGAGCATTTTTTCACCGCCTGACACACCTGCACTTTTCTTTGTTCTATTCTAGCAGTTGGCATCAAGTGCCATATATCATTATAAAGAGGAGAACTTGAAGATTAAGTCTAGATCATTTAAATTCTCAATTTTCCTTCTGTTTTTGTCTAAGAATGAATGAATTTATAGAATTTTAAGAAAAACGCAAGCAACAATTTGGTGTCTTCTCAGGGGCGATTTTAGCCCATTTTGAATAAAATGAATATGAAAATGAATAAAAGCACCCCCAAAGATTTCTAAAGATTTCTAACTTATTTGACAGTTCATGCTGTTTATGTGAGACA
>JAUMHE010000042.1:9571416-9585221 GCA_032359235.1 Enteromius mattozi
CCTTGCATAATCAAACTCATGTTGTCCTATTTGCTACTTTCTGTAAAGTGCCAAACCATAAGAGACAGTACTACCTGTATTTCCCTGGAGTCGTCAGCAGGTGGTGGTGTATATATTATGTTCTGGGGATTAAGCATGCGCAGTCGATCTAAACAAAGTAAGTGACGCACAGCGAGCAGTGCGGGAGGGAGATGAGAAACCTCCATAATCATTAAGAGATTTAGAGACCATCCAACAGTAAATATGGTATTTCAAGTTGATAATCTTGTTAAATATTCTTTCTAGACCCATATTCTGTCCTGTTCTTTCAAAGAGATGGTGTATTTGTAAAGTTTTATCGTGTACAAGATACAATGTTATGACTTCGCCCCATGCGGTGTTAGCATGTTCAATTTGCCTGTATAGAAATGTCTTTCACGGTTATTGTTTGCAAATGTTTGATGTGTTTTCATGTGATTGATACTTTCTAGGATTATTCACACTGTTTACAGCAATATGTGTGAGGGATTACAGCTCATTGAGTGTATGTGAGTTGGGATATAAGAGCTCATCATTAAGTGAGTGTTGTGTTTCTTTCTATTTTACAAATGTGATATTCAGGTGGGGAATGTGAGAATGTACTTATGTTGTTTTGTTTCTTTTTTACAGTATTCCCACTGTCGTATTTGGTATATTTCGTTGTATCGATTTTGCATATTTTGCGCTGATAGAGTGTACATTGAAGGGGTGTAGTGCATTTGAGATACTCGTGTACGGGGAAATACCAAGCTGCAAGGGTTAAAGTGCACTTCCAGCTCAGTGTATCTTTCTCTGCTCTTTTGTTTCTTTAATTACAGAAAACTGTGTTAGTTTTATTCTGGTATATTTTCTGAAAGTGCCAGCTGGAACTGTTTATCTTACATTTTTTTGGAGACTTTTCTAAATGAACATTTTATTTCAAAGTGACTGAAAAATAAACTGCAAAATAAGTGAACCGCTCTATGTGTTTCTGGGTGGTAATTTTGAAATCCCCTGTCACACTACCACTAGAGTGAAAGTGACCAAAACATCAGCTTGAAAGTATAGGAACTGAGAAGTGGTCTGTGGTCACCACCTGCATAACCACTCCTTTATTGGGGGTGTCTTGCTAATTGCCTATAATTTCCACATATTTTCTATTCCATTTGCACAACAGCATGTGAAATTGATTATCAATCAGTGTTGCATCCTAAGTGGGCAGTTTGATTTCACAGAAGTGTGATTGACTTGGAGATACATTGAGTTGTTTAAGTTTTCTTTTTTTGAGCAGTATATATTGTATTTAATGACTTGGATCAGATCGGGACGTCCCTAATTATCATAAAATCTTTGATTCAATCTTTTTGTCAACTTCTTTTCTTTCAGTTAGCACAGGTTTTGTATTTGTTTTTGGATAGTTGAACTGTATAGCCAGGCCAGAAACAGACTAACGAAGAGCTAATCTCAGCTAATCTGAAAAGCTGAAAACCCTAACCCAATGCTCCAGAATCAGTCTGGACAGGTCTGAGAAACATCACCAAGTACAAGACACCACCCCCTTAATTTGTAGAGTATAAACTGGCTGACGATCTGAATGTGTTTTATTGCCGTTTTGAAAAGCCCATTCTCATACCCCTCACGCTTTCTGATCTGCACTTCACACATTTACCTATCCCACCTGCAACCTCCCTCTCTTACTGTTCACCCTGAGCTTAAGGTCTGTGCACACGATGTGAACCAAGTCTTTAGAAAACAGAAGACAAGGAAAGCTTCAGGCCCAGATGGTGTTTCAACTGCCTGTTTTGAATTTCTGTGCTGACCAACTGGCCCCATCTTCACACAAATCTTCAAGAGAACTAGAGCAGTGTGAAGCTCCCTTCTGCTTCAAATGCCCAACTATCATTCCAGTCTTCAAAAAACAGATAAATGACTACAGGCTTGTTGAGACTGGCATACTTGAAGAACATCACTGGAACCTTGCTAGACCCTCTTCATTTTGCCAAAAGAGCAAAGGTCTCTGGATGATGCAGTCAACATGGGACTGCAATACATCCAGCAACACCTTGACAGACTTGTAAATCATGCAAGGATATTATTTGTGGACTTTAGTTTGGCCTTCAATACCATCATGCCTGATCCTATCTCAGATAAAGTGACCTGTCTCTCTGTGTCGGTCCCAATCTGTTATTTTATCACCAGCTTCCTGATAGACAGGCAGCAGCTAGTGAGACTGGGGAAACTCACATCCAGGACCCACACTATCAGCACTGGTGACCCTCAGGGTTGTTCTCTCCCCACTGTTCTTCTCCTTGTACTGTATGTGAATGACTGTACTGCAAAAGACCCCTCTATCAAGCTGCTTAAGTTTACAGATGACACTAAAGTCATCAACCTCATCCAGGATGGTGACGAGTTTGCATATAGAACCGAGGTTAAGCAACTGGGTGTGTAGTTAAGTCTTAACAACCTGAAGCTTAAAGGGGTAATCAGATGCACATTTTCCACAAGTTGATATGGTTCTTTAGGGTCTTAATGAAAAGTATATAACATACTTTTGGTTTCTTAATGGTAGTGCAAAAACTAATGGTATTTCTCAATGGTAGTGCAAAAAAACCTGTCAAAATCAGCTCTGTTTTTAGCAAGCCATTATAGCCCATGTTGCTTTAAATGCTAATGAGCTCTGCTGACCCCGCTCCTCTCTTCAGTGGGGCGATGAGCAGTTTACTTTAGCTGTGAAACTACCACATTATTAGGAAAGGAGATTTGCAAAGATTTGTAAAAAATCTTTATACTCACGTTTTCTGTAGATTAAGCTTACTCACAAATGATTCCAGCAAACATAGACGCATTTAGGCAGATTGGGATTGCCGCAGTCACTTCAAAAACTAAAGTAAAGTTAATCCTCTGTGTCTTTAGCAGCTCAGATGTACACACACTTCCAAGACACATTTATGTTCAAACAACTTGTAAAGTGAATTTAGCATCCGATGACCCCTTTAACATGATTAAAAAGGTGGAGACAATTGTGAACTTCAGGAGAACTCCCCCCACTCACCATCATGAAATAGCGCGGTTGCTGCAGAAGGGTCATTCAGGTTCCTGGGCACCACCATCTCAGAGGACCTGAAGTGGTACAATCACACTCAAAAACAAATGCCCAGCAAAGGTTGTAATTCCTTCACCAATTAACCTGCCACAGGAGATGCTTAAGCAGTTGTATTCTGCCATAAGTAGCCCTTTTCACGCATACAGACTTTACTGGTAAATAACTGGTAAATTGCCGTAAAGAGATCATGTGAACAGGCGGGGCCTTAAAAATTGCGATAAAATTCGTTCTGGAAATTTACCAGTGTGAGAAGTTGTAATATTACCAGTAAATTGCCGGAACTTTCCGATTTCAGAACATGCTGAAGTGGGACATACTCCGGGCCAATCCAGAGATGTTGTAATTCAGACTTAACGGGTCTGGGTCAGTCATAACAATTTGATGCAGAAAACCCTGACCGTGGTCACCCCTTCATTTTTACAAACACAACTCTGGGAGGTGCAGCCGTTTGGAGGTAAAAGAGATTCTGGTACAGGTACAGAGGTACAGAGATTCTGGAAAATACACAGGTACTGTGTTCTAGCAATTGTTCCCGGATCGTTTGATTTGCTTCATTCTCACTGCCAGTGATTTCCTGGAATCTGTGCATGCATTCACACACAACCCGTAAAGGTCCCGGAATGACATGTGACGTCATGTGATGTGTAATGTATGGGTCGAAAACGCTATACAGCCTAGAAACAGGTGACTGGTGAACAATCTCGGCTTCAGCATGGATACTGAGGAGGTCCGTGGTCTCTGCTGCCGTCCAGTTTTTTGTACATTTCTGTTTTAGTTTATTTAGGCAAACACCGCTCACCGAGTTTAAAACACAGACTAGTCCCTCTGGCACTGCAGGGATGTTTTATTGAAAACTCCCTTTTAAAGATTTGCATGATAACTACGTCATCACTACGACACATCCATTACGGTATTGGCTCCAGCTTTTGTTCACACAGAGTTCATTCTGGGACTGAAACTGGCAATGTTACTAGGTCCCCAAACCCGGAATCAATCCTGGGACATATTACCATTTGACTATTACTATTACATTTTGGGAAGAAGGTCACCTGCATTATATTTGGGGTCATTGATTTTATTAAGTATGAAAACCATGGATTTTGGGGAAATAAATTATGATCTATAAACCTAATATTAACAAATTGCAAATTGAATGTATACAGACCCACAGTCTGTGCCTTAAAGCTCAGTACAGCAGTCTTTGCAGTCTCTTGTCCCTCTCCATCTGGCTAGGGATACTACTGTACATCCATAGACTCCTGCACAGACTCTCAGGTCTTCTGTCTGTGGTTTACCAGCTGTCCTTGGCTTAGATTAAATCCTCCATGGGTGGCAGATCTTTCATTGTTATGGATCTAGAATCCTAGACCTATCTTCGGCTAATCCTCTTGAAAACCTTCAGACCCCAAGAATTCTTGCTTTCTGCTCATATGCACTTTTTTTATGTTTTCACTTGTGCATTGTGTCTTTTTGCTGCTTAACATATTGTCTATTTTAGTTGATAAAAGAGCAGTATCACAATTCTGCAAAAATATTTTCGAAACATAAAAGGTTGTTATGACATCTCTCTTTTTTTATGGGGTCAAACTATGAAGAAACAATATTTTCTTGATCATTTAAGATATTAGATACCCTCAATAAATATAACCCCTAAAGCCTGAGAAGCATCACATGAGCACTTATATGTGGTCAAGCGTGAGAGTCCTGTGATCAAGTCAACAACAGCACGCAAGTCAGAAAGGTTGCTGTTGAGGTGTATTAAAAAGATAAACCTCACAGGGAAAGATTAAGAGAACTGGAGTGAGAAGGAGAAAAGGAGAAAGAGCAGAAGGAAAGGGAAAAACAGGTCAAGAGAAATAATGAGTGGCAGGTAGAGAAAATGAATAAGAAATGAAAGGGTGAAGGAGAAAAGCAAAAAGCTGGATAAGGACAAGTAGACCGTCAGACCGTGTCTGTGTGTGTGTTTGTGTGTGTCTGAGAGATTGAGAGAAACTCTGTGTGAGCTACAGACAAAGAACACCAGAGGCACAATCTAAGAATAAGACCTGACGTGTTGTCTACAGTTGGTAGGCTTCATTGCCTGGCTGACATATTTGGTACCGGACGAGAGGACATTCATATGATGTCAGCACACATTCCCTCTCACACATCAAAACCAACGGAGTGGTCCATCTACAACGATGTTTCAGTGCCGTGTCCTCTATGGTCAGCTCATAGACTCAGACTTTGCAAATCGTTTAGCACTTGCTAATGCTCTGGGCATGTGCCAGTTTGCCAACATGATCGCTGACTGGAGCTGAACTTCTCAATCAGCTCATGGCCATTTCTCTTTTGAGAATAAGTGCTGAATGTGTCAACTGGTCAAGAATTTCACTTTCAGAGACCGACTGACAGAGTAACGTTGATCTAAATTTGTTTTCAACAAGAATTAATATATTATCAGTCAGAAAACAGTGTTTATTTAATAACTTCTGGGACTTTATAACCTCTACAGTGTTAGTGCATGTAAATTTCACAAATTAATCTTCTTTGTGATATGGAGCAGCCCACTTTGCATATACAGTACGTAAGTGCCTTTCTATTCCCACACAATTATAGAAAACTATTGATGTAATCATCTTAAAGAAAATTGAGAATCACACATCTTTTGTCCTAAAAATATATGTGATCATTTCGGAGATTCTCATTAGTTTTGCAAAATGTATTCCACTAGCTTACCTCTTAATAAATCTTTTGCATGTGATGGCGTCATGATCCTGGAAATTTGGCAGTGCACAGTGCATATGAAAATATATTTTTAGGAAAGTATTGTAGTAGATATGTTTCAGTAGTATTGCAGTAGACATGAGACTTCAGATTGTTGTACCCTAAATACAAAAAAACAAACAAAAAAACAACAATATATATACATTTTTCTTTGGTCTTTTCATCCCTTTTATTTATAGAAAGATTATAGCGATGACAAGAAATTATAAGCAAAAGAGAAACGGGATCTGAAAATGTCACATGAATGTCACGTGAATGTCATGACATGAACGCTTTGACTCAATGTGTCACTGTGTGCGTGTGCACTGCTTGGTCATATCTCTGACACATTTTGATTAAAAAATGACTTGACTTGACTTGTGAATTTGGGCCATTTTTATCAAATACTAAATATAGTATAGTTTAGTGTATTACTAATTAGTGACTTGTTAATAACTTTGCTAATTTGAATGCTGTTAACTTTCAGACAAGAGCAACCTGGGATCATTGGAAAAGCAAATATGCATACCTATACATAAAATTTACTGCAGTTTCCAGCTAAAGTGAACAGTGGCAGTAACACACCAACACGTTTTATTCATTTTTACACAAATTAAAGCAACACAATTTTGCATAAATGATGTCACAAGCGCATGTTTACAACCAGCCTGGGTTGGATAAAAAGTACAGTGGGAAATTTTTTTTGGACTTTTGTGTTCACTGTGTACAATGTGAGGGAGCACAACAGTCTTTAATCTCATCTCCATAACTGATACATAAAAAAAAATCCATAATTGGTCAGCTGTACATGCTGAATTAGGATGACATGGTGTGCATATGACAAAATTTAAGTAATAAGGTACATTTTACACTTTGAGTAGAACTGAAATCTCAGTCACCTCAGAATTTGGTGAAGATATCCCACACCATCTCTAGGTCTCATTGACAGCCTAATATGTGGCCACAATTGTCAGCAGCATATACAATAATGTTCACTGCCTAGAAGTTCAAGTTTAAGGGAAGGAATAAAAAGAAGAGAGGTATGAGGAAGGGAAAGCCAGGACAGCTCAGTTCCTTTGGGTCTCAGCGGCTTGTCGCCTGTAGTAAAGAAGTCAGTCAGGGTTTCTCACGCTGAGTCTCGTGGGTACTGACGCTAATATGAAGTGTCCGTGTTAGCGACAGCTTTGGGAGAGAGATGCTGGAGTGCAGAGGCTTTGAAGCTCTTCTCTGTTTAAAACCCTTCTTGCTCACAGAGTCCTCATTGCCTGAAAACGTGCATGCTGTTTTTAGAAAGTGCCCTAACTCCTCTGTTAAGCTGTCTGCTCTGGGAGGTGGCTTTGTTGGATAAAAATAGATATGTTCATGTGGAGTCCTCTAAATATTTGATGCTGTGTAATTTGTTTGTGAAGACCAAGCAACAAGTCAAATAACAGGCAATGAAACAATGTGAAGGGACTGATGCTAAAAATACATACAGTACAGCCAGCGCACTCTATCTCAAGGCTTAGCTTGAGCCACAATTGATTGGAAGAGCTTGTTGAAGTCAGAACTGTCCTGGAAGTTCACCAGCAAACAATGCTATGAAGATATTCACCTAGAACTGTAACAATCCTAATGACATCCTCCCCAACCTCAAGAGAAACGTCTTGAATGCTTGAGCAGTGTTCAGGTAAAGACTTTGACAGAGTCCTGGAACCAACAGAACTCACCCAAATGTTGTTTCAACCAATCAAACACAGTTCATTTCAAAGTGTCCCATAAAACTTTTTCTTCCAAAACAGCTCTGATGCACTGAAGCATGGACTCCACAGAACTTCTAAATGTGTCCTGTAATATCTGGCATCAAGATATTAGCCACAGATCCTGCAGCAGTCCTGCAATTTCTGAGGTAGGACCTCCATGGATGGGATTTGTTGGTCCCGCACTTCCCAGATGCTCAGTCGGATTAAGATCTGGAGCATTTGGAGGCAAAGGCAAGATCTTGAACTCTTTTTCATGGACCAGGCAACCCTATTGCATTGCTCCATGGTTTAATTCTGGTGCTCTCTTGCCATTGTAGGTATTTTTTGTCAGTGTATGGGGTCATCATGGGGATACTGATGGTCTGAGACTAAGCAGATAACTGTGATGCACCGTATGTTCTTACCCCTTTCTTTCATGGCCAGCATGAAGTTTTCAATCTGAGCTATAGTGGGCCTAGTTTTATTTGTAATTGAACCAGACAGGGTTGTAATTGAACCCTTGCCTTTGCTCCCCTTGAACATCTTGAGCCTTGGGTGCCCATAATCCTGACACTGGTTCACTGTTTGTCCTTTCTTGCACCGCTTTTGGTACTAATCACTGTATATGGAGACGCATTTTAGACATGCTCTGACTCATCTATCCATCTATCCATCACTATTTAACACTTCTCAAAGTCAATCAGATTTTCACCTGCCCAGTTTTTCTGCTTCCAACAAATGAATTAAAGATTCCAAATGAATCTATGACAATCAATTAATCCATATTTTTCACTTTATTTCTGTCAGTGGTTTTTACTGTTGTGAATGATCAGTGTGTACTTGTGTACTCTATGTATGCATGCATGTTTCAAAAAAATTCAAGAAATTCGTACTTGCCTTGATATATTTATTAGGCTTAATTGGGTAAGAAGTAGCTAAGATATCATTATACTTGTGCATTTAATTTATTACATTATTAATTGTGCAAAAACAAAACAAAACAAAGCAAAAACTTAAAATAGTATTTTTAATTATGCAAATTGTAACTTCTCATCCTGTTCTGTACCTGCTATTCTGTGTTTCTGTACCTGTTATCTGTGTTTTTTAATTATTTCTTTCTTTAGTTACTTATCATGTCCTACTGTAGTTTGTTCCATTTCAGTTTGTTTACATATTAAGTCTCAAAGGTTTTTAACTAGGAAAATATCTTTTTTTAACACTTTATCATAAACTGTCAATACAAAAAATCATAAAATTTTAGGAATATATTGTTGTATAACTTGAAGCACATTATATATGAACAAACCTTCAAAAAGTTATAAATATAAGTATTCAATAACATTTTCAAAAACTTTCAGAATATCAATTGGAGTTGCAAATCCACCCATTTAACTCTAAGACAGAATACAACAGCATGAGAGAAGGTATAATGCGTGCTGATCTGGCAAACACAAACTTGCCAGTTTAGTCAGAGGATGCGGAATTAAATAAAGAAATTTAAGTCAACTGCCACATGCTTGCTTATACCAAAAGAGTCCCACAGCTGCAAGTCAGAGATAAAAAGAAATAAAAATATCCCACATGATATGCCATATACTCCATTCATTGGGCCTTTAGTTGAACCTATCCTCGATGAAGGTTTGCGGTAATACCAGACTGTGCTTAATCTACTTATGATTTCAGAAGAGATGAAAATATATTAAATATTTGCATTTTTTTTTGTCAGGTAAAATGTTTCATGCCAATTACATAAACAATGAAAATCCAATTCAGGATTAAATTCAGTCCCAATACAGAAAAATTTAAAATATCAATTGCTCAAAGATGAAACTAGCAGTAAGAGATGAAGCAGAGAGAAAATAATGTTAATTGTTAATAATGCACTCTTCTACTGTAGAAGATTAAGTGTAGTCAATCTTGGTATTGGAAAGTGTTTTAAAGGGCAATAACAATGTAAACGGTTTAATTGGAACTAACCACTAATCAGCTGAAATCCAGGGGTCGGTCGCATAAAAGGTTAAGACTAGTCTTAAAAGTTAATCAGCTAAATTTTTCTTTAAGACTGGTCACAGTTTTTTCAAATTCAGTTACATAAAAATGTATATTAGTCTAAGGTAAATACAAAAAAATAAAACAGATTACTCTTGGCTAACTGCTAGTTGGTCAGACTAGCTCTTAAGACACTGTCTTAACATGAAGGCTAAGTTTATGCAACTGGCCCCAGAGCCTTGATTTATTAAATTACACTACCCTGGATGCAGATAGATAACACACAGCTTCAGTTTTCACTATCTGCAGCATTTACTCTTTGATGATGGACTACAAACACAGCATTAAATCCTGTAGATACAGAAATCATTTAGTGTGGAAGCCAGGATTTTTGTTTAAACAAAACAATGTTTCTCACGTAAAAATAAAAACGGCAATGTGTGCGACAGTTTAATCTCATGAATTTTTTATTGAGGTGGATATTAAAAACATGCTCATTCATCGGCTCTCTGGTTTCAGAGCAGAGTGAGGCTGATCTATTTTTAGCTGTCTGTTGCTAGATTGTGCGGCACGTGAGCCTACCCCCCCCGACAACCCCCCAAAGCCATAGATAACAAGGTGGAAAACAGGGAATGTCACCAGTGACAGGACCATGTTTCCTATGATTGTATGAATGTTTTTAAAAAATGTCTCTGTGCTAAGACACAGCAATTACGAAAGCTCCACATTTTTTCATCTCACCTGGGATGAACTGTTAGCTTCTAAGGATCTGTAAATAGTCAAAAACCCAGGTATTCAGGAGAATATATTTCTATTCTCAGTCTACTGAAAAAAATATGGCTTTTTTATAAACAAAGGTGTAAGAAGGGCTGTTTGATGGAACATTGTTAAATCCAGCATGTCCATTTTTTGTGCCTCTCCTATTGATTTCTGATATACAAAAAAGAACCAGCAGCATTTATTTAATTACATTGTCTGGACCACATTTATGCAGATAACCTATAGCAGAAGACCACATAAAAATTCCCAATATTTGAAGGACAAGGATTACATGGATATAAATCAAGTGCTTTAAATGTATTTATACTATGAAATGTTTCTTTTTCTCATATGTTATTATTGTTCATTATTTATCCTAGATAAATAAACATATGGTAAGGTAATTTTATCAAAAATAATTAGTTATAGTTAGATCTGATCTTTTCAATGAATTTATGGCTAAACCTTAAAAACCCATATAATTAATTATTACTTTATTAGATTTTGTGTGTGTCAATTGCAATAAAAGTTTTAAAATGATATCAATCATATCAGGAAAAGCCTTTGTCCCTGTGCAGGTTTATATGGTTATTCTCAAGTTTTTGAAGAGCCCTCTTTTAAGGGTCTCATCTTCAGTCAACATCTCTCCCTGGGGACAAAATTAGTGCATTTTAGATGTGTCTGAACTTTGATCTCTTACTTTGAAGGTTTGTTCTTTCATTGGATCAGCCAGTATCTCTAATGCTATGAATGGTATCATAATATCAGCACTGCTTCTAAAAGATGCAGAATGATGCAACCGTAATACCAAGTTGATTTCAAATGCTATTAAAAAACAAATAGCTCCAATTACCTTTAGCATTTTCCATGCAGTGTTGTGACTTCATGTGATTTGAAATTAGAAGACTCACTGCTGTTGCACAGCCGTGTCATCACTTCGACGCAGCCTGCGTGTCAATCAAATGACTATCATCAAAGCATTCCAAATGCAGACTACATTATAGTCAGGGATAGAGAGATAAGATTAATAAGAGATACGGTAGAGAGGGAGACAGTCTGTCCTGGCAGGCAAAAGATGTGAATTGGCAGGTGTCAAGTCTCCTTCAACCTGACTAGCAATATTGAAAAACATTCATTTCAGTGTAGGTATTCACACACATATTTAAACTAGTTGCTATCAGATTTGTGATTGCACTGTTATTGATTAATTGTTATAGATGCCTGATGAACAGTGTGAATATCGAGACACAAATTGGCACTCAATAGGATGGAATTTGAAATAAATCTCTACATTAGTTTCCTAATTCAAAAATACACACCAGACACAATAGCAAAAAAAAAAGAAAAAGAAAAAAAAATCACAGTACAATTGCTTCTTGCATGTGACATTTGACTTTGCACAGTATTGTACACTAAAAGCATCCAAAACAGAACATGAAACTGACAACATATTATTATGTATTGGAAGTTAAATGTCCAGTTTTGCTAGAATTTTAATGTTATATCCCTAATTGAGTGTAAACAAAAGCATATGTGAGATATATTATAGATTATACAAGTAACCATGACATTTTAGCTTGCTTCTCAATTTCTTTGAGCTGTTTTAACATGATTCATATTTCATTGAACACTGTACCGGGTGAGCTGCTGTCCAAATTTACCAAAATTCCAACAGAGTCTCAAGACCAATTGGTATGTATTTTTTTATGAGGTAGCTAATTCATGCTAATTCATACAAATTTGTACAACCTCACTCATACGATTTTGTATGATTTGTCTAAAACCCCAGTGACGGTAGCTTTAGAGGTGGGTTTAGGTGTAGGTCATTCGGTGGTTGTCGGTGTTTTACTACCCTTAGTGTTCATTTCAGCTGGAAACTCCAGTTAATTCTATGTATAGGTACAACTTTGGAGTTTTCTTCCAAAATATTGGTAAAGGCACATTTTTTCAATGTGCCATTGCAAACATACCTGATCAATATTTTGTGATCTCTACAACTGTGGCCTTAACAAATAACTTTATCTTATTTATAGCAAGACAGATGATATTGAACACTTCGTAAGTGCCCAAATTTTCTTAAATTATGCAAAGCTTTTACAATTATGTTTTATTAAACAGTTTATGTGTAGTTTTCATTTAATTTGTAATCAGTTTAGTTGTTACTTCAAGAATTGCTCAGGACAGGTTGGGTTTTTATGAAACCTTGTGTTAGTGAAACACTCCTGTGTGACTGTGATGTTTAGTGTGTGACTGCAGAGTGACTAATGGAGGATACAATGACACATAAAAGCAAACCCAGCTAATCTTCCTCTTGACTAGCATAGACCCGTCTAATGAAAAAAAAAATCTCTCCCTTTCTCCCCCATTCCTCTCTCACCTAGCCAAATCTCTCTGGTGCTCTTTCTGTCTGTCTTTTTTATTCTCTGGCACTGTTTTCTGTTTTAATAAATACACCCGTCCTTAGCACTCTCTCACCCACATAAAATCTTGTCTACAGAAGGAACATTTGAAAACAGTTGATGCTATTCTTTCTTCTGTCTTTTTTTTCCCCCTCTCTCCGTCTATGTCATCTATCTTTCTCTCTTTCTTTCTCATGCATTCTCTGCAGCTCTCCCCCTCAAAATGCGATTATCTGCCCTTCCAAATGCACATTCATGTGGAAGCAGGAAGCATGGGGAGAAAGAAAAGAAAGAGAGAAAGGAATGTATATCGCAGTGGATGGAAGTAATTGAGGAGTTTTTTTCCCAGATGTTTTGAAGTGTAGGAAATAGGCATATGTGTGAAAATGCAACCAAATTGTCACTCAGAGTAAGAGAGGAAAATGCACAAATAGAACGAGAATCATTTCATAAATAGAATCCTCAGAGGTGAACACTACAAAGGACGCTGAGCACCAGAAACTGAATCCTAACAGAGTAGTTCACACAAAAATGAAGAATCTTCCATTATTTTGTCACCCTCATGTTGTTCCAGACCTGCATTGTGTTAGATTTCTCTGAAACACAAAAATAGGTATTATAGAGGTTTTGGCATAACATCAGTTGTAAAAAGCCTAAAAAGAATCATATAGTTTTAATCAAAGCAGGTCGTATTGCTCATGCTGTAAATAAGCTTTATCAGTAAATAATTGTTAAAAATGTCCTGAAAATGTAGGAGAATGAGGGGCACAAACTAATGCAGGAGGAATCGTAACACAAGTGGTTTAAATATTTCCATGCAAGCTAGCAAAACCAAATGTATAATATTTACTAGTTGCCAAATCAACGCTATATAGGGAAGAAAGTGTAAAATTTAAAAAATCTTCAGAAGATATAGCTGAATATTTATTTTGCCATAGCAAAAGTCAAAAAAGGTTGTGTGAACCAGAAAGGCTGCATGTTCATTATTAAGTCATCAAGATGTTTTTGACTTTGTTATGTTTCGTGTCTGTCTAGTTCTGGTCCTCCCCTGTCTTTGTATTTTGGTTCAATCCTGATTTTGGTTTAGTC
>JAUMHE010000042.1:9592752-9608175 GCA_032359235.1 Enteromius mattozi
AAATATAATTGGTTAAAAAGATGGTTTATTGATTATAATAACATATATATATATATATATATATATATATATATATATACAGTATATATAAACTGCAGGCGGTAAAAAAAAACACATTATTCTAAAATAAAATACTAAAGCAAAATACAAATTTATTACAAATAAAATTACACAAATTTAGGAGGCTTCAGTATACACAACTACATTTTACTGCTGTATGTAAATGGTCAATGTTGAAAGTTAATGTCTGAAGGGGGATGTTGGGCCAGTGTGGCTTTAGGCAAGGTTGGTGCCACAGATGGAACACTGATTATCCCTGCCATGATGGGGATTTCTTGATGAGATGACCCTGACCTTGCTTTACTCAGTGTTGCGTCACTTAGGGACTGAATCCTATTTCTGCCAAAACATGATTTAAAAATTGTTTCTATAACCCTAAACAATATGTCACACTTCGCACACATACAAGTATTGTACTCCCAACAAAAGTCACACAGTGATTTTTTTTGCAAGTCATGTTACAAAACTCTGCTTGGCCTTCAGCATTTCTTTTTTTCCCATGATGCATTTGTAAATGATTATATTACATGAGCACATAACAGCTGAATTCGAGCTGAGTATGTGTGTAGACAATAAGCTGTAAAACACACTCTCATTCCACAGAACATTTTCTTGTTTGAGAGAATTAGGACACTCCATCTTATAAACAGATCTTTGATCCATCTCTCAAGTAAGTGTTTATTTAAGACAGAGTGGGAAAAATCTGAATATTATATAACACATCTCAGTATAGAAGAGCTTTTTCTGTTTTGTGAGTTACCTTTTCCCAGAAAACCTGTAATTGCAAGTCATATGCTTCATGTATCAGGTGATTGGCACAAAATAAGCCGCTGTGAGCAAAGATGGCAGATTTTAAATTGTGTAACTCTATGGGTCCTGCCAGGGACATTACTAGACTCTGCCAACATTTTATAAAGATATACAGTGATTCGGCTAGGTTTTCCCAGTAAAGCTGTGCACTAAACACGTCTCTATAGCCCTGTAAAATTAGCCAACAATAGGCTGGTACATTTGAGAGTAGTTAATCATTATGTACATTACACGATTTTCTGAAGCTGATTAAAGTTCACAATGAAATGTATTCTGCTTTATTGAGTAATATAGGGATAAACCAAATGGGAGAACATGGTATTTACTCATTTCATTCATTGGGGGTCTTTAAATTACATATACAGAATGCATAATTAGGGAATATTACACACAATATTGCAAAGAGAGAAAAAAAACAAAACAACAATCACTGGTCTTAGCTGTACAGATTGAGCTTAATATAAAACTGAACAATAACAGAGGTAGGTATGAAAAATAAACTATGCTGCTTTTTTATTTCATTGTTTCTTAGTCCATTCACATTTTTGGGGGTTCAGCATGAACTGTTTCCAATTAGAGGAAAGTTTGGGATGGAACTTAATAGTAAAAATATAGTCCATGTTTGGACCTGTAATTTTGCTGTTATGTTTTTTGTTGCTGCCCAATGTTATCGTCCTATTGTAAATGTAACAAGAGGTCATCATCTAAACAAACTGTAAACACAATTAGCTTGCATTCACTATATGCTGTCTGAATTTTGCATTCATATAGAAAACAAACAAACAGGTTTATTCGCAAGACTCAAAGTATTTCCTCTGATCACTGACATTATACCCTTGAGGAAGACTCTCAAGAACAGATGAGTTTTGATCACATTGTCTTTGTGAGCGAATGTAGAAATACAATAATCCCAAGGTACCTGCACCAGATGTAGGACATCACAAAATCTCTCTAATGAACCCGTTAGAGCTGTCAGTTCTAATTCATGTCCATATCTTGTTACAAAACACAGTCTAAAATCACAGTTTTCTCTCTAAAACCACAATCTATAGTCTTGCCTAAAGGCTGCATGGCTCACGTGAACTTCATAATTCTTCTTCTAAAATGTTTGTGCATTTGAAAGATAAAGGCCATATAGTCTTTTAATAAGATATCATTCATCTGTCTACATACACAATTCTCAGAGGAGACAGAGAGGCATTTAAAGGGCAGAGAAACCCTAGACAGTAAACATTTACTCAGACTAATACAGTCACATAACGCACCGACCAATACAGCTCTGATCAAGCTCCACAGTGGGATCGAACCCATTTACCCCTACACAGCATCTGACCAATAAGGAAAGCCTTTCTCATAAGATATTAGATTTACATTGTTTTAAGGATAATTAGGGGTCAGTTCAAGGGTGGTGTGCAAATTTATAATGGGTAAATTCTGCATTTACCTTTCTTGTAGTTCCTGGCATATTTTTGAAAGAGGTCCACTTTAAAGCTGAGTTGTTTTGTGAATGCTTAATTTGATATCCAATTAATTACTACTTTCCTACTTGATTTAACCAACGCAACTTAAGCTTTAATCATTTTACCAATTAATTTTGTTTTTATTCTTCATGCATGATTTCTTCCTAGAGCAGACACAGGAAGAAAAAACAACTGAATGCAGCAGGATGGCAGGCTTTTAACTCTTTCCCCACCTTTTTTTTTTTTAATTTTATTTTATAAATATTATTATTATATAGGCCTATATTTATTTGTAGTATGAATATCTGAATGTACAATATGCCAAAACAAGCTTCACAGTTCTAGCTTCATGCAGTCTTTTTTTTTCTTTTTCTTAACAACACTTCAATGTGGGTTTCATAAAAGCTAAATAAAAAAAATTGAATGAAAAGCTGAGAAAATTGGACTTAGGATGTAAAATCCTTGGGTACAAATCCCATGAAAAACATGACTCATAATGAAAGAGCTCAAAGATGAGAGATTGATAAACAAGCTAAAATGGCATGCTTGTGATTGGGTCTTTACGTCACATTCACTATTGTTCATACTGTCGGGTAGGTTTAGGTGTAGTGCAGATGGTACATTATTTTAAAACGTCATGGAGCATTAAATTTATAACACCACTCAATGGACATTTAAAGTCAGAACTACAGTGACATATACAAAATCATTCATCTGTTCTGTGGAAAAGAAACAAACACTCTTTTAGCACCACTCAGTAGACATTTCTCATTGACTATGTCACGAAACACTATGTATTTCACGTCTTGCAAAATAGTTCCCACAGGTACATTTTTGTCATGATATCAGGCTCGAAAATTGTGTTTTTGTAAAAGAAAACATCTAGATCGAATTCAGAACAATGATCAAAATAAACAATATCAACATTTGAAGTGGATCAAAAAAAGTCTAAGACAAGAACGCAATTTGGGTTTAGATTTTAGGACAACTTTGATGAAAGGTTTTGATCCACTTCAAATGTTGACTACTCTAGATTGATTTCATCAACACATTCAAAGCTTGCATGGTCCTATAACACTTCCTGATCGACATTTCATTCAATAACATTTCGATTTATATGCTATTTAATTCTTAATGATTGCATTATTTTACATTGCATTTGTTTACATGCACGGTTGTTTGCTCTGCTTCTTCACTGTTTTTTGATCCAGACATTTAATACTCTTTCAGATTATGCATAATAGCACCTTCTACCGTACACCAATTAAAACACAGAAAGCTGGAAAATGATATACAGTAAATGTCAGAGAAAGAGCTAATTTAGCTACTGAGTCTCTGATTTTAACACATGCATCCATTACAATTTTTTAAATTCAAAAAAGGTCACTGAAGGTCAGATTTTAAGTTAAGTCGTTGTAATTGAGGAAAATATCTATAATAAACACCTCTCCTTTTAAATCAACCATTATGATGCCCTTCAGGAATCTGACCCTATCACCTGTGCATTTGCTATTAAGCGAACTGGAAAGCCATTTTGCCATATTTTATTCACCGCTGCTTCATCCTTGAGTGGCACTTGTCCTTTTGTGCTACTCAGCCTGATCGTTTCATTAACAAAGAAAGGACTTAAAGTAAAAAACCAAGTGGCTAGTCTTGTGCTGAAAGTAATAATACCATTTGCGTTTGACTGTTAGCAGCTTCTTATTAATTCTTGTGGTTATTGCCCTTGCAACAGACCTTGAGTGATCTGTAAGTGATGCTCATTACCTTTTGAAAATGATCTGAGTGAAATTAATCTGGTGTTTATTAGTGTATATTTAGCATTATTGGATAATTGTTTATTTGTGAATGACTCTTAGATAAAGTGCTCCACTCATGCTGACTAGTGTCAGTGTGCTACAGTGCACAGAGCTGCCTATCATTATTGGTGTGAGAGTGCTGCTCCGCTCTGTTTGCAAGACGCCAAGTGATTAACATGCACAAGGAGTGCCAAGCTGTCAGACTGAGTGGATAGCGGGCTAGAAACGTTGAGGTATGAATAATTAGAGGAACGAGGGACCGGGCATGATGACAGGCCATAGCCTGGACAAGAAGCTCAGAGAATTGAACCTTTGAACAGGGATGTCTGAGACCTAGCAGGCCGTGGCAGGATGTTAATATCAGTACCTTCCCAGGGCAAGGATTTTACGCTTCAATATTCCACTCCTGGAAAGTGTGTTTGGAAGTTGTAAGCTTGATTCGCCTCAACCTATGTAAATGTGCCATAGAGTAAACTCCTGCTTAGATGTAGCTACTGGCACCCTATCATTTTTGAATCCTATTATATCCAGGTTGTTGTCAGTTTGGTGAAAAAGCAGACCACGATTACAAACACGACACCCGTGATTAGACATCAATCCAATCGTTTAGAAATCCCAAATTCTCTTGAAAGGGAAACCCACTTGACAATAAGAGCCCATCGTCTCGCATGTCATGCAGTCCTGAGATGATCCACATACAGCACTGTGTTTAAAATAGCCTCGGGTTTGTGTGAGTCCTCTAATCATCCTTAACCATATTGGGTCATACCAGACCAGTTTGAAATCCCAATGGTTTAAGCCTCCGCTGGTGGAACTTTAATTGGAAGGTAATGTCTCATCTGGCCTTATACCCCAGGATTCCACAGGGAATTATCCCTTACAGAATGGCATGATCTGGGATTGTCAGGAGAAAATCCCCACGAGAGCCACGGGCTGTCAGAAACCTACTTTACCGTAACTGAACAGGCTAAACGCCACATTGATTGGGTAAGTCAGGAGGAGCTGAATGTTTTAATTGTTAATCACGACATAAGCTTCTCACTGTAGTACAAGTACACTATAAAAATGATTTTCGAAGTTGTAAATGCAAACTGATTATTAAAGTGCATTTTACAGGAAAATACAATTTCAGTCTTTCTTACTAAAAATATATTTAATTTAATGTAAAAACATTTCTTTGTAGTTGTTAGTGAAACCAGCTTGCTAAAATTGTTCCAATCCTATTTTCAGTGCTTGTGAAGTACATTTTGGTTACTTGGCTAACCCTTTTAAAAAGATGGCCACCTACCTCAGGTGTTTACCCACAAGAGAAGTCAAGTGAGCTGTCACGATATCCAGCTGAAGTCCCTTGTTGTTCCCACCAGAGGGCACTCCAGCCAGAACTGTGTCTGGCTTACGAACTCCATTGCCCATCATGCCTCACTCCTGGGATTGATCACACGCACACCTGCACCTCATTCACACACACACACCTGCACCTCATTACCACACCCATTTACTGATTACACACACACATAAAAGCCAGTCTGAAACATCAACTCACTGCGAAGTCTTGATTTGCCCTGGCTATCATTTCCGAGCGTTCCTTCCCATGTTTGTTTTCACTGTTGTTACCTTGGACTGTTTATCTCGTTTTTGATTGTTTGCTGCCTGCCCCAATATCTGCCTGCATCCCTCAACCTTGATTCTGTCCTGCCGCCATTGCTCTGTTTGCCGGTGTTTGGCCCTGCCTGTCGACTCTGAATAAAGAAACTGCATATGGATCCGCACGCCACCGTCCCCGCTGTTACATGAGCGAATAATCCTGAAAATATTGAATATGGGAAATATTTGGTATTTTGTGTGTGTGTGTGTGTGTTGTGGATGCAAAAAGCAACATCTACTGCAAAATCACAATTACAAAAACACTGGGCACTTTCCACAAATAATTCCACAGTAAACAATAAGGCTTGCTTTGTTTATTTTTGTTTTTCCCCCATTTTCAAGAAATGGTCAGAGGTGCTTTAACCTTCGGAAAGTGCAAGAGGTAAAACTAAATATAATATGTGTTGTGTTTTCAGTTGATTTGTCTATGGGATTCAAATGGGATTTGTTGCAACCCTGTTAGCAAAAATTCTTTCAAATGATGAAATTTTCTAGCAACAATAACAATAATAATAATATTTAATTCAATTTAATGTCATTTCAATATGATGCACTCATTTCAATATGAATTCAGCAGATTATGGCATTTCTATATACACTGTACTAACTATTAACTAAGGCTTTTACCTCAATAAAATATTTTGCTTCTTATTAATAGTTAGTAATTGTTAAGTTGGGGTAAAGGGTAGGATTATAGAATCTAAAATCTAAAATGAAATTATGGGATCATGCAGAAAAAGAATTGATATGTGCTTTATAAGCACTAATAAACAGACAGTTTTCTAGTAATATGCATTCTAATAAGCTGCTAATTAAAAGTAAGAATTGGTCACTATAATAACATTTTGACATTTTATGATTTTAATTTTTGAGTACAGTTATAAGCTCATCTACAGCTTGTCTATGGTAGCTGGTCTATTTTTTACAACAACAACAAAGAAGTGGCGACACACCAACGTGTACCATATTGTACATTGTGGCACTGTTTGGTTTTAGACTTGCTTTGGGCCACATGAGACATAGAATGATTTGTAGTCCTGAAAACACTGAGATGGCATCACAGCAGGGCATTCTAGGACAGTAAGCAAGAGAGCAGATGAGAACTGAGAACCGCATGCATGTGGTCAGGTAAACAAGCGTCTTCCTCCGTCTTCCCCTCTGTAATCATACCAAATTTGCCACTTCACCTCACTTTGCTCATCCCACTCTCACCGGGCGAGTTACCACTTTTTCCAGACTCTTTTGATTTCAGCTTTTTGTTCATTGTGATTCCTTTCATTCCTTTCACCCCTTCTCCTCCACCTTCAGCCTCTGTTCTGTTTGTCTGCCTTTCTGTTGTGTCCAGGGCACTTAAGAGAAATAGCCAGAAGCCTCTCTCATCAAAGGTGTTTCATTTTATCTGTAGCTGTGGGAAAGCCTTTGATTCCAATGTGTTGGAAGTACAATTACTCATCCTCATCTTAGGGCAACTGATCCAGATGCTTTGAGTCTCCAGAGGGAGAGAAGCTAACGGCAAGCATGTATGTGAATGTGAGTCTGCATGCTGTAATTTTTCAGTGCTTTTCCACCTCTTGCCACATGCTGCTCCATTAATGATTGGGGTGACTCTGCTAACAGCAGGTGGTCTCAACCTAAACAGCCTGAATTGTACCTGGATTTTCATGGCAATGTGAATGTTCTTTTCAAAAAACTACTTCACTTTTGACCTCACCTTGCTCCTATGAAGATTAAAGTGATTCTGTTGACCAAGGACTTGTGCCCCAGTCGCAGATCCATGGAACACCCTGCTGATGTGTGCTTGATGGCCAATTGGTTCAGAATGGGTTAGATCCTATCAGTACCCCAGACAAAAACCTTTGCGAAGGTTACACGTCCCATAATACATTTGTACTCCACATCTCCTTTTGTGCCTGCATAAACCTAATCAACTTAGTCTATAAATATCAACTCTTGTGGTCACTGTTTCATGACCAGAAACACAGAGCATTCTATCAGGAATAAATCAATGAGCAGATGTGATGAGAAAGCCCCATTTAATGGTTTTATCTGATCGCACATTATAGCTTTTAAAAGGATGATTATACGTTTATGATGCCAAGGCATGCTCATAGAACAATATCACATTCACAGCAGATGAAATTTATAGGTCAGTGCTGAAGTAGGTGATGAGCGATATCAGGTGAAAACTGAATGTAATATACTGTGTTTTGAAAATACAGTGTCTAAAATTAACCCAGTGCCAAATACCAGTAAATTTTGTTTTTGGCGATAAAATAAAATGAGGTTACTCTGTTGTTTGGTAATCTAATTAGCAGCTGCAACATAATACATGATTTAAATCTGAAATAATTGCCTAACCCTTGATGATGTACAATATACAGGCTAAAATAATCAAATCAAACTCTATAAGAAAATATAGACCCACTTATATATAGGGCCAGATTTACTAAAAAAGATTTACTACAGTACTGTCAGGATTTAAAAAGACAGTAAAGATTTAGCACTGAAAAGTCATGGAAACAGTTATTTTTGCACCTGACCTTATTGAACATGCATTTGTAGGAGGTTCCCTTTATGGTAGTATTAAAATGAATCATGCAACGCTATTTACTAACGTTTGCTCTTGTTAAATTACTGGTATTTGTGCACACACAAAAAAGTATGTCTTATACTATTTAGTGCCTGTGTCGTAAGTAGATCACCTGCACCGGATGAGCATCAGCTCTGCTTATTTGTGACTACGCTAATTTGCACTGCACTTGGCATAATGCGTTGGATGATATGTAAATGAGATGTTGCATCTGTGTTACTTAATTTGCATGTTGTTATTACATCACCTGCAGAGATTTCCACACCCATCTGTTTTGGAATTGCACTCTGGCGGTAATTTGCCTTGGCCCTAAGTGTCTATGTACTTACATTTATATTGATTGTCTGATACAATGAACTTATTGTGTGCTTACATTTCTACATTGCATATTTGTGTGTGTGTATATATATATATACAGTATATATATATATATAAAATCCCATAATTGCATTACACTGCAACTACATTAAGTACATATTTAATCATTTATATGACATAGAAATGCTGGCTCAATTTATGTATTGTACTGTTTAAACATTGATCCTGATTAAACATTGATTCTCCTTTCTTTCTTTTTAGAACAACGCAAAATACAGTTAGATGGAAAGTGAAAGTTATTGGTAACACTTTTCAGAAAGGTTCAGTTCATCCGCATTTATGTACAGTAGACCTAACAATTTAAAAAATCCTCTGACAAACATGAATAACAAATGAACAACAGTATTTTTATTAATTAACACTAACCTAGATTAACAAATGCTGTAAAAATCTGACAATTTCTAGTTTATTACCTAATATTAACAAATTGCACCTTATTGTAAAGTTTTACCGTAAAATGCTAAGATGTAAGTTTTCTCAATTCACCTAAGAACCTTAACCTCGTGTTGCTCAATGCACCCAACTGGACAGCTGGGGTTTTTCCATGTAGCTGACCAGCTAAGTAATGTACTTCTGAGGCCACCGTAGTCCTCGTCATCCACTCACCCTTGTTTAAATAATTCAGACTGGCGTGTCATCCTGCCTGCTCAGAACTTTAATCTTAATGACATGAGAGGAATGTTAAGTAAAGCGAGGAGAGAGGGATATGGAGATGATGAGTAAGACAAAAAAAAATTGAAGACAGAATGGAGGGGCAAAGAAGAGGAAAACAAGCAGAAGTGAGTGATCAGGGAAGCGGGAAGTGAAGTCAGTGAACAAGACTAAAAGCAATGTAAAGAAAGACAGGAAATGGAAGTGTAGGTGAATCACACAACGAAAAAGACATACTGCCTATGACGTGAATCATTATATCAGGCACTAGCATGGGCCTTGATTCACTCACAAGTGTTGGCAGTCTTTGTGACATGAAGTGCTAAAGTGGAAGTATGTAGTTTCTTCACTATTAAGGTCACCTAGCGGAAAACTAAAGCAGATTTTCAAACAACCTTTCACGCCCCGATTCTTATCCTTATAATACTACTATTTTATCTTGTTTGTGACAAACACTAAAGTTTAGCTTATTTGTCAAGAAGAAAAGATCAAGTATCTTGATTGAAACCTAAACATCCCATCAAATTATTCCAATTTTTTAAAAGCATTGCCAGTAGGGGCTTTTGCAGCAGAGGAACCTTTTAATAGGTTCTAGAACTATTGGTGGAAGTACACATTATTTGGCATGCTTGGATAGGAATGGTTTTACTTCTTGGAACTCCCTTTGTGGGAAATGACGTTCATTTGTAAATGCCATGCATAAAACCGACACTCCTGCTGCTAGTGCAAATGTAACTGAGAAAACAGCCCAAGGCAGAAATTGATTCTAGAAATGACCATGATGACTAGTTCCTAAATCTACACGATGCGAATGCTCCTATTGTTTAAACTTGCTTTACCTTGTTGTCTGTCACTATGTATTATTTCAAGTCTTTGAATTTTCACTTACATTTGTTTTCACTTCTTTTCCCATAATGCATCAGTCATACTGGCTAAACGCCCTCTGGCTCAGCCTGCTATACTTTGAACTGGAAAAAGATTACAGATCCGGATTTTGATGGTCCCTTAGAGGCTCAGTGTTTACACTTGTGGGGCAATAGTAGTCAATAAACAATTAATTGCTATATTCCCGTATTCCATAAAAACGGCAAGGATGTAGGTTAAGGATGGAGACCCTAAAATAGATGAAAAGTTGAAAACTGTATTAACAATGAAAAACTGAACAGGTGCTTAAAACATGATGGTGGAAAGCAGAGATTAAAAAAAAATAGGCTCATTAGTTTGAAAAGTATCATCAGTAAATGAGCGTAAAAGCTTTAGGGGCTTCTGACAATGACCCTGTGATCTTTAGCTTAGACCAGACAGCTTCTGATGAGTTTAACAAGGTCATTAAATAATTAGCCAACCACACTTTTTGCTACATCCAATGCCTCTCTATGCCCATAAGCGTCTGATTTTAATCTGTTAAGATAAAGTACAGCCATGAGGGACTTAGGAGCAGTGTGGTTACAGCGATGGTAATGGCCCTGGCTTAAACCGTGAGACAATATCCTTTTTGAAAGAGCAACATGCTAGATATATTGAACAAGACAGGTGCACAGGGCAAAGCTTAACAAATGTTGCCTGGTGCCTCTTCTAATAAGAAAAAGAAAGTTAAATGATTAAACATTTATTTAAAATAAATAATATAAAAACAACAACTACTAGAACTTAGTTCAAGGAGAGCTGGAGGTAAAAAAGAGGTATGGAAAAGATTTCCTACAATTGAATAAATCTTCAACAAGAATGCAAAGTATTATTATGTGAACGTAAATCATTAAGAAAACTGTAATTATTTACCTACTGTTAACACTTACTATTTATGTTGTTCAAAATAAATATTTTGAAAAATGTCAGCCAATTAATCAATCTATCAATATTTTTATTATAACTGACTTTTTAAAAACAGTTTTATTGAAAATGCCTGCAGGAACATTTTCATACAATCTTTTCTTTCTTTCTGGGACAAAGTGGTAAATGCTGACTGCATTCTCTCTTTTCTTAGATGATCTGTCCCTTTAAGAAAGGTGTTTGTGTGTATGCACCTCCATATGGGCTCCACTATTTCTGATTTATATGCTAATGCAAAAGGATTTGACAGCAATATGGACAATCATATTTGAATAACCTGCTGTTCTCCCTAGAGTGACATAGCTTCACATTTTTCAGAGCAGACAGAGGATGATAAGCCACTTTGTGTAATTGTTTAGCTAAATACAAGTAAGAGAAAGAGAGAGAGTGCACCATATTATAGTGCTATTCCTCACAGATTATAGTGCTACTCTTCACAAACCTGCTGGCCAAAGAGACTCCAACATATATTAACACTTAGACACACTTTTTTTTTTTTCAGGATGGTGTTAACAAAAAATTAATATTGCAAGATTTCACAAGAAACCCAGCACAAGAAGGTCAAGTCTTTTTCTTACTCACAGAAAGTGCAAAGCTGCAAGAACACACTCATTAAAAACGCCTCCAACTCACGTTGTTGAGTTCCAAGGTAATCAGAAATCTAGCTGTTCTTTTTATTGTTCTTTGCTCTAATCTGGCCTGTGTTGTGTGGGTGGATGGTTAGGTTATTGACTGAATGCTGTAGTAACGTGATAGAACACCTTCATTTATCATGTATTTAGAAATAGATTGAAGATAGATTGAATAAAGGGATGGGTTTCTGAAGGAGAGAGCAAGACTGTCCATCTTAGTTACTTTCCATTTAGCAGACACTTTCATCCAGAAAGACTTATGCTACACTAATTGCATGGAAAGTCTCCCTGAAGGAACCAGAGGTTAAGTGTCCTGCTCAAGGGCACAGTGATAATTGGACTGGACTCTGACCGCTTCCTGGGTCACTTTTACTTAGGACTGAAGCAGCATGCTTTAGAGACCAAATCTTCGAAGAAATGTCCTATTTTATTTCCAATGTATTGTCTATATATAGAAAGAATTGAAGATATATAAACACCCAGTTACCCAATAGGGTAAATCGAAATATTCACAAGAATAATCATTTAAAATAATAAATATAATAAATAATAATAATAAAAATGAATTTACATCACATATGAATGAAAGATGTTTTGCATAATTACAGCACCTGAAACAGACATTAAAACAGTGAAGACAAAAAAATGGTACATAGGGTTGGAATACATTTGCATTTAGTAATTGACAGAATGTCTCAGATACTCATTTGTGAAGACATTAGTATACACAAAATAAAGATATTCAGAAAAGGTGTGTCTATAAAGAAAGTGATTATGTGTGGCAGAGCTTGTAACTGCTTTGTGTGTGTTCCTTATGAGCACACCGCCAATCTTACAGAAAACCTGTCAGGATATAACAACCCCCTGTGCAACAGTATGACTCCATCCCACAGAACAAACTCACAGATACACGCCGCTTAACATTCTTGTCTTTTCTCTCTGCCTCTTTGCCAGATCAGAGGAAAGATATTGGACACATGCTTTATCATTCGTAAAGAAATGGAGAATGTAAAGTGTGTGTATTTGGCTTTGTTTTTAACATGTTTAATACACCACACTCTAGTGGGACTCAGTGTGGATGCATTTTAAGTCAGTTAAAGGTATTATTCATCTAAAAATTTAATTTTTGTCATCATTTACTTTTTGCTTGTTCTGCAAAAAAAAAGAAATTTTGTACAATGAAAGTCTGTAGTCACCAAAACCAGCATTGTTTAATATTTTATGTTCAGCAGAAAAAATAAAATCATAAATGTTTGAAAATTACATACAGGTGTATATGATGACAGAATTTATCTTTTCGAAATTATCTAGTTAATACATATTTTACTGTTATCCAACTAGCAGCCCCAAAAATACACAGATATTCACTCACAGGACTACACATTCAGTTAACTTCCACTTCCCGGATCCTTCATCTCCCTGGATGCAGATGTCCCCTGAGTTTGAGATGCACTTTCTTTCTCTGTCACACACCTGCACATACAGATTAACCAACTGTGCACATACCAACAGACACACACATTCATTTCTGTAAAGCTATTTAACATCAGCAGACTTATCAGCATTATTTTGTCCCCCATAAATATGCAAACATTAAGTCCCTGTGAAAGATCCATGCACGTTTGTTAGATCAGTACACACACACACACAGGCACACACGCACGTGCTCTCAGCAACTGTCCTGAACCTGCCACAGCTAATCTGTCTTCGTGGGGAGGAAGAACTCAGGTTGCCTTTCTATAACAACTGGAGCACGCACAAATATGAGTGCACGCGCGCATGCTTTCACACGCCGCAGGCAATCTATGCAATTCATGCATTTCACTCATGAAAATATGAATGCAGCTTTCTAAAAATAGCTACACTCTCTTTCGCCGTCTAAACGCATTGAGTTGTTTGGTTGTTTTGGTGCGTGTCTTTGTGGAGGCATGCTAAAAATAGGAATGTTTACCCCTGTGTACGCCATAGATTCCTCCTCAAGCGTCGCCTTCTCACCTTGATTACTCATTCACCCATTCTTTTTGTTTTTTGAAGAAAGGGGAGCTGAGATGGAATGAGTGACTTATTTTCATACATTATAGATTGCAGAATGTATTCCCTGATTACTACATGAGAGAAGGGGACAGAAGTGCATCTTTCTGCTCTCTGGTTGTATATTAGCATGCGAGCGTGCGTATTTGAAAGTGAGAAGAAGGATGTGTGTGAGCTTTTAATTTCCCTGCTGTACTAGCACACTTACATGATGAGCAGCTTTGAGCCGGCCTTTCTCAGTTGTTTATAAACAAACACAAAATTCACACACCTCTGAGGACATTTTATTGGGTTTGGAAACTTTGAAGAAGTTGGATGTTCTTGGATCTGCTTACAGTAGTATTGAATTATTCCAGAAGATTAATGTTTTGAACTGCTTCTGGAGCTCCAGTCAAGGTGATTTCACATTCATTCAGTACTTTGATTGCGGTGAAACATCTGGAACTGGCTACAGTAATAAGTGATTCATGATCTCTGGCTCTGAGTTCCCAAGACTAATTTTGGTTGGCAGATTTGCGGTAGCTGTCTAGTCGAAGACTATCACGCATGTAAACAAGCGCCTAAGTGCATGCTCTTAAATGAGTAGAGGCTGTATCAGGCATTTAAATAAACATAAGTTGTTTTATCTTTTGTGGTGTAAGAAACAAGAGGTTTGTTGGACGAAAAGGGCTTCCGCTAAGCCTGAGAAATCCCTGCATGAAACTCTGGGACACTGCAGCTGGTATACATGCTTGGAGAAAGGTCAAACTGTAGTCAAATGTGTCCACTTAGAGAAGGACAAACTGGACTTACACACACATAGAGTGTAGTGTGCAGGGTCATTCTCACACCTTTGAGTGTCTTTGGATGTCTTTGTGACTGTATTTCAGCAGCAGAATCTCATTTAAGTGTAAATGCGTTTCATTTTTGTCTCTCGAATGGTGGTACCTTAAAACTTATAGATACACACTGACCTTGTTCGTGTGACCATCACCTCTGTGGAATATATTTGACCGATGTTTCTTTAACACTTTCTTACAAAAAACACACATGCTAATGTCTGCCACTGACCATGAACATCATTGTGCATGTCCATATGTTGTAGGGAAACCTTTCAACACCTCAAGACACCACCCACAGTATTCAAATTAACTGTCAGAAACAGTTGAGCATTTTGGTGAAGCATTCAGATGGCTCTTTTGAATCACATAAAAAAATCAATCAATAAAATAAAATAAAACTTTTACATCAGCCGGCACACTTTACTATTCTATAATAGAACTGTTTGCATCTTTCTCCTGTTTTAAATTTGTATGCAAACTGAATGGTTTATTCAATTAAAAAAGGCCCTTTTCGAAATTTGTGTAATTTTATGTGCAAATCTGAAATTTTACAGAATATTTAAATAATTATTTAAAAAATAACTCCTATCCTAAATACTTAGTTCCAGCCTTGTACAGTTTACTGTTTAATCAGCTATTTAGTGAAGTGAAAGTGAAGTGACTTGTGGCCAGGTATGGTGACCCATACTTGGAATTTGTGCTCTGCATTTAACCCAT
>JAUMHE010000042.1:9651796-9664655 GCA_032359235.1 Enteromius mattozi
AAAGACAATTGGTCTCTCTGGCGAGTTCCCATCTGTAACGTCTCCGTTCCCTCCTTCAGGGAACGTGGGTTACGTTCATAACCTAGACGTTTTGTGAAGCATCTTGGAGATGTTGCCACAGTTCTTCTGGATCTAGTCTGTCTCAGTTTTTTCTGTTACTTCATGTCATTCTAGACAGACTGTATGATCATCAGATCAGATCTCTGTGTGGAGCACTGGCTGTTGTCAGACTCCTATTGTATAGTGCCAAAATTAACAATGCAAAAATGCTTTTTCCTTCTTTATGATAACAAGACAGTTGAAAAGTGATAAAAAAATAAATGTAATAAATGTGTTGTTTTATTTTGTTTTGTTTTATACATTTCTTTATTTTTTTATTTTTCATTTTTTATACATATTTATTATCAAGTTAAACAAAAATTAGAAAAAAAAGATAAATGAAAATTAATCGTTGTTTTAATATATATATATATATATATATATATTTCATTGCAGTTGTTTGTTTTTATTTCAGTAAACATTATTTTGTTTTAATGATTTTTTGAATATTTTTAATGGTTTTATTATTACTTTAAGTTATCTAATAATCCTGGTCTGAATTACATTTTTTTGATCATAAATACTTGTTGGTTTGTCTCCTGCTTGCACACACCCTTACACACATGTGGCATCACAGTACGTTAGCAGAAATCCCTAAGTGACATGTTGGTGCACTAGCGTGTCTTACTGGGGTTCAGCTGCTTTCCTATCTCAAAGCCCTAGTAAAGGTCAGAAATGCTGAAAGAGCCTCATGGACAAGACACGCGCATGCACACACACACACACACACACACACACACACACAGAGAGAGAACTCCAGGTGTACAGAGGAAACCAATATCAGCTGGCTTTTACAGCTTTCACATACAGTGCAATGACACCACAGAACACTTGTTCTAGTAACACTAACTGACTCATGAGCTTAGCTTTGGAGTGATATTGCAAAGCAAGGTACAGTGAAGGAGATGAAAAAAAAAAACAATGAAAGAAATGTAAGAGCTGTCTCTATTGCTGTCTTTTTCAAAAAAAACAAACAAACAGAATATCCGAAAGGAATTAATTTAATGAATTTAATGAATGTTGTGATGCTTTGTGGTTTTAATTCTTAACTTTCCCCACCACTGACAGAGATTTGCTACCCAGGCTCATTGCAAATATGTGCATCTACCTACATTTCTGCACAACTCAAAAAACATAACTAAACACTGTAGTATGGGATGTAATGTTGCTGTTGTTGTAGAAATATCGTTGCAAGTTTTAGGGGTTGTTGGAAGCAATCTACTGCATAAATGTTTTGATCATCATTCTGAATATGTAACAACACAAACATTGTTTTTGTAAATGTTATAGGACTGAACATGAACTGCCTAATGAAAATGACTCCTATGTCTCCCTGCCGTACAACATGCAAATTTTGTCATTTAAATCTAAAAAGTGATACCCTAAAGCAACCCTGAGTATACTTAAACTTGACAGAAAAAGGCAGGTAACTCTCTATTTCCCTAATCAAAGCCTTTTTGGGTGATGTGCATGCCATATGCCCAGTTCTGCATGTCAAAGTCAGGGGTAAATTTGTCAGCACCCCAGGGAAGTTAGCAGTTTAATAGCAGCCTGTGGTGAAGAAATTGGAAAAGGAGTGTATGAATGACAGATACCCTGTACGTGGCCAGACTGAAAACTGAGTGTGTATGTGTGCTGGCCTGAGGGGTTAGAGGATCAGCCCCAGGGCTTCGCTGTGGGGTACCGTCACTACATACAGCGATAAGTGCTCAAATGTATATCCACAGAGACACATACAGCAGACTACCACCCAAAGTCACAAGGTGTAGGTGAAACATTCTTAGAGTGCCTGTGGGCATTCAGACATTACCAGAGGTCAAGGTCCTGCTTATATTCGAAGTTCAGGTATGCCTTTGAACAAGACAGATGTTTACAGATGGTTGAGTAGGATCTGCCTACAAAAAAAAAAAGGTTCGGGAAGAAAAGATAATTTTTGGAATATCTGTCTTTCTGAGAAATTATCTACAACTATAGACAATTACAAAATATACACAAATTTATTTGATCAAAAATACAGTAAAAACAGTGCATGGTGAAATTTAGTGCAAAATATAGTTAAATATTATTACAATTTAAATTTACTTTTAAATGTATTTAAATTTAAGTTTACTAAGCAAACATTTGCATTTTTGTTATTGCTAAATGGTGAATACTTTCAACCTGAGGTGTATTCATTTTACTTTTGTTGTAAAAGCAAGTTTTTAAAGAAAAAAACATACATTAAAAACAAACAAGCAATCCCTGCCCAGATTAATGAAGTAACAACACATTGCTTTCCATAGAAAGCAACTAAATAATGTATTTAGTTGCTTTTTAGCATGTAAAACAATATGTACACATCATATATAATGCATTACTTTTAAAATAAATTTTCCCCAAACCTGGAGTCAATCCAACACACAGTCTCACAACCAATTTGTACATATTTAACGAGGTGGCAAATTCATGCTAATTCATACAAATTCATAAGAAATCACTAAGATTTTGTATGATTTGTCTAAAACCCCAGTGACAGGTAGGTTTAGGGGCGTGGTTAGGTTTAGGTCATTCGTACAAATTCATACGAATTGGCAACTCGTAAAATACATACGATTTACAGTAGCAAAAATCATATGAATTCGTACGAGTGAGGTCGTACGAATTTGTACGAATTAGCCACCTTGTAAAATATGTACGAATTGCTGTGAGATTGGGCTTGTCAATCATATGTAAAACATTGAACACCATGGAAGGACACCACAAAGAAAGCCACTGCTTTCACAACAAAACATTGCAGCATGCCTAAAGTTTGCCATAGACCACCTTGTCACTGCTCAAAATGACTGGGAAAATCCTTGTTGACAAATATAATAGTTTGGGAAGAGCATGCAGCACTTTTCATGATGTAAAAGGAAAACAGCACGCCAACATTAAAACATCATCCGAACATTGAAGCACAGTGAAGGGAGCCTCGTGATTTGGGACTGCTTTGCTGCCGCTGGACCTGAACTGCTTGAGAAACTAATAGAGATGCTGTAGAATGACCTCAAGAGATAACAGATGTCCTAAGAATATGGATCAGCTAAAGTACTGTGTGCACTTACTTGAGGTTGCTGCTAAAGGTGCTGCTAAAAGCAATTATTAAAGCACTGTTTCACTCACTTTTACACCATAACTTTGTTTAACGGGTGTGTTCAAGAAAAGATCATGACTGTTTGTGTTTTTATGGGCTTAATATTGAGTTTGGTGATATGTGTGACTTTGGTGAAGATCACATCATGTCATGTCATATCTGATGTTAACATTTCTATTGAATTTGTTTAAATTTATACAATAGCTTTAAATTAAATAATGTATTGTGTGGCAATAAAGTTGACTTACATTTGTGGCTTGCTAATTTTGGACCTGGCTAAGCATACTTTAAACCAGAAGATTTTTCAATAATCTTCCAAATCTCTTACTTGGTGTCAGGTATTCACCACAACCACCTCTATCTACTACGTCACCTACAGCACCGCCCACTCGTTCTGCCTCACCGGAGTTGTGCGCACACCTGGATCTCATTACCACACCCTATAAATAGACTTTACCCTTACTCAGTCCTTGTCTGGTCTACGTTCATGTCCCTGATGTTAGCCCCAGACCTCATGTGTCTTAGATTCACCAGTGTGTGCGCTTTGACTTCTCTGCTCAACTCCACAAACTGCTTTTTACACCTTTTTACAAGGACTGTAATATAAGCTATCATATCACTGTTACTTCCAGCATTCTGTTAACTTCTAAACTTGTTAATAAACATTCAAGTTATTCTGCTTACTCGTGTCTTTGGTCTCATCCCTGTGAAAGTGTGACACTTGGTCTATGGTTAGCACAGTCAACAAAGTTATATCAAAATTCATACAAAATCCTGCATTATACATTTCACGCATGAATTTCACAGCACGTTAAACACTCTTTAATATACTCTTCCCATCTTTCCTCACCACATGAAAAATTCTGTACTTGAGTTTGTCCTTGCGTCCTCTGTATGTCGAAACTGGTGACGAGATGTGTAGTCAGAGCTCATGCTGGTTATGGAAATCCCTAATTAAATGTTATTAGCTATGAGCTGTGAATGCAGGAGCACATACATTTAATATCTGTCATCGCAACCTTGATGAGATTTCTCCAGAGATCTCAGCAAGATGAGATGACTGCTTGCATTTAGAGCACGCAAGGATAAAGCTGCACAGTCAAATCCATGCAACGTTTGGTCTGTCAGAAATAAATCTAATAGAAAACCACTAAATCTATTATTTTCTGTCAATTTTAACTTACAAAAAATCTATTTAAGACTTCAAAACTTTTGGTGTTCTGGGTTAAGGAGACATTTGTATCAGTGAAGTTTTTTATTGAAAAGTGCCCAAAGATTTACCAACCTTGCACAGAGTCATGCCATCAACGCCACGGATAAACAACAACAGAGGCCATTGTTATTGATCTTTTGCTAAAAATACCAAATGACTGGGCACAATATTCTCTTTCTGCTTACTCAAGGCCTCATTAAAGCTAGTAGCTGACTAAGGTGAGACAAGCACACTTGCACACATGTCAAGATGAAATTGCCAATGTGAGAAAAAAGAAGAAACTCAATTACACACACAAAAGCTATTACGTCATACAGAACAAGGTCAGTTTCTTGGAACTGAACTGTTAAGTGTGCTAGCATAACAAATACATTTACAATTTTCATTTTGTACCCTTTTCAAGTCCTAACCAATTACCAGATAAGCATAGACAGACCTATAAGAGTGGTGCCCTTCACTTTTCTTTCTTTCTTTCTTTTTTTAAAATCCATAACTGTTTTTAAAAGCTAAATGAAACATAACAATAAGCAATTTGTCTTTAAGCAGACAAATAAGAATGGGCTTTGTTATAAAGTCTTTTTGTGTTATGATACATGATAATCTTGTAAAATAGGGGCTAGTTGAGAGCTGTTTCACTATTACCATTATGCCTATTATATTAATTTGTGCCATTATGATAGTGTAACACACTTCTGAAGGGTTATTCAAAAGGCAAAAAAGTCATGCTTCACTGTTCAAAATCACAAGGAATTAGATCATTCTCATCAGCTGTGTTTTTTTTTTTATAAAACATGTCTATCTATAACAAAGGGCATTGCTGACATATGATTCTTGGTAGAGATGTGATATTTATCTAAATGATGTTAGTTGTTTGCTGTTCTACACTCTCAGAAATAAAGGTACAAAAGCTGTCACTGTGGCGGTACCTTTTCAAAAGGTAGACTTTTGCACCTATTAGATTTAAATATTTCTAATTTCACTTTAAGTAATGGCACCAAAATGGACCCTTAAGGCACAAACATGTACCTTTTGAAAAAATACTGCCCCATTGACAGCTTTTGTACCTTTGTTCCTGAGAGTGTATAACAGTAGGAGATATGTTTTTCTCATCCATGATTTACATGAAAATTCTGCAAAATTAAAAAAGAAAAAACCTTGATCTGTACAGTAAATTAGTCCAAACCATTATGTTATTGTTGCTATTTTGTCTCTTTCTCTCAAGAAACCATATTATTTCTGGAAGACCAGTTTTTGTAGTGCTCGACTTGCTTTCTGAAAAGGTCGGATAAAGTTTCTCTCTTTTTTTTCTTATTTATACTGCTGGGGAGTTATTACTCTCACCTCCCTGTGGACTATGAGGGCTTCTGTTCTCCCTTCATATCAATGCAGGCTGCAGAGCAATATCAACCACTGAGTGATTTATACATCTTTTTTGCCTTGTCATATCAGTATACTTTTAGATATGAAAGATTTCTTTCATACAAGAAATAAGGAAACATAGCAAGAGCCAAAAAAATTAATTAATAAAACAAAAAACATTTGTTCACATAGGCATGCATGTCATTCACAGGCATTCTTCAATAATAACTAAGTTTGTGATATATTTGATGACATAAAAGATCTTTTTTTGCTTCAGTACTTCAAAACAGTAATTAGCTTTTGCATAGAATTAGTAGTAGTTGTGCAGTGAAAGCGAAATTAACATTCATTTATCATTAAATTGTATTTTGCAGCCAACTGATTTTTTTTTTATTTGTTATTTATCCTTCTGAGCCTAATTATTATTTTAATAGATCTCACTACTTTATTTACTATGGTAAATGATAATTTTTTGATTGAACTATAATGGAGAAGGTGCCTTTTGTATTAAAAATACCACAACCAAAGCAAATAAATAATATTAATAATAATAATTATTATTATTACCAACAATAAATTAATTTAAAAAAAATAAACATGGCCACTTTTGTGTTTTAATATTTAATGTTTAAAGCTGTTTTGCATCAATTTCTTAATAAGACATTATTTATATGTATGTACAGTTATTTATTTTTCTATATTTTTATATGACTCTATTCTAATTATACTATCTATACACTATTTTATTTTGTAATCATATCTACCTGGTTTTCACTTATGTTTTAACTTCTATTTACTTATGATCGTAATGTGGTCTCACTTAAAACAATACAATTTATACAACTGTACAAAGCTATGTATAAGCAAATTTTTAGACATGCCATCTAAAATTATTTAAAACAACATTTATGGTATTTATGTTGAGTCATATGGTTTATTTATACTTTTAATTATTCATTTTACAGCAGTACCATTTAATTTAACTGAAAAAAGCTAAAGATAATAACAAATTGCGAAAACAAAAAGAAATGAGCAGCTATAGTATTTAAATGAAAATGAAAATGAACATGTTATTTGTCCCATATACTATGTGCATATTTTAAGTGCTTCATTAAAGAAAGAAATCAACCCCTATGGATGTTTTTTTGTCATAACAACTTTTACACCAGTGGAGCCCATTTTCATTATCTCACCAAGGGACCCACAAAGTCACAGCCTGACCCTAGTGCTTGGCATTAAAACATCTAAAAAAAAAGCCCTTTCTCTAAGGACTTAAATATCATGGTGTTATTGCTCTAAGACTAATTTGAGAATAAATTGAGAAAGTCTTCACTATGTCCTTGCCTCTAGGGAGCTTGTGTTATCATGGTCATGGCCACAGAGGCCACTTAATGTAAAAGTAAGGCCATTCACATTAATAGCGATTCACAATGACAAAGAGACCTTAAACCATTTTCAATGGAGCTCTTCTGTTTGTAGTGTACAACCATAAAGAGAATTAGTTTTTTTTCAAGACATGGGAATTTTGAATGGGTTGTTAGAATAGTTTGTTTTTAGACTGTGGTTAACATCAATTGAAGAGGCTTTCCTATTCAGTTCTACAACCGTTGTGCTTTTTTTAAATGTCAGTTAGACTTACACTGTGAGCTCTCCTGTACAACACTTGTCCAGTACTTTGCTTTCAAGTACATATCAATCATGTATTCATAAAATATAAGGAATAAACAAAGATTACAATTTCCAAATTAATGCTTGAGGTGCGATTCTGTGTAACTTATAGGTTGCTTAAAAAAAAGTGGGTTTGGGTGGGTGGGTAGGGGGGTGCTACTTATTTCAATAATGCATTAAAATTCCTGCAAGAAACACAAGAAGAATTAGCCTTCAGGGTCAGTCTATATTGATGTCATGGCACCTTTATGACATTTAGTGAATTTAGGCTCCTTAAAGCTATACTGTGGCCAAGTACAGTCAACCTCAAATTTATGCAGTAGCACAATGTCACCACTTCCACTTAGAACACATTATGAATTCCAACAGAAAAGTTAATCACATCAATTTCTTAAAACAACAACAACAACAACAAATTACTATTGATAAAAGCTGAACCAACGTCGAGAGCTGTGACTCGAAATGAGGTCTGGGAGTTGCCCACAAGGCTATGGCCCCGACATCAAATCCATTTCTGAATAACCCAAAAAAAAAAGGAGAAAAAAAATATTTATGTTGGAGAATTTGAAGGACAGCCAAGTAATCACAGTATGCTGTAGCAATCAGGGTTTATCCACCATCATCTCTGTCGCCATGTGGCCCCAGGTCTTCACCCAGTCAGAGGTCAGTTGACACTGAGTGACAGTTGAGACAGGAACAAGTGACTCATGGAATAGAGTTTGAGGGATATGCAAGAGAATATAAGATTTCTTTTAATCGGACTTACTTCAGAAAGTTGTACTCTCCTGGGCATGGTGAGGGCACTATGTGGGAAATCTCAGAGAATTTTGGTTTGTTTATTAAGCGTGAGAGCTCTGGGGTAAAACCCAGACAAAGTGGGAGAAGCAGTTGGAACTTTTCAATGGAAGGCACAGCCATTGAAAAGTTTGAGGTCAGTGAGATTTTATTTTATTTTATAAAAATAAATAAATACCTTTTACTGTATATTTGATCAAATAAACCCAACCTTGGTGAGCATGAGAGATTTACTTACTCCCAATTTTCTACCAGTCAGTGTATATGCAAGCATACATGATGAACTAGACTAATGTTCTACTCCAAACCACCAACCCCCTCTGCTGCTCTCACAGATTCCCATCACTGGTGGGACTGAGAATACAACCTTTAATTTCCATTTGTTTATCTTTAATAAGAAAAATGCTAAAATTGTATCTCCCAGACATTTTAGTCAGCTTTAATAAACATTCAACAGATTAAATTAAATGCTTTCTTTTTAAGTGAAAGAACATGTTCCATTTAAAAGACTGTTTTCTCACTGTCACATTTAGTCTTTTACAGGGTAGAGATACTGTGTATTTATATTTGCAGATACAAATGCATAAAAGCCTGAGTAAGCAGTAATAGTGTGTACATGATCAGTTTGACATTAGAAAACAGCTTAAGTAGTGACAATGCATTACATCTAATCACTTACATTATAAAAGGGACTACTTCTCTGCATTCAGTTCATTTTTAAGTAATGCTATTATAAAAGCAAAAAAAATAAAATAAAATAAAAATAAGTGATGTTGATAAACAAACTTCGGGAGGAGCGCGCACGCATGATTAGCCACTGCTGGATCCGCGTCCCTTAATCAATCCATTAATCTCCGTCCAATTAAATCCACAAGCCTCCTCCTTAAATAAGCACACTTCCTTCCCTTCTTTATCTCGTTACGCATTTCTCGATCTCTCGGCTCACCCCCTGGACAGCATGCCAAACACGCTTATTATTATTATAAGGAAGTGCGAACTCGTGAAAAAAAAAAAATTAAACATTTAATTATCTCTATGCCAAGCATGCTGAAATGAAATCACAGTCTACAGAATGAAGTCAGAATGGAAACCTTTTTTTTTTTTTGGTACCATTTTAGATTTACTAATAGCTTTTCTTTTGGTGTTAAAATTTTAGGCTACTGTCAGGCTTGACCTTTGACCTTTTAAAAAATACATATGTAGGATTTTCTCTTTCAAGGGCAAAATGTATGGGAGGAATCAAGCAAATGATTAAAATGAATCAGCCGATAATTTACACTGCTCTTGATACACTGGAAAAAAGTTATTGAATTTAATTTACTAAAAAAAAAATTTAAGGTAAGCAGTTGAAATCAATTTATTTTAGCTATGTTCAAACAAATTTTAGTTGACTAACTTTCAACTAAATTTGTTTATTTAAATGTAGCTAAAATAAATTGTTTGCAACCGCTCACCTTAAAGGGGTCATATGATGTTGCTAAAATGCGGTTTAAGGTGCCAAAACACATTATTTTCCACATACTGTACATTACTGTTTCTCATCTAAGCCCCGCCTCCTGAAAATAGGTTGATTTGTACAAAGCTCATCGCCTCGTAAACATAACACCATGTCTGTATTCGTGATCGGAGAAATGAAAAAAAAAAAGAAGCAGTCCCCTTCACTGCTCAAAACTCATGTTTGAATAGTAAGTAGCAGGTTCTTTTAATAAGAAAATGTAACTTACTTAAAGTTATGAGTCAGAAGCGCCAGACTGTCCTTGAAAAGGTATAATTGCTCCACTTTCTAGTTATGACCTCTTTTGGAAGCACAAAGTAGTTTCACTTTCACAATGACACACAGTGTCTCCAGCAACCTGCAGCAACACTACAGTGAGAATAATAGTTCCACCTTCTTTCTTTGTGTAAATATTTGGATAGTGTACAAGTCATAACTTTTATAAAGAATATCTCTTTGGTTTTGAGACTTTAGTCTTTGAAACTTTACAGATCTTCTTTATGCACCAAGAGCTTGTAACAGTCTAAAGAGAAAGGGAAATTTGAAATCGCATCATATGACCCCTTTTCAAGAGTTCACGCTTTCCTCATTGAGAATAAATGATTAGCGAGTTTGGCGTGCTGTCAGGGGAGCGAGCCGGGAGAACAGCGAACCCCGAACCCTAGTGGTTTGAACCCTAGCGTGGGCAAGAGTTCGGTGTTCGGCTCGGTCTTAGACTGGAAGGCGGAGAAGGGGAGGAGGAGTGATGCGCAAAAGCAAGCTGCGGATAGAACGAAAGCTGGGGTTTTTATAGAGGACAGGAAATGAAGCGATTGGATGCGTGTTAACGAGGGAATGATTGGATGATGGGCTGTCAGCCGTGCAGGATTAATTCGTTTTGCGTTCCTCTCGAAATGCGTTATTTGCAAAACGTTCACTAAAAAATGCAAATAAAAAAAAAATCATTATGGTCATTATGGAAATAACGCCAATTATTTGCCCTGTGAGAGAATTTTGAAGTAAAACTGATTTGTTATTCTTTTATATATAATTGTGCACAATAACACCAAAAACATGTATTAAAATATAATTTTATATATTTTTGGACCTACAATATTTTTTAGGCATTACATATTAAAATACTCCTTAGTTACACTACATTAGGATTTGGTTACATTACTCTGTACAAGATACATATATACATACTGTAAATGGAATAGGTCCAGTAGTGCCATAGAAGCCCTGCAAATCATCTTAGACCGCTGCCCCTCTGATGCTATAGGATTGTGTGTTCTAAGTAGCTGCTAGATAAGTGATAGTTCTGGCTGGTTGCTGGAAAGATTGCTTGTGATGATAAAATCTGAGTTTGAGATTCATCAGTGTTTTTTTACTACCCATTTTCTCTGGTGTCTAAGGTCACTCAAGAACTACAGGATCATAGTGACACAATAAGTGAACCTGAAAATATCTTCCTGTATAAACCCATCAGCTGGCACCTGTCCCAAGAGAAAAGAAACTGATTAAATGAATAAAGAAACATTTTTTTTTTTTTCCATTCTCATAGTACACAAATCCGATCCAATCTTCCCTGTTAATACTCAATCTCATTGTTCAAAAGTGATAGAAAATATGATTTGGATAATTTGCATATGATTTAGAGAGATGTATCTATCAAACTGGAGGTCAGGGGCAGGAACCACCTTTGAATACAAATACACATGCAGTGAAGCAGATGGAAACGCTGTTCTCCTGTCGCCTGACATCTCTTTGTCTAGCGCTGTTAGAAAGAAACGAGGAGCAGACACTACGAGGTGAGCTCCATCAGCCGTGGATCACTTTCAGATAAAGTAAAGCTGTGGCAGATGCAGAATAAAGCCGAGGATTCAGAGCAAGAGCTTTTACTTAAAGTCTGATTTTCTTAACCTATTGTAGTGCATAGTTTTTATTTATTTTTTACTTTTTTGTCCAGCTCACATTTTACCTACAACTTTTATATGAGCATAAAAAAGAGTCGCCAGACTCAGAAGTATTTTTTATGCTTACAGCTTATATTATAGTAATAAAATATTATTATGGCTGGTCCATATCATTCCCAGGTTTAGGAGTAATAATGTGATTACTTATTGTTTTGTTATTTAATTCTATGTGTGTTATTTAATAGGTCGTAAGTGGCCTTATTAAGCATAATCCTGAATCTTTGCAAACACCCTGGATGATTAAGATCTAAGTATTTGCATGATTGAAACACAGGTCACATTTCATAGAGAAGATGGGTAAAAATGTTTATCAATTAGGACTAAATAAATCTGTCTACAGATGGACTCATGGTGAATAAAGCATGGAAGCAATATAGCACAGTAACAACAACTCTCTGTAGACATCAACAAATCTATAACACTATGGCAGCTTAAAAATAATGACCACCCAAGACATCCAGCAGGACACACAGTATTCTCGTTCTCTCATCATTTTCTCCTCTTCATTTCTTTCATTCCCTCTTCCCTAATTTCCATCTCCTCTGCCTTATTCTCTCTGCTCTAGCTTGTGCTGGATGTAGCTGTGTGATGTTGGGCTTTGCTCATCGCTGCTACTCTCATAAAAACTTCAATAGGATCAGCTGCTTTCCAGACAGACTTGGCTTACGCCGAACTGGGTTCTTAAATTAGCTATGTTGTTATAAATATTTGCACGTACACTTCCTGTCTTTCAAAGTCACAGCTCTGTCTGTGCGGATGGACTTATGCAAAGCTCATGCCTGTTTATTGATGGGTTTTTCATAATAAATAGGGCTTGCTAATGGGGTGAAAGGGTAGAATGATTCAAGGGGGTCATAAAAATGAGTGTAGTAATCATCTGTGCTTATTAAGTGGCTGACTTCATTTGAATTTTGAGCGACATTAGGGTGGATAGATTATGATAGAAATTTAAGTTTGAAAAATATTATAGGCTATGTATGAAAATATCAACACAGTCTCACTCCAACTCGTCACATTTTGACGCTTGGTCAAAACACTTTTGCGTCGTTTTTGAGGCTCAAGGTACCCATTTTCAGTCACTTTTCAACGTGAGGGGTCCTCCATTGTTTTCAGGTGTTTGGCTTAATGTAATGGTTTGCATGCATATATAAATTTATTATATA
>JAUMHE010000042.1:9684929-9709903 GCA_032359235.1 Enteromius mattozi
CTACCTGGAAAGCTACAGTACTGTTCAAAGTTTTAGACACTCGTGTAAAAATGCTGTAAAATGAGGATGCTTTCAAATGCCATAAATAGATTTCATTTATCAATTAACTTCTATTAACTAAATCAAATAAATATTTGGTATTACATTAATGACAAAAATTATGTTTGGAAATGTAAACTGATATGTCCAACTGACACGCTACAGCAAAAGATAGAAACAACCAACTTAAAACCATTTTTTGTTGGTGAAAATACTAGTGGCCTAAGACTTTTGCACAGTACTGTATAAATATTGCATTATTTTATGCAATATTTTATTTTTAACAATATTAATTATAATTATATAGTTATTAAATAAAGCAGCAGCAACAATATATATATATATATATATATATATACTGTACATATATTGTTGCTGCTTTATTAAATAACTATATAATTAATATTGTTAAAAAATAAAGTAATGTTAATATTAACGTGTGCATTTTGTTTATTCAGTTCTCATAGAAAATGAGGTCAAATAAAATTAAAATTTAATTAAATTAAATATAAAATATTAAAGAGCATTATTGCTGTTTAGTCATAATAATATCAACTTTATTGGACCATAAGAAGTTCATATATCTACTGTAGGCAACATAAAATGAATAAAAATTGATTTTTTTTCTATTGGCATTACATTTAATAATTATAAATTAATGATAATTTTTTCAATAGATTATATAAACAAATTGTGCTATCAAATGATTTTTCTAAATATATACTCTATATGTGTGTATTCATATTAACATAATAAATACGCACAGTACACATACATATATTGTGTAAACAAAACATTTAATTTTGGTATTTTATTTTGACAGCACAAAAAAATCAAGAATTATGGAAAATCTTTAACTTTTGAGCTAATGTGTCAAATTTAGGATTTTTTTATATTCATATCAAGAATTATAGAAATAAAACATGAGTGTTAACATCATACAGTTAGTCTGATTTACAAGTACAGGAAATAAGCATTTCATAAGGCTGTTGTTAAGTATTATTTCTCATTTCAGGAAGGTCAGATGTAACGAATACTATGAAACATGCTCTTTTTCTCTGATTAGTTTAAGGAAGTTGCACAGTAGTTGACCCTCCCAGGAAATTCCATTTTGTTTGTTGAAGAATGTGTGGGAATGCATTCTTTCATCCATTAATTGCATTTTTGTCCTGCCAGACTTCTGCATCTGTGAAAAACATATCCGTTCTCAATCCCTTTTTGGCTATGATGGTGATAATATGAGTATGATAGGATAATGCTTTTAGTCATGTGACATAAGATGCATAGAGCTGCTACCAAAGAAGGGAAAGAAAAGAATACAGATTCCATTCAGTACAGCTGCTCAGAAGCCCCCTAATCCTGTTCATCAGACTGAAAAAAGTCATTTACCCTGCCAAACAAAGATTTAGATGGAGAATGAGCAATTGTATATTTAGATTTTTACAATGGATAATAAATGCCCCATTGTGATGGTTTTTTTATTGGTTGTTAGAATTGATTGAGCTATTAACTAATTACTAACCAGTGGAAAAGTCAGTCCACTTGACCTTGTACTGTATCTCCTTCTTGGTGACCATGAATTTATCATGGAGGAAGTGTTCCTAGATCAAAGTTTCTGCATTCCAAACAGGCTCAAATTCATATATTCATATTCATATTCATATAAATTCTGGTTGTTAATACTGTTTGTGGTTACCTGGATCTCCGACTGTTTTTGGTTTTGTAATGGTTGTTCATGAGTCCCTTATTTTTATTTTAGTTCTGAATAGTTAAACTGAGCACTGTCGGGAAAAACTTTCCAGCAGTGACTGTATGATTTTGAAATCCATCTCCATTTTGAAATCCAAACCCAATGAGGGACTCAAACACAACTTAAAAAAAAAAGTTAAAATATTCAATGATGCTCCAGAAGGACACATGATACATTAAGAGCCGAGGGGTGAAAACTTTTGAACAGGATGAAGACGTCCAAATTTTTCTTATTTTGTTGACTTTTTTTTTTCATTTAGTACTTCCCTTAGGAAGCAACAGAAGATACTTGCATGTTTCCCAGAAGACAAATTTAGTACAATTGACCTTAATCCTCAAATTCAAAAAGTTTTCAAACCCCAGCTCTTAATGCCATCGTGTTTCCTTCTGGAGCATTGGAAAATGTTTAAACCTTTTTTAAATTGTATTTGAGTCCCTCAGTTTTCCTCAAGTAGAAAAGATTGATCTCAAAATCATACAGAAGAGTCTGCAGGACATGAAGAGTTTTTCAGAAGAACAGCGCTCAGTTTAACTGTTCAGAACAAACAAGGGATTCATGAACAACTATCAAAAAAAAAAAAGTCGTAGATCATCCAGGTAACCACATACAGTATTAAGAACCAAGGGTTCCCCAAACTTTTGAAAAGGGGTTATTTTAATAATTATTCATAATTTCAATTTGTTGTGGACTATGTAAAAATCTTTTATGCAAAATATCTTAGTCAGGACAGTAATAAATAAAAAATAACATGTATTTTGAATGACCCTTTGTAAAAATGATTCACATTTTTACAGACTCTGCAAGGGTTTCCCAAACTTTCGTCATCAATTACTTCTTGTACCTTTTAAAGACAATTGTTTCCAGGCAGACTAATAAAAAACCCTTGTCCTAACCTAAATATAAAATCTGTCTGACGGGAATGTTATTCTAGGATCAAGAAGGATGTTGATGTGGGAACATCCTATTTGGCAAAATCACAGTAAGCCTTTCGTCTCCATCTGTGATTTAAGAGAGATGAGATGTTCGAACAGTCATGCAAATCAGGCAGACACTCACACAATGCATTACTACAACAGACATAATGTTGTGTTTCCTGTTTTGTGTGCTTGTGCAAGTGTGTGGGTGTGTTTACACTCATATTGTGGCAGAGAAATCCAATTGTCAGCTCCATCTCCTTATGCCATTGTGCTGCAGCATCTGTTCAGCTAATGAGAGAGCGGCAGAGAGCAGGGAAAAAGCTTCTTTTTTCTTGACTAAATGAATCTAAGTACAGTTCTCTGTAAATGACCTGCAGCTCTAAACAGTGTGCATATGCCCAGAATGAGTGTGTGTGTCTCTCACTGTCTGAGTGTGTAGGTGCTAGCCGGTGTAAGTGTGGGAGAGATGCTGATTGCTAAGTGCCGCTGAGAGCCGGCTCTATTATTATGCTCTATTATTCTGCAGAGGTGGCTTTGATGCCTTGTGAGCGAAGTATGCTAAGTGTAAGTGTGTGAACCACACCCTGGCACAGCTGACCATTTATTCCAGACACTTATTTTTACATTCATCACAGACACAGGATGTGTGTGTACATACTTTGAATTAACAAAAAATGGTCAAACCAAAATGTGTGTTTGAGGGCAAAAATGTCTGCATAAAAGGTTTTACAGTATACAGTAAGTCAATCAATTCGATCTATCACTCTATCTATCTACACTCTCAGAAATAAAGGTACAAAAGCTGTCACTGGGGCAGTACATTTTCAAAAGGTACACTTATGTAGCTATTATGTTCAAATATTAAAATTTTTTAATTACTAATATGTACCTTTATACCTATATAAAGCTGCCAAGTGACAGCTTTTGTACCTTTATTTCTGGAAGTGCATCTATCTATCATCTATCTATTATTATATCATTCTATCGTTCTGTTGTTGCCTATCTATACACCCTTTTATCATCCTTCTACTGTATCTGTCTATTATTTTGTGTCTATGTATCTTTTATCTAAATATTTTTTGTCAAACAAACATTGCTTTTCTAAGTGAAAATTGTTATAAACATCTTTTAATTTTAGTTTTTTTCATTTCTACTTTCTGCAAGATTAGCCTAAAAAGGACTATATAATAAAACCATAGAAGTCTATAGTGTGCCCTCATTTAGACAGCAAGGTAAACGTGTTTGTGCATGTGTGCACTGATGTGTGAAAGTGAAATCATTCCCCTTCCCCCAAACACTCTCATCTCTCAGCTGTGAAAGTGATGGAGATGTTAAACATGACAGATTCTCACACTCTGTTCCAGTCTTCTCACTTCTGCTCTCTTCTTTTGCCTCTCAGTCTGTTTGCTTTGGTGTTATATCTCTCCCATTGCATCCTGTCATAATGTCTTTCTCTTACTTTCTCAGTATCAGGCACTGAATTTATTGTTAGATGGGTATAAATAGCGATTAGCTAGTGTCTATATGTGTGGTCAGAGGCCTTGAGGTCTGTACAGTGGCAAGAGTGTGTTTAAGAGGGTAGTTATGTAACACTATTGATGTAGAACTAAAGGGTCCCAAGACGTTTGTGTCATGATTCAGACAGCCACTGTATAATCAAAAATGTCAGGAAGCACACACAAAAAAGTCAGAATCATAACACTTACTTAACATTTACTTGAACACACTGTACTTGTTTTAGCACCTGGCTCACTAAAGAATTCACGCAACTCAGGTTACGGTCAAAAGAGCCAACTACATGGAAGCGGTTTCCTCCCTCATAGTAAAACAAAAGTGTAAAATGGTAATTATGACCTTTATGTGCCTTTTCTCACTTATACCTCATAGTGTTCATATCACAACTTATTTCAAAGTGCCCCTATTATGGATTTTTTTTTTTTATTACCTTTGATGCAGTGTGTAACACAGCTCTAAGTGAATGAAAACATCTTGCAAACTCTTAAATCTGAAAGTGCACAGTGTATAAAGTTATTGTCTCTCAAAAGAAAGAGTCAACTCTGAATCATTAAAACAAGAAATTTTTTAAAACGAGTCTGAAGCCATTTCATGTTGAGGTCAGCATATTGCCCGCCCTCTTGTTGAGTGCAGACCTGGAAAAACTTAATGAAAATGCAAATTCATTCTTTGCCACTAGGTGGAACGTTAAGCTCACAAACACTGCTTTAAAGAGCCCCTATTAGGCCTATGGATTTTTGAAAATTACCTTTCATGCAGTGTGTAACACAGCTCTAAGTGAAAACATCCTGCAAAGTTTTAAATCTGAAACTGCACCCTACGTTACTGTCTCTTAAAAGAAAGAGTTGACGAATTATTGAAACGAGCCTTTTTTAAAACGAGTCCCAACCCATTTCATGTTGATTTAATCTGAGGCAGAAGATATTATTAAATAACAGTGCAAAACCTTGCTTGGTACATGTTTTGTATTTAACCTTTATTTTTATTCTGATAAAGAGAGAAAGAGTGATCATGCACTTCAGTACAGCTAATGGAAGATCAATACTGCACAGTTTAATTCTGCTTGAATGCAAAGCCAATAAAGTTTAACATGATAGACAAAGGAGAGGACAGAAACAAATGCAGAGAATGAGACAAAAGACACCAAATTAATCAGCTTAGGACAGGGATAGTGCTCAAACGTTATGGGATTTTTTAATGAACAGTGCTTACTTCTCAGCCTCTTTAAAATATGTCACAAACTGAATTGCATAATAGTTTAGTAAAAAGGCTGGTTTTTGTGTGTGTGTGTATGTGTGAAAGTACAAAAGATGCTTTACAAAATGTACACTTGCATATGTACACATAAATACTGTACACACACTGTGAATACTGCATTTCTACAAAGTCATTGTTTACTGAAGACTGTGTGAAACTACTTGGTCTCAGTATAAGTCCAAGAAGGCTGCAATATTAGCCAGTGCACGATTCAGTAAAGGTTCCACTATCTCAAAGATCATAGGTGAGTTGAAAAGCTCTTAAATCCATTCATTACTCTTGGAAAAATGACCTCATGCTGGAATGTTCATGTCTAGAGTGCTATGTGGCTAAAGCTAAGTAGACAGAGATAAAGCCACATTATCAAGTGCAGGGAATGTAAAGTGAACAGTAGCAGGAGATAAGGGTGTTATTTTGTCCTGTGTATTTCATCACATATTGCAGACACAACAAAGTGTGGCTGTGTGTATGTGTGAATAGAAAGCATGCAAGCCACATTCCATGGTATTTTTGGTGCTCACATGTGAGATAATTAGAGACTAGTGCATGACGTCATGCTGTAAGCGGAGGGCTGTGACATGTGACGTGCTGTGTTTGTGTGTGTGTACTCATTTGTGTTTTTAGGGTGTATACTGTTCCACGGTGTAAATTAGCTTGGTTTTAACCCAGTTTCCAATAAAGAGGCGCAAATGTTATTTTAGATTTAGCTCAGCTTATTTAAATTTGTTGCTTGAACACAAAAAGAAATCCTATAGCTGCAAAAGTCACTTGTTTGTTTTAGAAGCTAGTATGCTAGTGTCCTTCCCTTATCCTTGGAACTAACTTAACCAGAAAAAAACCTTTATAGTCATTTGACTTCACAAGAAAGACATGGGATCACCAGAGTAACCAAACAGTTCCTGGTAGCCATTGACTTTCCCTTACTATGAAAGTCAATAGCTACCATCAACTGTTTGGTTACCAGCATTCTTCAAAATATCTTCTTTTGTTTTCCCATACAGGTTTGGAACCACCTGAGGGTGAGTAAACGATGACAGAATTTTCATTTTTTGGTGGCTTATGTTGATTTCAACATTTTCAAATACATTACTAAAATCAAAAGTCGTATCTGTTGATATTATTTTATGTAGCTGAGCTGCCACGAACCAACAATGAACATTTGTATTTTTATTCATTATCATTGTCCCACTGAGATCTTATGTGTTGATGACGGGCCCCTCGAAAAACATCCCCTCAATGTCATGGTGAATTTTCCAGTTCAGATAACCAAGAGACCTGGCTAGCTGCTAAGACTAAACACATACTCAAACACATACACACATGTACAAACGATCCTATTCTATTGCAAAGGTCAGCTATGAGTGAAGAGATTATATTTGGACATCTTTGATCTGCAGTAGTCTGAGGTGTTACTGATGTGGGGTATTTGAGACTCAGTCTCCACGCCAGCATAACAGTACAGTGGGGCATTTGTGACAGAGCTGAAATCTCACCGTAATGGCCCTCTTGATATTTATCCTTATTGCCCTTGTGGGATTATTATTATTATAAGGAGGAAATGTTTTAGAAACAGTTACTGTAAAAATAGACAAGTACTACCACAAGTACTTCAAAATATCAAAATATTTTGATAACATGTCTTGCATCTACTGTCTTTCTGAATCCCACCAGACCATGGCTAAATGTCTTCCGAGAAAAAACATAAAAATTTTATGAGGCATCCAACCACAAAGATCCCCGATTCGCCATGTACAAGTGACTGCTAAAACAGTGCAGTTGTAATTTATATATTATATTATTTAAATTTGTATTTGTAACATTTTAGATCCCTTTTTTATTCGTCTTCTTTATTATACTTTTTTTTCCATATTTTTTTTTTGTATTGGACTATTATGTGCATCAGTGTTGGTATTTTATTTTAAGAGGGTAAAGTAAAGATCTGATCCATTGTATTATTGGAAACATTACTGTAACTTTAACCTCTTTTGATTTATTGTTTAGTGTTGTGTAAAAAAAAATGGAATTTTAATCTGAAACAATAAAGTGTATTTTAATATGCTTTAGTGCATGTAAGAACATGTTAAATTAATTGTTTAGCTTGACAAATAGATAATGAGCTAATCTAAGCAGATAATTAGGGAAAAAAGACAATGAGATGCATTGTAATATTAGCCTTCAGACTTCTCTTTGTGGCTGTGACATTATAATTATACACTGGCAAAGCTGAACCTTTCAGTTAGTTAAATCCTGTATACATGATAAGATAAGCTATCAGAATTCCAGTTAACAGCTGCTCTGATGTATGATGCATGTATGATGTATGATGTAATGATGTATTCTCATTGCTATCAGTCCTAATAATGCACAGGGACAGGGGTTCTGAGGGTGAATATATAGAGTACTAGTGTTATAAATCAGTAGGCAGTAAATGCTTTGTGTCTGTTTTGTCTGGTTTTGCTTTTCTGAGGTCTGTTTGGATTATGTATTTGTAAGGGATGCTGTATGACTTGGTCTTTTAATATGTAGGTCAAATTGTTGGAAAACTCACCATGCTGCCACTGAATAATATATTGTTGTGTGTGTGGCCGAATGAGTCTTGTGTGCACTACTACCACTGTAAAAGATATTTTAAAATGTACAGACATGGCAAACATTAAATGAACTTGTTTTGACTATGGTAACAATGGCACAGTGTCACTTTACCTTTTATAAGGTGGCATAATCTGTGCATATCCAAATCTCATGTGTGATGTTTTCTTTTTTTCTAGTTAAGCAAATGATGTTCAGTTGATAAGAAAAGTACAGGTAAAGTGAGACATTACAACTCTACATTGTTTTAATACAGAGTCCAAATGGCTTAGCCCCTCACACAATACAAATATTAAGAAATAATAAAAGAATATATTAAGAACTAATATTAAGAAATATTAAATAGGCCTACATTAACCTTGAAATTCTTTAAAACACACAGAGCCCAAATCACAGGCATTGCAGACAAACTGGGACACATAAACTAGGACAACTAGTACTTTTAAATACAGCAATATTTGATTTCATATATAATCAATAACATAAATAAGAATAAAAGTTATATTAGATTTGCAAAATTTTTATTTTTATTTTTTTTACTAGCTGCTGTCCTGACCTATTCTTCCCATAGTTTCTTTCCGTGACCTATTAAAAGACCAAGAAAATTTGGAAACTGATTAAAAAATATCCATTTAGCATTATAAAAGGCTTTGTCACTGTTTACTACAGTGTTTCCAAGCACTTCTGTCCAAATGTGGTATGACATGCTACCATAAATTATGTCAGAACTAAAGAAGTCCTTTTGTGTAATAGTTCAGAGTAAATTTAATGCTGATGTTTTGTAATGAAAGAAAATATATTTATAAAGATGATGAAGCTTACACTTGGCATGTATTCACCCTGAAGAAATTATTATTATATCATCTCCACATTTCCATAGAATATTAGTCATAAATTGGTGGCAAGTCAAGCTAGCAGTAATATTCTGTCATACATTTCAATGTAACTTTTCATCAAACTTAGAGATTTTTACAGCAGTTTAGTGCGGTCTTTTTGCCCTTGAGTGGCAGAGATGACCTCAGCATCTCACGTCACAGTCCGCGTTCCCCTGATTGAAGTGTTCTGGTTGCCATGACTACTGAGAACCTGTGAGGGACCAATGTGCGGCGCTGCTCTCCATCTCACTCTATAGGCTGTGATATAAAATACTCCTCTTCCCCGAGAAACAAGCGACGATTGGATGATGTCTGTATAAAGCATCTATTAAGCACTAACCTCTCGCGTTCGTGACGTGCGCAAGCGTCGCGTCGTATTGAGTATGCAAAACGAATGTGATCTTGCGCTTCCATCTCCTCCTCCTTCTGGAGCCGATAAGGAGAGGCGTTTCGTCATGTGTAAACAGACAGTTTTACCGCAATGCTATTTCAATAGCTCTCCAGCTCCGCGCGAGAACCACTGACCCAAGAGGGAAGGGTGGTGCCGCGCACTGGCATAGTCCATGCGCGTGCACGCGTTTATTTGGAGTCGGCTCAGCACAGAAGAAGCGAGTGGGGCAGGTGTGCGCTTTCAGTCTGGATTCAGACCTCCTCTCTCTCGTCTCTGACTTTGATGGACTTACATGCGGCGCGTTAACTGCGGTGGATGACTCCATATGCGTGCTTATTGCTCAGGGTAAGAACGCTTGCTTCGCGCGGTCACACGCTGACAGAATCATAGCGGCGCGGACGGAATGACAAGAGTTTGCAAGTAAAGAGGCAGATTCCCAAGACACATGTCAGAAACAGCTAGAAAAGGCATTTTAAATGTAATTTTCAGGGAATTCCAGATACAAAATTCAGCTACAGATTTTTGAGGCAAATAATTCCAGAGACAACATTTTAGTTCTATTCCGAAGGCATATATTACTAATGTTAGTAGCACAATGCAGATCATCAGCGCATCATTCCAGATGGAGATTTCAGAGCAATACAAAGAGACTTAAATAAGGAAGGATACTTCAACTGAAAGACTGCATAAAGCAAAAAATGCACTATTTATGAGCAGGTTGATGACCTCAAAACGTAATGCACGGCTATCATATGTTGTACCACTTTCTCATCACCTTTTTTATTCTCTGCGGCTTCTCAGTTTGCAGTAGCTACATGGGGTTGGTTACATATAGTTAAAGTAGCACTGCTGCACATGTGGATTAGGCTACACTAGGATTCCAGCTTCCTTTCAAGATGTTTTGCTCTGTGATTCTGATATGTTGTCATAGTTGACCCAACAAGTTTAGTCAGAAGTGATAGAATTGTGTCCTAATTCCGACGCGTTTGGCGTGTGGATTGAGTTTGTGCAGAGAGTGAAACTGATTACCCGTAACTCAATCTAGCGTGACCTTCCACGACAACAAAGAGCGCTTGTGTCCCAAAATCTTGCGCCAAGATCCTTTGGTTTAATTGATTAACATAACAATTAAGAGGCTTGTCATTACCAGCTCATTAGCGAGGTCCAGTGGGCGGTGTGGAAGTAATGAACGATCAGAGTTCTTATCACGGATGATGGTCAAGTGTGTGCATCGCTTTGCATTTATTATCAGGTGATTATGTTATTTCATAGAAATTTCAGCAGTGTTTTCACAATCAACTAATAATTCAGCCATCATCTTGACTCTGTTACACCGTTGTTGTTTTTTTTCTTTGTGCAGTGAAAATCTCTTCTTGTAAGTTAGAAAATGTGTAGTTATATAATATACAAACTATATATTTTAATACATTCTTTCTCTGAAATATAATTATACACTATACTATAAATGAATATATAAATGATAGCCAATATTTCTCTGTTATGTAGTATTTATTAAAAATGTAACACACACACACACACACACACACATATATATATATATATATATATATATATCTTAAAATATTAATAATTCATTAATAATATTTTTTAAAAGAATATGTAATATAATTAATAAGAATAGTAAATATTATGTAATTATGTATATATTTTTGTAATAGCATTTATTTTATATATTTTAACAAATGTATTTATTTACTTGTTTATACGCAATACTTAATATGATTAATGGTAATAATTTGTATTATGTACCTATATAACATATTTTACAAATGTATTCAGTAAAACTGTAATAATGTATTTTATATTGTTAATAATAATAATAATTATTATTATGCTAGTTTATGTTTTACATATATTTACTTCTGATTTATTTATGTTTTTATGTTTTATTATACTTATATACTTATAGTTTCAAATGGTGGATGTACTAGTGAACTTGGATCAGATAATGAAATCAGTTAAAGTTTCTTGTTTAAGAGTTGAGGTTTCCATAATCAAATCTGAAGAGCTGATTGTGTCCTGGGGACAGGATGCTGATGTGTTAAAGCAGAACACAGACAACGGAGGTGCTTTAATCTCTTGAGAACAAGATCTGTGTGATATTGTGCATATAGGATGATGTAATGACAGTTAAGCTAGAGGCTAGATGGATTTCTATCCCTCTATCTCCCTTTATCTCTGGATATCAGTATTACACGTTCATTTAAATACTGTTCTTGTGGGAGATTAACTAGCGGGGAAAGGGCACGCCAGGCAATGTAGTCAAACCATTGACCTCACTCTGAGAGATGTGTGTATACAGAAATAGAATAGTCACATAATTATAAAATAAATCAAATAATTTAATGGTATACAAAAAGATTAACCGAAGGTGATACGGTTTGCTGCTAGTTACCATTTTTCTCTTGTATGTACAGTAGCACATGAGACTACAGATATGAAACTGAAAGCTTTCAGTCACTGCATCGGCAGAATTAAGGAATAAGGAGTCTATTAAAAATGCTGCCCTGGGGTGTGTGTGAGGGGTAACCTGAGGAAAATGAAGCTCTCTCTGAAGTTACTTAACATTAATTCCTCATCATTCATATTTAATGCAGGCTTTATGGCTCATACTCAAAGTTTATGAGCTCTGTGTGTGCTCTCGATAAAACTGTTATGAATCAGTTTGTTCAGTAAGAAAGTAATCTGAATTCTTTACAAAAGGTAAGGACATCTGACAGACAGACAGACACATCCATGTAAGTGCTAAAGAAAGCATCTCTGTGAACCCAATGCAAAGTGTTTGAGTGATGAGATCTGCATGCCTGAAGCCAAGGTGCCTGTGTGAATTTGTCTGATGTTACTGGGTAGAGATCCCTAGAATAGTGCTGGATAAAGTGCAGATTATTCTCTACATAGGCCCACAGTATCTGTAGAAGACTGAGAAGAATATTCATTGACACATGGGAAATGCTTTGATCACTACTATAAGTGAAACTGAGTCCTTAAGAGCTTTCTCTAACTGTCAAGTTATGTAGTATCATTGAAATAATATAATTATTGAAAACAGGTTTTTCAACTTTTTTTTATTTTATTTTAATTTTGGTTAAGATTTTAGTAATTTTTTAAAGTGCTTTTGTAATTTTTATTTGTTTGTTTTAAATATGTATATATAGATTGTATTACATTTATTTTAAATTTTAGTTATGAATACAGTATATACAGTAGTCAACATTTGAAATGGATCAAAACTTTTCATCAAAGTTATCCTAAAACCAAAACAACACTGTAACGAAGGGGACAGAGACGTGCGGAATCATCTGTGAAGCTTTATTTAGAGACATGGTCAAACAAGCAGGGGCGGTAGATGGGCAAACATGTATGTAGTAGGCAAAACACAAGAAAAGTCCAGAGGGAGTGCAAGGGTCGGTTGATCAGCGTACAGTATCAAAACGGGTCAAGACAGAGGCAAAAACCAACACAAAGCAAGGATCAGTACACGGGAAATCCACTAGAAAGAAACACTAAACAAGAGAAACGCTTTACAAGAGAAAACGCGATGTTCTGCCATTGGCTTTACAAAAACACAGATCTTTTAAAAGACAAGACAACGAGTTAACAAGGGGGAGGAGCTGATGAAGAACCATAGTGACAAACAAGGGGTGGAGACACAATGGGAAAGGAACAAATGAGTTGTCATGGTGATAAATACGGGCAAGGGGACAAAGACACGATGTAGCACATACAACAATTCAGACCTTCCAGGGCGGAGCAGGCAGCATAGAGGCCCTGCAATTTTTATTTATTTATTTATTTTATTTTTTTTAATCTAAAAATGCACAAAGTTTCCTGTAAGGGGTAGGTTTAGGTGTAGGGTTGTTGTAGGGCAATATCACATACAGGTTGTACAGTATAAAAACCATTACGCCTATGGAGAGTTCCCATAAACCAGAAATGCCAATGTGTGTGTGTGTGTGTGTGTTTGTGATTTTTTTTTTTTTTTTTTTGCTTTAATGTAGTTGTACAGCTGCTTACACTGACACTAAAAACAGCTGCACACACAAATCCACACATATTAGTTCTTTATCCGCAGACAACATTTTGATGTGGTGATGTATGTGTCTCTAAATGCTAGGTCAGTAGATAAGGTATGCACATTTCTCAAACTGCTCTCTTGAACATTATGAGTCTCTCTTTGGGACCATCATTTAAGTGTGAAGCAAAATCGCTTGACACTTTAAGATGCTTTATGGCTTGTTAAATTTCTCTGAGGTCATTGAGCCGCTTGCAGCGGATGTGAAGAGGCTGGGTCACTGATTCAGACGTGACAGGTGGAGCCATACAGACCCCATAAGGGAACTTTCTAACCACTACAGAAGCATGTCCGACTACCAAAATAGACCTATCTGATCTCTCTCCCTCTTTTTCTCTTACCCCACCTATCTTTCACTGTCTAACTCTCCTGTCCCCCAGGAGTGGTGATCTGCTCTGGATGGCAAGACTTGAAAAGAATAGTCTGAGGACAGAGGAAAAATCTAATATAAAAAATTAAAACAAATAGGTTAAAAAAAAGCAAAAAAGTGCCATGCTGACATTTCTTTGACTGACGTTTGCACAAGAGCAAGAGAGGAATATATATGACAGTAGGATCATGCTTGTTCTGTTCCTCTGCTTCTCATCCTCTCTTTCGATTCGCCCATCTCTTGCTTTCTCTCTTATTGTTATGCTGATCACGCATTTTTTACTTGAGTGAAATGGCATTGTCTCTTCAAGTGTCTGACTGCATCTCTATTAAAAAAAAATCTGACAGAAAATGGGAACGTTTTGCACGATCAGCAGAGTGACTGGTGTACAGTATTTTTTGGCACTATATAGATCAGGATGACATTATTTCTGAATCATAGAATGAGATGTTCTCTGCTCCGAAATTGACTGAAGCACCCACAGAGGCAAATTAGTGGCACTTCCCACGCTTCAGATCGATTGCTCCAAATGGTACACAGTAAAATTATGCTGCCTCCTAACTTTGTTTTAGCCCAATTCTAAGGGAGATTCTAAGACCATCCCAGAATGCAATTCAATGAGATGGAGTAGGAAGTGAGAAGAATGCTTATTATAAAATTTATTTAATGCAATACTAAAACGTATCAATATAAAATATATCAGAATAATTAAAATGTATGATTTTACCAAATATTTATTTGTGCTATGTATTTTTGTGCTTATATTAAGTTTTATCTATAACCTCTGCTATCAGCGACTTCTAGTTATTTAAGCTATACAAAAGCAATCCTTTATCCATTATCATAAACACAGTGGTTTGTTCCAGATACTTCAGTAATTATGGTTCTACTGTCAATAGAGCTGCTTTAATACTTTATTACAAATCTGATGAATTTCACAACAATGAATTTCGACAATGCATTGAAACTGAACTGAATCAACACTAACTGACTTGAGCTGAATAATAACGTTGCCTTCTCTAGAGTTGCTTATAGCTTAACTGAACTCTTTTTCACAATTGATTTTTACAAAGTTATTGATCTGAACTGAATCAACACTAAACTGATTTGAGCTGAATATACTTTATTGAATGTTATTATCAGATCTGCAGAGTGTAGAGTGTGTTCCAAATCAATAACAAATCAATTTTATGCTGTTAGAAGGTATGCCTAGCTAAGCTCGAGGAGCTATCTAGAGTTTGACTGGCTTGGATATTGAAAAACAAATAATCTTTATAATTTCACTGAGTCATTGAAGTCAGAGTTAAAGAGCAGGTACACTTATAAAGATGTGACTGCTGAGTAGGTCAGCACAGTGCAAGTCACATTGCTGCAAAAGCTGCAGTGAGTCTCCAAGGGAGGATTGCAGCATTTCAGTCTGTGCTACTGTAAGGTACAGAAGATAAAAACCCATTAAAACACAGTATTGTCATTATTGTTTCAAAGTACTTCAAATACTGTCATATTCACACACAATTAAGTTATTAATGAACGTGACTACCTTTTAAACAGTAAAATAACTAAATTTTACAAAGTAACATCTGAGGTGCATCTGGTCTTTTCTCTTTCTTTCTTTCTTTCTTTCTTTCTTTCCATAGATGACAGAATAAAGCCAGCGTCAAAACAAGGATGTGGTTCTAGCCAAACACATTTCTAGAAATAGAGCACAAAAAGTAAGCCTGCAGTTTAAACCAAGACGTCAAACAAAACCAAAGTATTTTTCAAATAAATCTTTTTAAAGAACTGCATGTGAAAATGTGAAAATTCCTTAATTTTATGATAAACTATACTTGTTTGCATGCACTGTGAAGTTGCTCAGATTTCATTTAAATGAATCATTTGATACAGTGCATTTATTGTGTACTTACATTTGATAACATACATACATATCTGTAATTATTTTTAGAATTACACAGTTGACTCTTCCCTTACACCTTAACCCACCCTTAAACCTACCCCTACCACCAATCCTGTCCCTAACCTTACCGCATTCCACCTCAATAGCAGCAAAAGTGTTTTGCAATACAGTATTAACACAATTATTTTTAATGTAAGTGCATAGTATTTAAGGCCCCCTAACATAAAGTGGGACCTAATGTAAGAATATTTTACAGACTATTCTGAAAGTTGATGAAGGCTCTCTGCTGTCCTTAATTCTGTGTGTGTGTGTGTGTGCATGTATGTGTGTGTCTTTAGTTAGTCTCTCAGTGTCTAACTGTAACGTCACTTTGACTTTATCACCCCTGAAGTACATAGAAAGTTAGGGGCTCTGATTTCATTACACACACACGCACACACACAAACACCAACATCTGCACCCAACATCTAATACAACATCTTGTTCTTTTCCAGTAACAGGTGGAATAATTCTCTGCCAGTTTTCATTTTCATCAGTAGCAGATCCTTGAATTTAAACAAATGAGAGTAACACATTGTAACCTATTATTATTTGACTTTCTCTGTGTTTGTGTGTTAGAGATAAAGTAGATAGAAAGAGAGAGTGAGAGGATGTTTAACGGCTCTTTATTTGTATTTTCCCTCTCTTCCTCATTCCTCTGTTTGTGTGCGATTTGTTTAAGCTCACTAGCTCTCACCACGACAAAGGTCTCAAAAGGGAACAGTGAGTTTGAGTTTCAGTGGTCTGGGAATACTTGTAAACCCGGCCAAACAGGGCATGCAGGCAGACACAATACACATACACAACCATTCAGTAGCCTAAAGAGCAATAAACAATAGAATTATATTGTTTTATGTTTGACTAATTATAAATACTGCTGACTAACCCAAATACTCAAGTTCTAACCCTAGCAGACAAACAGTTTTTTACTTTTATACTTTTTTACAAAACATAATGAAACAAGTATGTGCTTTTAAAATATTATTTAATTCTTTTGAGCTTTTAATTTATCAAAGAATGCATAAAATAAAATAAAATGATCATAGTTTCCACAAAAACATTAAACAGAAGTCAGCTCTTAATAATATTAATCAATGTTTCTTGATCACTAAATCAGCATAAAGTAGAAAATAGTTAATTAAAATAATATTTTACAATAAATTGCAGTATTTGACCAGCATCAGATACTTTCAGAAACATTAAAACATTTCACTGACCCCTATCATTTGAACAATACTTAAGTATTATCACATGAACTGAAAGTATGCCCTCCAAACACTTGTAGAAATGTATTTTTGTAGATGACTGAGCATGCTTTTCAGAAAGGATAGCGGTGCAAAGCTGTATATTTAGATTCATCGTATCAGTGGAATTCGTACTGGAGTGGATGGGTGACGTTATTCACAGACTGAAGTATGATGGATGGATTGCAGGTGATTCTGTTCTAGCTTCTTCTGTCTACCCTTTTCTGTGATTGAAGTTAAGTGCGTGATGTAGTCTGTGTTGTGCCGTCCAATGACTTTTAGAACTTTCCCATCTGAAGTTTCTAAAGAGAGTTTTTACATAGATGAGGAGACTGTAACGTCGCCAGTGAAATATTTTTCACCCTTGTGTTGTTTTGCCAAAGCAGAAACACTGTATTGCATGTGATTTTCAAAGTAAACGCTATTTATTATGAACTGATTTCACCACAATCATGATGTGCTTCATAAATATGACAATTTTGATTTAGAGAAATCACAGAAAAATAACCACAGTTGTGTGTATGACTCATCTTGAGCTTTCTAAGTCATTTTATAGTAATAAAAAAAACTGATGGACAATGAAAATAATCAAGTGAGAAGAAAATTAAAAAATAAATATAGGAATGCATGACCCTTTTAGCATACTGAAGACAATAACTGCATATCTTAAAATGAGTTTTAGCAACATTCTGCACAGTCTGTGTAGTGTTTATGTCAGTTTGGTGCATGCAAATAAAAGAGACATTGTTCATGTTCCTGTAATGAGCCAAACTCTTACTGTCTTTTATGGTGCACACAAACCACAGCAATTAGTCCCACTAGCATTGATCCCTAATGAAGTTTACGCTGTGGTGTGTATATGTGTGAGGAACTGCTCTTTGTTAATATTGTTGCCCTGAAGGAACTAATTCATCTTATGTAATACTGCATGCCACAGGCCCTCACAGAATTTCTCACTTCTCTGTCCTTGTGGTTTGTGTTGTTTAATCACTGTCCTGTCTCTCTCTCTGTTTTCATTCTCTTCATATTCTGCTGAAGCATATTAATTCCTTTTCCTTTACTGCATAATACAATTGTGCAATTTTTTCATTTCACCAAATTTGATTTTTCATAGCTCAAGGCTATTACTTATTTATTTGTCTCCTATTTCTCTATCTGACATGTTTTTGTTGTCCTCCCAGCACTGTAATTTCCCTTTTTCTCAAATCATCACCCCTTTCCCTGGGTTTGAATATCATGTTGGCTCTGTGAGGAGTAACAGGTTATCATGTCATCAGGCTCTACATGCTCTGTACGGATGCTGCGTTACATAATCAAATCACCCTACAGTGCAGTGGCTTCTAAAGTCTTGCTGTTTAATTCAGTGGCTTAAAGGATCCAAGATGTTCATTGAAGGCATTCATTGAAGTTTGTTTCTTCATCAGAACAGATTTGGAAAAATCTAATTCTTTGATCATATTTACCAAGGGTGCTGTTATTTTTGACCATGACTGTATGCTCATATCAAGCACTGTTTTAAAGCAGAATGGCCATTCTAAACAAATGTATTGGTGGATTTTGTTATGAAAGGACAATTAGGGGATGGATTATGGACTCAAATTTTGGCCTGACGCATCTCCTTGAAATGCTCGTTTTGATGGCACCCATTCAGTGCACTTAGTTGCAAGTGATGTAATGCTACATATCACCAATAGTAACTATTTAGAGTAATTTAATGAAAGTAAATTCAACTTTGTGTTCCTATTCCATTTAACATAGCAACAAGAATGTAGTAGATTATTAATTTGGATTGAGTTTATCTAAAAAAAAATTCATTAAAAAAAAGTTTAATTAGCCTTTATGGTCTTGTTTTGTTTTGTAGAGCATAAGGTTAAAGCTCCAGGGAAACAGGAGTGCCTGCTTGCACTTAACTAGAATATCTGTGGTCAGTAGGGAAACCAAGAGAGCAATCTAGACCCAGCAACAGCAGCTGGTATTTAACCACCCAGAGCCTCTTAAACTCCTTTTTGCAACTCCTGATAAAATGTTTTTTAAGGTATGAGGCTTTGACAAAAATCCTATAAAAATGTACTACGCAAATATATTGGCACTGTTACAGAAGCTTGTTCTGAGACAAAACAAAACAGATTCTTCCTTATTTGGATGGGTCTCATGTTTGGAAGGGACTCGAGACTTGCTGTGTCTGTGTACAGATTTGTGCTCTGGCTTGAAATTCTGAAGGAAGGATGTGGTTGTTATGCTCAGTGTTGAACTGAATTTGTATTTGAGTAGTATGTGTTTGGTTGGTCACCACCAAAAATTGACTTAAAAAAAAATAAATGTGACTCAGGAATAGTGAGTGTTCCTAACTTATCAAAGAGAGGAACTGTAGAGATAGGTAAGTCTGGTAGTTAAAACGGTTTATCTACTGCTCTTTTCTTGGACAGCTTTAAATAGGGTCGTAGGGACATACACACACACACATATAATCTTAAGTGGTGACAGTCTGTAAGTGTGCCTGCCATGGTGGCCCTGATATGCTGTGACCTTTGCTCTTAAAGAAAGAGTGTATTTTTTTTTTTTTTGTCTTTGTCATATTAAATATCTTCTCTTTACATGCCCTGCGTTGAAAACGGTCATTTACTTCATCAGTATTTTTGTCTTGTTTTCCAGTTAAGAAAGAAAAAAAAAAAATAATAATAATAATAGGCATATATTATAATTTTCTTTTTTAATGAATGCATGTGTCTTTCTGTGTTATTTATTGGATCTTTTATGTGAGCGTGTGTGTGTGTGTGTGTCTGTGTCTGTGTGGTTTCCCATGATTCTTTGAGAATATGAGTATAACACATGGGCACACTGTCATATGTTTTATAATGGTTTATTTCTACATGCAAAATCTCTTTGTGGCTGTGGCTTTCACCAGTGTAGGATTTTCTATGTCTGTCACAGTGGCAGAAATCTGGATCATGTTCCAATCCTATCGGTTAAAATAATATGAAGCAGCACAGAACTGAATTAAACTTGACTGATGGAGCTCTGCTTTATTTCACAACGTTATTGCATTCTGAGTTTCTCATGTAACTATTCTGCCCTGTGTCACACACTTAACCACATGATACAGTAAATATAATCTACTGCATTCTACCCTAAACCACATTCTCCTTAAAAAAAATGAAAATAAATAATAAATCACTCTACAGTACTGGAGCACTGTCAGCTAGACTACTTTCCAAAATCATGTTGGTCTAACATTATTATTTGACTCAATTTCAGTCAGCAATAAGGCAGTACTGACCCAAAGCATTAACAATAAGTGATTCATGAGACACTTAAAAACTTCTAAAAATTGTATAAAAACTATAGAAAATAGACTTTCCAATCAATTGTAATAACTTCCCACCAGATTCTCATTCCGTTCTTGCTTCCTGTAGCATTTAGCATTATATTATTAGCATTTAGTATTGTGGTAAAGCACTGCTGTTGTATAAACTAAGTAATAAGAACTGGTTTCATTCAAAACATGCTGTGTACTGTGCCAGACGCTTCACTGCACTAATAGGAAGTGGAATGTGGTTTGTGGCGTTACGGGTGAAGTCACTAATGAATCAGCATCTCTGACAGAGGGAAGCAGAGAGTTTGTGGTTTGGGCAGGAACAAATCACGCAGGAACGTAAAGGATCTACACAAAACTTTAAGACACACGCACATATTCATTTGGGCATCCAATAGAACACTAATGACAACTTTCGCATAACTTTAGATTCCCCCACAGCCTCCACATCTCTCTAATGGCACAAACAGCAAAACAACCTCTTGTAACTTCCTCCTCTCACTCCCACTAGCTTTAGATAGAATAGCTAATCAGGCTAAACATCACCATTTATTTTGTTGTTCCAGCTCAAGCTTGATGTTGTCCTCCCCTGTTTTGTAGATTCTATCATCAAGTTATGTAAAGTTGATTTATTTAGCTGACTTGAATTCTCTGGCTCCTTTAAATCTGTCATGGTGGTTAAAAATATACCAAATCAAATTCTTTGGCGTACGATAGTGGCCTATTCGAAGTGATTTGATTTATGCTTACAAGACAAACGCACATTCACTCACACATACACACAGCAGATTCGTAATGTGTCACTGTTCTACATTTACCTCGACGTCTGTTATAGATAGCATAAAAAATGACCTTATTACAAATACATGCTTTCTGCCACCGGTTCTGTCATATAAAGACGATTAAGTGTCACTGCTTATTAAGAGCCATTCTTTACTGTACCTCTCAGGAAAAGATCATCAATAGAGTCCATGTTTGATTAAGTACATAACAGTCCTGAAGCTGTTTCTGTTAAGAATTACAGGGCTTTAATAGGTGCTTAGAAGTATTTACAAATGCTGCCAAATACTCTTAAATAACGGCTTAACGGAATAATTCATTCAAAATGAATGCAAAACATGAATATTATTTCAACTGTTTTATATGAAAGAATACAAAACAACATTGGATTCCATTGACTTAAATTCTAACAAACTATCACTTTACTGGAGAAGTTGATGGATGCCTGTAGATGTATAAATAGCAAATATATCTGTAGTGCTGTCAGATGTTAAATATTTTCTGTCATATGGTTCACATCAATGTTCTCATGGTTGTCGGAACTCCTCTGAATCAGCTGTCAGATCAGTTTCCTGCAGACACACTATATTCATGATCACAAACTGTTCTTGAGAAGCAAGCAAGAACTTTATGATGGATTTCACAATTTGAGATTGCGTTTTCTCTCCTTCTCATATTGCTCTAGTATTGCTTCCTGTATTTTACTCCTTCACAAAATGAGAAAGATCCCTAGAGAATGTGATCATTATTTGTCTTCACAACACTTTATGTAACACTTTAGAAATGGACAGCATATGAACATACACTCAAAAGTTAGTGGTCTGTAAGTAAAAAGGTTTTATTCTGAGACTCATTCTGACATTTATAATGTTGCTAAAGGTATTTATGTAAAATAAATGTTTTATTTCTGTTCATCCAAGATACAGTACCTGAAAAAAAAAAATCACAATTTCCACAAAAATATTAAACTGCACAGTAGTTTTTAGCATTGATAATAAAAAAAAATTCCTGAGCACCAAATTAGCATAACAGAATGATTGTGATTCTGAAGAGTGTATATTGTAATAATTTTTCACAATATATAGATTTTTTTCCGATATATGCAGCCTTGGTGAGCATTGGAGACTTCTTTTCAACAGAACAATAGTGTGTGTTCCATCATACAGCTGTAGTGACGCCTCTGGTCTGCCCATTGAAACTCTATCCATGTACTGTCCTGTCACTGTATGCTGATCTATAGTGCCCACATTCCATAGGCAGTGTGAATGTGTGTGGAAAAGAGAATTTAAGAGACCACATATGAGTGTGTTACCACTAACCCCTGGTTAAAAATGTCTCAATTAACAATCTGAAGTGTGAAAGCCCATATGTGTGCAAGGACAACTTTATTAGTGTTTAAGTCCTTTGTGAAAACTTCAAGCAAATACTCAGAGCTACTGACAAAATCTGTGTTGAGCTGCCTTTGGCAGTTTGTGCCAAAAACGGAATATCTGAAATCGCAAATATCTTCCAGCTGAGCCTTGTCAAACAATGGAGAATTACAGTATTCATGCCGAAGTGTGTAGCCGTGGCAGCTAGTCCATTACATAACGGAAATGCCAGCTTAATTGCCTGTTAACACAAGCTGCAGATGGCATTGAATGTTTGTCACACTCAAGTGCACCCAGAGGGCTTTGCACTAATATTGCCAGTAACAAATCAGGTGCTCAAAGCTGCAGCTGCAGATTAGAATATAACATTTTGAGGTTGGATGGACAGGACTTGATTTAACCCATCGGGGATTGGATTTTTAAAAAGGTTGGAGTCACATATACCACAATGAAACCAAGTGGATGATGGGGAGGAGTAGGACAATAAGGAAAATTAATGGTATTGGTACAGTAAGTGTTACATGGCTGTCAGTTGATTTATTGTTTGTTCATAAGTACATTTGAATTCCTTCGTTCTTTGCAATTGTGAGCAATAGAAAAGTTTTGGCCCACTCAAGAGGGCATTTTCTCTAATTTAGCCCTCAACCTAAAATGAGTTTGACCCCCCATAATGTATAGTATGAGTTTTTTGAAATATGCAACTCAATCATATCAGGTAACGTAACTGTTTTATTTTTCCTTTTTATGTTTCTAAATGGTGGCAAATTTGTATGACTGATCATAAAAAATCCACCCCTAAGCCTAACCGTTAATGAAGAGTTAGAAGATTACATGAAAATGTATAAATAAGGTTGTACAAATTATTAGGAATTCACCACCTCTTCACCGAAACCTAAAATAGTGTGTTTGAAATAGGACAGCTTCATAGTGAAATAGTAAATTTGTACTGGATTGCGCACATGATCCTTAAATAGTCTGTTTTGCTTCCATTTTCTTGATGACCCAGAGACTCATTCTTTTTAAAGATGCCACAGACTATTATTAGGGCTTTTAGTGTCTTTATTTTTGGCCCACCAAGTTAGGGAAGAACCTTCATGGCATTAGCTGGGTCACACAGCATGTTAGGAAAATACTTCTAGAGTGTTCTTCTACTTTCTGCATTAGTTTGAAGGTATATGAGACAATTGAAAAGTACACAGCAACCTAATAAATGTATTGAGAAGTTCCTTTAGAAAATCTATGTTTGTCTTATGCTACATCTAACCAAGACTTCATAATAGTTTTCATTTAATATGGCATGTTAAAAAGTTAATTGACGTTACTATGGAATTCTGGATCACGCAATGGTGCCATAGCTTAAGTTACTGAGATTCAAATAGTGTTGACAACATTTTCACTCCCTGAGTGTAGAACATTTCTTCTAGCAAGTTATAAATCTGTCAGTGGCAAAGGGATATCTGACAACTGGATCTTATTTTTATGTCGAAATTCTCTCTCTCTCTCTCTCTCCCTCTCTCTCTCTCTCTCTCTCTCTCTTTCTCTTTAATCCATTATGTCTGCTCCCCGTTAGCCTCAGTGAACATGAGACACACGTTATCAGTTATTGTAAGAAGTGTGTTTGGAAATCCTCAACTGTTGCTATTCAGAAGTGGAGCAACATCATCATAGCATTATCTCGACATAAATTCTATCCCTTATCTTGTTAACACGTCTATTGGGAAACATTACTTAGTATTCATGTGAGACAGATACAAATGCTATGATGAGATTCCAGCACACACATTCCACACCTCATGCTTTATATTTGCAAATACTGATAGTGACGAGAGAGAGTGAAATATGTGTGTAGAGCACTGTAAAATTAACACATCACAGGCACATCGAGTGTATTCCTGGTGTCCAGACTGTCTGGTGTCAGTCAGAGTATTACTACATACTAGACACACACATACACTGACGCCACGGTTTCTAGCTGTTGTCTCTCATGGATCCATATTAAGGTCTGTGTCTCCATTTGATACACAACAAACATGTTTTAAACAGAATATCCTCTATATCTGTCACTCTGAATAAATATAACCTGTACTAGTCATAGAACTGCTAGACAAAAATACATGGTCGGTAAACAGTTTAGGCACTTTAACATGAGGTATTGGGCGTTAAACAACAAGACACCGCATGCTAATAAATTAGCTTACTAATACATAAGATATACTTTAAGTGTCTACTTACTGTATATAGATGAAAATGAACTGATTTTGAGATTATTAAGAATCGCTTGATGTGTTTTACAGGTAAAAGTGTCCTTCTTCAGAACACAGATCAGCGGAGATCTTCATCATGAATACAGGTGAGTCCATTATTAAAATACTATTCATTATTTTTAGCCACTAGTGCAACAAAACAGGAAGATTTTGTGTAAACGCTGTAACATTTAGTGTTAAGAAATACTAAAAGTAAGTGCTTTTGGTTCGTCCATCTTGATAAAAGGTCAAACTAAATGCATTGCATTGTGGGATATGCTATAATATTCTA
>JAUMHE010000042.1:9722866-9753976 GCA_032359235.1 Enteromius mattozi
TAAAGCTCAAAGGCAATTGGTCTCTCTGGCGAGTTCCCATATGTAACGTCGAAGTGATTCGACTGAAAGGGTAACTCCATGCTGTCAGGTAGTATTGGAGATTTCTGGGGGAGACTGTTTGGAGGATTGTGTCACAAGAGGCTTTGAGTAGGGAATTTAGGGGGTGGCTTACGGGAATATTAACTGAGAATAAAGAGGAACCAGGGTTGGTAGGGGTTCCACATCTGGAGCCAACGTCCAGAATTTCTGAAAGGAGAAACAAGAGAAAGAGCCAGCTATCTGGTTTTCTTTCCCTGGGATATGTTTAGCGATTAGAATGCAATTAGAAAATCTTAGCAGGGGCATGATGGAGGGGGAGTGGGAGCTATGTCTATTGTTACAGGACACAATGGATGACGATGCTTGCAGCTGATCATTCCTTTCCCCAAAGGGAGGCGACTACTACGATGGGGTAGATTTCGAAAAGTGCTGAGGATGGCGAGGGAGAGTTTAGTAACTCGTTAGGCCATGTTGAGGCGAACCAGCGGTTATAATCCGCTGAAACCTACGGACAGGGCGGCGTCGGTAAACAAGTGGATGTCGGTGGAGGAAGCTAACAAATCGTTGTAGAAAAAGAAGTGGCCATTCTATTGGTTGAGGAAGGAAATCCAGAATTGGAGTTCCTGGAGGCAAGGGGCGGTTAGAGCGGTTAGAATTTGCAGATTTATCCACGGAACAAACGTATCTGGCATGGGCTTCACCGCAGGAATTGCAGACTTGCAGAAACCGCCATGGATGTCCGGTGCACCTGCCTACATTGAAGTTTACGCAGGGATGGTCGTGGGGGAGGGAAGGGGTGGCGGCGATTAAGAGAGGGAATAAGGGGGGTTGGGTATTTAGGCACGTAGCAGAAGCTTGGCCTTGGTGGCTCGGCGGGAGAGGTGAATATCTGATTTTGCTAGTGCGTGACGCAGAGCTGGGATCGACCACTTTCCGGTGGCTGGCGCGGTTGAACACGCCGAGTTGTAAGAGGTGGCAGGTGAGGCTTGGGGACGTCTGGAAGGTGGAGGTGACCGCGAACGCAGGCGTCTAGGAGAGATGGTGGTGGCCGATCTTAGCAGTTTGCGGCCTCTGGAATCTGGAGTCTCTGGCGGAGCGATCGGCCGCTTGTCCACTGGGGTCAAAAGAGGAGCTGCGTCCTCAGGTTGATAGTCTCTTGAAGAGAATTCGGATTCTGACATAATGGTTGGTCTCTCACTGGCAAAGTGCTATGAACGAGATATTGAGGTAAGGGAATTCGTACTATTTAAAGGAGGCTTTCCTCATTCTGATTCGCTTACGATGTGATTGGGAAACGAGGAGCCAGCCGCGTTAATTACCAGCACGCGCTCCTCACAAAATTTGTTTTTACAAACATCATTTAGTGTTATTTCAAGTAATTGCACTTCTTTTGAGTTTCTGTTTTTTGTAATAATATTTCACAATTACTGATTTACTGTATTTTTGCTATAAATGCAGCATTTCACAAGTACTGTTTTTACTATATTTACTTACATACCCCAAACTTTTAGATGGTAGTGTACAATCATACGTTTATATATTGCTGTAATGTACAAATTTTATATAGCGACTGTACATGTGTTTTATTGATTAGTTAATATTACTTTATATTTGTGATTTTTATTTTTTTTGTAGAAAATTACCCTCCTGTCCATGCCCACCCGCCCCCTCGAACACACACCTACCGGCCTCTCTCTAGAAATACCTCAGACCCGCCAGACGGTGCCACCCACCGGGAGCTCTCACCATCTCCTGTGCCCCCTCCACCCCCTCCGATGCCCTCTCTCCTCCAGCTCCGCTCACGAGACATGGACAGAGACAAAGAGTTCTCACATGACCCGTAAGACACCTGACCTCATGAGCTACACTGTAAAAAAACAATGATTATTAGATTGCATTTTGCAAGTAAATACTATTTCAGTATTTCTACTTCAAAATTTCACATTTAATTCAAGGGGTTAATTGCAATTTCTCTGTAATTCTTTTGTAAAATTTCTGGGTGAAAATTGTTTACAAATAAATCCGGTGTATAGGTTTCTGCTTTAAAAACATCTGATTGGTTAAAAACAACTCTGAGTGGTTCTTATTCTCATCTACAGAAATGAGTGGGGTCCTCCAGACAGAAAAGTGGACACGCGCAAATACAGAGCAGAGCCACGGAGCATCTTTGAGTATGAGCCTGGCAAATCCTCCATCCTTGAGCAAGAAAGGCCTGTGAGTAATCTTATTTAATTAAATCATTATATCTAAGTGGTTATTATTCATTAATTTAATTTAAACTGGTGTAAAAATCCTCTGGTGTAAAAGATAACATGGACCCAGTGTTGCTAGGATCTAAAAGCAATCGAGTGGTTGTGTTTTCTTTCATTTTACTGTAGAGTAATTCAGTGCTCTTCCAGTCTGTTTAATCACAAAATCAAACATACAGGGTCAGGCTCCTACATGGATTAGACCTTGTCCTGGATTAAATTGCTCTGTCAGCAGAGACTTGCCTTTTAAAAATGTTTAGTTCTATGTAAAGCCAAATTTGTGTCCCAGAAACTGTAAAAAGTTTTGAGGAAGTAGCTCACCAAAAACTATTGACATGTACAGTCAATATGATGCATCACACCAAGTTTTATGATGATGTTACTCGTTCTCAAATTTTTCTCATTAATGTCATTCATATCTGGGATGTCAAATTTTTAGAATAATGACAAAGGGTGGTCTGTTTCTCAGACAAAACTATAATTTGTACTCCAAACAATGTTATATACATGAAAAAGCAAATTATTATTATTTTCTTTTTTGTAAACTATTCCATTAGTTTCTGTATGTTTTGTGGACAATTTTTGTGATGTTCTCTTCAAAAGTATGGGTCAGCAAGATCTTTTTAAAATAAATTAGTACTTTTATTCAGCAAGGAGTTCAATTAATCAAAAGTGGCAGTAAAGATATTCTATTTTAAGATTTCTGTTTCAAATATAAATCACGGTTTTCACAGAAATATTAAGCAGCCATTGTTAATAATAATTAATAATAAAATAAAACATTAATAATTATAAAAAGAAAAGTTGAATTCTGTTTGATCAGATGAAACTGAAAACTGTGGTAATATCTGCTTTGCCATCACAGGAATAAATTGCAGTTTAAAAAAAATTAAATAGAAGAAAGCTACTTTATATTGTGGTGATATTTTACAGTGCTATTGTTTTAACTGTCTTTAAAAAAAATCTTACTGACCCCAAACTTTCAAACAGCAATGTACAGTAATTACCTTGCAATCCAGTTTTATGAAAACTCTCAATTTCATTGTAGCCTGCACAGCTATTTGAGTACTGCATTTTTAATGTGTTGCAGGCCTAACTTAATGTTCACTACAGTGTCAAACTGCAATTTTCCAGCCTGCTGATTGGACATGTGTTAAAGCTGTTTTCCTTCTGTTTCATGGATTGTTTAACCAAATAATGGACCATCAGCCATGAGTTTGCTTATCATGAGCAATGTGTTGCTGCAGCAAGCTTTCTTTTCCTTTGTGTATTAGTTCATGTAGTAGGTAAAATATTGGTAAAGGTTTGCACTAAAAGCAGTCAATTAGAGCCATTGTGCTGTGGTTAGCCTATTGTATTCATGATGGGGATAATGCAGTTTTGCCAGCAGTGCAGTATGTCCCAATTTCCCCCAAATAATGTCACATTTTACCGTGTTTGTCTAATAAAGTAATGCCTCAATAGAGAATTTCCCTCAGTGTTTTATGTCTCCTTTGAAAGCAGCTGAACTTTTGTTTTGCAATGCAGATGTAAAATGCTGGAAGGGTGTCAAAGCGGTGCAGTGGCTCGTTTCAGGGAACAATGAGATAGAAATGTCAGGAGGCTGAATCATTGAACTGCCCTCAGCACAAGCACAGTGGATGTGGCAGTAGGAGATGTCCCAGGTGGCAAAATGAGTGGGCAGCTTTCTCAGCATGTACAGTCATAGCTTGAGGAAGAGAGAAAGATGCTTTAGAGAGAAGAGGGGAAGAAGCACAATGTCTCCCCCTTTTGGACAGTACTTAGAGGCACAACTCATATTAAAGGGGCAGTCCATCCGAAAATAACTTCTACTCCCCCTCATGTCATTTCAGACCTGTATGACTTTCTTTCTTCTTCTGAAAACAAAAGAAGGTATTTTGAAGAATGTTGATAATCAAACAGTTTTCAGTTCTCGTTGAAGTTAGTGGGAACCAAAACTAACTTCAATGTTAAAGGGTTAAATGATTAGTTTACCAAAAAATGTAAATTCATTCATTAATTACTAAAGTTGTTAAAAAACGTAAGACCGTCTTTCATCTTTGGAACACAAATTTAAACATTTTTGATGAAATCTAAGAGCTCTCTGATGGTTTACAGATGCCATGCTATATTTCTGTCTTCATCGTCCTTGCTGTCTATAACTCAAGAGCTACAGTATATGTCTATAAGAGCTCTCATAATTCATCAAAAATATCCTAATCTTCTTAACAGTTTGGAATGACATGAGGGGGTGATCTAACCCTTTAACAACATTCTTCAAAATATCTTCTTTCTTGCATGGAAAACAACATTTTTGAAAGAAATGTGTTTAGGTTCCCATTGATTTCCAGTGGGGATTTTTTAGTCCATACCTTGGAGGATGCCTTTTTTATAATTATCATTTTTTGGGTGGAATCTCTTTAAGTCTTATTAATTGTTATGATTTGTCATTACATATTATGTGTGTGTGAGAGAGTGTGTTGATGACCCACAACATCCTCATCCTCTGTTCTTTGCTCACCAGTCCTTGCAGCATATTTTGGTCCCCCTAACCCTGATCTCCATCTCTCTTGTCCTTTCATTGTTTTTCCTCTTTCCCTTACCTCTCTTTTTTTATGTTGCTTCTTGCTCCAGATGTTTGATTTAAACCCAGATGACATAGATTTAGAGAATGAACCTTGGTTTAAATTCTTTTCCGAGTTGGAGTTTGGACGGCCGGTAAGTTGAGTGAGGGTGCTGCAGACTGGCATGCTGTAGGCTGCAATCTCCTTGTCTGGTACACACATGCTGTTGTGTAATAACAAGTTGTATGTGTGTGTGTGTAGTTTTTAAAATTCAAGTTCTGACTTGTTCAGAACTTGGTGTTATTTGCACTCTGAAAACAGAAAAAAAAGACATTTAACATCACCACAATAACATTTTGCACAATAACAATACTAGAGGCACCGGGAGAGGCATCAGACACGTATGATATGTCTGATGTTAAATCCCAAGGCTATTTAAAGTAAATAACCATGCTCTGTTTTCAGAACTCTCAGAACTCTCTGCAGTTGTGCTCTCCTTAAAGAATGTCATTGTTTTTTAAACTTTGAGTGTGTAACACTGCGCTTTTGCTTTGGCTCTTACAGTATCACACACCTGTTCTTACAAGCTTAAAGCTCTTACAGCTGCAGAACCTGTGCAGAAAACACTATCAAGTCAAGTTTAACTATTTTTATTAAAAATCAAAAGATTTTGGTAATACAGTGGCCCTAAAAAGGATTTGGACACTTAAATCAAGCCATCGACATATAAACATTGCACTTTCAAGCTAATCATTTTTAACAAGAAGTTAACTACTAAAAGAATAGAATGTAAAATGTAAAAAGTATATAGAACTTGTCAAATTAGTTAAGCATGTATTCTACAACTAGACTACTACCAAATATTAATAATTGGGTGATCAAAAATAATAGTTCACTTAAAAATGACTAAAAATGAAAAAGTCTTATTGTAATTGTAATTACTTTTTATGTATAATTTTAAAGTATTAATTAATTTGAAGTATTAATTAAGATGCATCACAGTCAATATCTGTGGAGATTTATGTTGTGAACACTCGTCAAGTCACACATCAAGCTACATTTGTTTAATAAAAAATACAGAAAAAAAGTACTATTATTTTTAGAATAAAAAAATATTATTAAATTTAAATGTTTGCTATTTAAAAAATGTAAAAATGCTATTACTGCTATTTTAATACCCTTTATCATTTAATTTATTTCTGTGATGGCAAACCTGAATTTTTCATTCTTCAGTGTCGCATTATTCTTTTAATGAATGGAAAGTTCAAAAGAACAGCATTTATTTGAAATAATAAACTTTTGTGAGGTTATGAATGTTGTCAATAATGAAAATATTATCATTATTATTACTTTTTTAAAACAAACAAAGTGTAAGGGAATATTGAAAAGGCAGTGAAATGAAAAAGTAATTTCCTGCTTCCTTTTGCTTTTAACATTGTATTTTTAGCCATTAGCATTGTGCACCATATTAACGTATATTAAAAAAATCATATTGGCCCCAGACTTTTTAATGTTGCCAATATCCCCTAAAATGACATTGGGTGACTAAGAGGAATCTAATTTGTTCCAAAGTTAAAAATTCTCATTTTATTTTATCTAATGCAATAAAATGAATAAATATTTTGTAGGCCACTATATGTTCATAAATAAGATATGTTTGCACAGTTCCTCCAGCTTTGTAAACACACACACTTCCTGGCTTGTTTACCAATTGAGTTTGCTGCTACCATGTGTAAACAAGCTAATTGTGTGCAAAAGGTTTATGTAGTTTCATCATTGTGTGTGTCATATGCAAACACAAGCAGCAGTGTGTGTATAAGGTACAGTAGGTGAAGCATGTGTGGGCACTTGTGTAGTCGATTACTTTCAACACACTATGGTTCACTAGTATTTCCCCTTCGTTTGTCTGTACACTGTGTGTGTTTTGTGTGATCTCTGTTTCTTCATGCCCTAACGTTGTCACTCTCTCCACATGTGTATTTTTACCATGATGCACCTGCTTCTCCACCTCATCTTCACCTCTTCACCTCTTCACCTCTGTGCTGTTCGTTTGTTCTGGTGCTGGGGCATCCAGCCTCCTAAAAAGAGGTTGGATTATAATCCTGACTACTCCACACATGCTGTGGCACAGGTAAATCTACCTTCCTGTCCATCCATCCGTCTTTCCTTTGCTGTTTGTTTGCTCTATATCTTCGTATTTCTATTTTCTTTTAGTTTTTTCTCCTGCCCCATCATTTATTTACCAGAGACCAAATGGAAAAATAGACCCACACACTAAAAACAATATTTTGTTGTTTTTGTGTGCTTTAAAAGAAAATACTATGTCAGCGTTTCTGTTTTTTTGTAGCTGTTACCTTTTATTAGAAAGATGTGAGTTGGAATGCTCAAAATAAATATAAGCTTAATGTAAACTGTGCAAACTCTCTTTTCAATAAAAACAAATTCAAAACTAAATATGAAACAATTAGTTGACATATTAAAAAGTCACTTTATTTGAGCTGTCTAGGAGTGACACTGAAAAAATATCAGAGTTTATATCAATATCAAATTACACAAATCTATTACTTGAGTGAAAGTACAGAAACTACTAGTCAAATACTCCATTACAAGTGAAAGTTGTAAACATTAATTTTTACTTAAGTGAAAGTATAGAAGTACTTGCTTTTAAAAGTACTTAAGTATTATGAGTAAATTTCTGGGTCAATGCATAGTTTCATTATTGTTACATTGTTGTATGTTATACTTTTGATACCTTATGTGTCTGAGCCTACTGAATATACTGGCTAGTTTGTAATTTCTGTGTAATGAAGAGCTTTTAAGAATGTTAAAAAAAAAAATAGAAATTAAACAACTGAACATCTTTTGGAAAAATGACTTTGGGACAGTCATAATCAAATTCTTATGAGTAAACTGAGGACTTTGGTAGAAATGTAGCGGAGTGAAAAGTACAATATTGTGTTTCAAATGTAGTGAAGTTAAAGTAATACGTTTTCAGAAAAAATAAAACTCAAGTAAAGTACAGATACTCAAAAAGTGTACTTAAGTACAATATTCAAGTAAATGTACTTCACTACTGTCTCCCTCTGAAAAATATAGCTAAATAATGAACACCCACCAATACTTTTTCATAACTGATAGCTTTTTTAAAATCAGATTGTTCTTTTGTAGATTTGTAGAAAGAGACCGTTATTAAAATGCTGTCATCATTTTCTTACCCTCGTTCCAAACCTGTATGACTTGATCTTTCTGGCAAAACACAAAAGAAGATATTTTGAAACATGCTATTAAACACTGATTCAACTTTGGTTTGACTTCCATTGTATAGACATTGAGAACTGATTTATGTTGCACAGGGAAAAAAGAAAGTCATACAGGTTTGGAATGACATGAGGATATATAAATGATGATAGAAATTTCCATTTTTTCTCTTACAGTTTTCCTCTGATGAATGACTGTGATTATGTGCATGTTTGTGTTTTGAGTTTTTTTTTTACTACTGTAGGTTTATTATGTTAAAATATGTTGTTAAAGAAGAGCCACATGCTCACAAGTGCTACTGAAATCCATTCTCTTCTGTGCCTATGGATTGGCTTTTTATTTATCTTCCTATCTGACCTAGGATCAGCATCCGTGTTCAAAAAATGCTGTGTTGTCAATAATCGCTTTCCTTTCTTTGCTCTGATCCAAGTCGCCTGGATAAGCCAGAATGAACACCAGAGACTGCTGTGTTGTGCTCAGATTAGTTTAAATTCACCCCAGGCTGTGTCAAAGGAAAGGAGGCGTGGCGATCCTGGACAACATAATAGACAGGGCTTCTTGTGACCTGCTGCCACGTGCAGCCTTTCTGGATCTGTACTGTTTTGTTCTCCGTCTTTTGTTGGACTCTGCTTACTGTGGGGCCCTGGACCTTTCTTATTCTCACAGGAGGTCAAAGTTCATTTTCATAGTCCTTCAAGGTGGGATTGAGAGATGTGGAACCCTCGTCTGTCACGGCTGTCTTTGCGCATGCGGGGGGAAGGTTTTGATTGTAGCGCAGCACGGGAGTGTTACACTTCTTTGTTCCCATGGATCTCACTCTTGTCTTTTGTTGTCTGCTCTCTTTCAGTCATCTCTCTATCTCTCACCTTCCGAACGACCTGACGGGACTTCAAGGTAAGCTTCCCTTTCATTCTTATATCATCTTTTGCTCTTAAATTTCTCAGAGAAAAGCCTATTGGATATCCATTGGAGGACAGAACCTGAGCATCCTCAGTCTAATTTAATTTCCTCAGGTCTTAAAAGCTCTACCAAGGTTTATTGGCAGATAATCTCTAGCTGAAAACAATTGCTGTTCATATGGGATCTATGGAGTACAAGATATGAGCACCCATGTTTAGGACTGTTTAATGTGTAGAAGACCCTGTATTCAGAGTGTCATTGTCAAAAAAAGTAAAAAAAATAAATTGTCCGCTAACTGTTTCCATTTTCCAAAATGGCATAAATAGCTTAGTTATTTGTATTATTCTCTGTTTTCACATAAGCATTAAAATTGCACAGCAAGCCCCTCAATTATGTATTTTAGGGCTTAATTTTTTTCCAACAAAGTATTCAATAGTTCTATAAAGTTTAAAGTCACTAATAATGTTTTCTTTTGGTCATTTTATTTTGATCTATTATTGATCTGGGAGTTTTGTTGATTCTTAGTTCTGCAAGTGACTACAGGAAAAGGCGAAAGTCTGAACCATCTGTCACTCAAGCCAACACAGGAAGTGAGCAGAATGCTAGTCAAGTGTTTTCCCGGCCACTGGACACCAATAAAGCACAGACACTGAAGAAGCCCACCATACGTTCCTCGCCCTCCTCACCATCCAGACCCAAAGGTAATTTCAGACACAGCTATATTTGTGAACAGAAGGTGCTAGAGACTGTTCAAATCTTGTTAAAGACATTTAGATTATGCATTATTATCTAATGACATATTAGCACTGCGTTATTTTGTGCAGAGGAGCTGATGAATTTGTTCTGTTACCGTTCTCTTAGTAGGTTTTGTTGGATTTGTGCCAGAAATGAAAAGACTGCACTGCTCTTGTTCTATCATTAGATCATGATATTTGTGGTTATATCTGTGTAAAATTTTTGTAGGAGGTTTTGTTATTAAGTGAGACTGTGTATTCTCTTCTTTCTTTCTTAACTATTCTGACACATTCTCACTAACTGTCACTTTTACTGTTACCCGTTTTCTCTCGCTTTGTCATTTTCTGTCAGCTAAACTCACTAACCAGCTTTCCTGTCTCCTCTTTGTCATGCTGCATTGGATGTTATTTTAATTCACAGCTGGAGATGCTAGTGAGTCACTCTCCTCCTGTATGAGCTCTCCAGGTATGGAGCGCCCTTCCTCTCGTCTCTCCTCAGACTCCCTCACTATCTCCACACCAACCTGGCGTGGCTCCAAGCGCTCCATCTGCTTCAAGAACGGTTGGCAGACAGGCCGACATGAAGCCACGGAGACTTGGAGTAGCGTTGACGATGAATCTGTCGCGACTCCTTCATCACCAAGGCTCAAATCACGCAGCTGTGATGATTTGTTGTCTGATGGACATGGTGCTAGTAATGACGGGAGAGCGTCCACTTCCGTGACTACCACTCGCTCTGAAAGCGCAGGTTCATTGCTTGATGAAGATGCTCCACAGAAGCCTCAAGTAAAAAGTCTTACCTCATCTCCCAGGGGGCGCCGACATCATCGGCGTAAGATGCCACACGATGCTCCGGGTTTCCTTCAGCTCTACAAGAAAATGCACCACATAGACCGAGAGCAGCTTTTGCCCTCAGAAGTGATTCGTTCTGTACGTGCACGAATCCTTGAGCTGGAACGGTTACAGCAACAACAGAGGCATAACCTCCATGGTTGGGCACCTTTCGGTAACGAGGTACCACGACAAATGGTTCCAAACCGTATATCAGAATATGAACAGCTCATCCAGAAATCCAAGTCCATGCCAGATCTTGGTGACGAAAATGCTCCATCAGGCACCACCACACCAGGATCCTCGAGGGCCAGCAGCTGTCCCAAGCGACGCTTTTCTGTAGAATCACTTTTAGAGGAGGAGGATCCACCAGAAAGGGCTCGAAGTCCCCCTGAGGGACAGCTAAGACCGGGACCAGACAGCAGTAGCCTGGTTCCAGTGCATGGGAAGAACCAGAGTCAGCATCAAGACTACTCCGACAGTGAGCAGGATGCCTGTGCCTCCGAAATGAGTGACATCCACATAGAAGGGTCTTCACTGTGTAGCGAGAGCGACCTGGATCATTGCTCACTTACCTCATCGGAAAGCTTCTTTGGATCTGGGCAACATCACCATCATGGACATCACCATCATCATGGACACCGATACCACCGCCACCAACACCTCCACCAGAGTGTGGGTCAGAGTCAAGGTTACCAACACCGCCACCTCATCAGCTCCTGTAAGGGTCGCTGCCCGGCATCTTATACACGATTCACCACCATGCTAAAACACGAGCGACAACAGGAAAGGGCTCGGCAGGAGTCCCACCCTGCCGCTACATCTCCATTAGCCCAGCAGTCACCCAGTGAGTCAGGCCTTTCCAAACTGGCCTTCCTGGTCAGCCCTGTGCCTTTCCGCCGGAAACGAGGTTCCCCGCCGACCCAACGGCGACACTGCAGAAGCGGACGGCCGAAATCCAAAACTGCAATTTATGAGGCTTTAGATGCCGCTTTGCAGGACATTTATGACCACATAAGGGCGGAAAGGGGGCAGGGACCAGCAAGGATGCCAGATGATAGCATATTGCGGCGGTTATTAGAGGAGTTGCTACCAGACGTGCCCAAGCGTAGCTCCTCCTTGCGGGCTCAGAGAGGGTCCGGCTCCCCCTCCTCGCCCCATGTCCACCAGCCTTACCATGGAGCTCACCAATGTGCCTCCTACCAGCAGCAACACCACCATACAGACGCCTCCAACAACAACCAGCATAATGCTAATGCTAATGCGCACTGCTATTCAGGTGCAGCTAGTTATCAAAAGTTTTCCTTTTGTTTCGTATCATTATTGCAAAATCCTCATGTCATTTCCTCAAATGTTCCCTAATGAAAACATGCAAGTGCTTTTACTTCTTTTTCATCTGAACAGCATGATTTATTATCATGGCACCAAGTGTTCCGTTAGGTATTTGCAGTATCTTACTATTTATGTAATTGTACAATATAGTACATTTAGATTGGCAGATCAGATTTTTTTCCCTTTGAACCATAAGTAAAGGAGAATCAGTTTTCAATATTTTTGTTCTTTTTAGAGTACATTAGCTTATAGTTAGCTTTAATGCTAACGCAAAAGCTCAGTTTATGAGTACATGGGACATTTTATTTCATTCCGTTTATGTGCAACGATACAAGTGGAAAAGAAGTATCAGCAGTTCATGGTGCAATAAATGTCTGTCTGGTATATGCATGATGTGTTTTACTGAGCTTAATTTTCCTTTTGTGTCCTTGCCATTATTATTATTTTTTTTTTTTTTAATTTGCTGATATATTAAATACTGTTGTAAAGACACTAATTTGCTTTCTATGTATGTACTGTATTTTGTATTTTTTTTAAACACATGGTTCTATGATGACTAATATTTGGGCCATTTTTATGTCAAGTGCATGCCGTTTTTGTCAAATTGTGTATATCCAGATCATCCCTTATTTTTTGCTTGACCCTAAATTTGAAATAAATATTTGTATAATTTTTAAATTGTCTCATTTTCCTGTTGACTCTAGTGGAATGCATGTGGTGCCACTATGAACGCAATCGTTTTCTTTCCGCTGACGTTTTCTCTGTTTCCACAGATCAGGGCTCTGATACAGGACGTCTCACACCACAAAGCAGAAGACCCACGCCAGAAAGAGAGGTAGAAATGCTGCTTTGCTCATATTTATTTTTGACAATGTTTTAAAAGCAGCAAGAAAAAACATCATTGATTAGTGAATAAGTATTAGGTGATCTTAAATCCTGAGTCCTTATTGCGCTATGACATAAATCCCATGACCCTGATCTTCCCAAACCTTCATTTTGGTCACGGTTTGTATATGGCTTAGCTGTGAATATTTTGGATAGCTGATGGTCTTTCTGCTTGCCTCATAGGTATCCTCTAAGCAGATGACCTATCTTATATTGTCTTCTCTCCTCCATCAGAAACAGTCTGCCAGGGCTATTTATGATTTTAAAGCTCAGTCTGCCAAGTGAGTATATATAAAGAAATCTGAGAGAATCTGTCTGGAGCATGCAAATAACATGCAGCTTATTCCAAGGGCTGTGTCAGCTTTTTTTGTGAAAGTATGCTTAATTCTACTCTTGTCCATCCATTCAAAGCGTTTTCTTTGATCTTGTGCTTCTTGCATACTAACTTGCTCTGTCAAATTGGTGTCTGCATCAGCTATTTAGCTCCGAGTACAGTGTTGTTGCATGAAATTGTTAGCTTGCATGAAAGTCCATGCTAATAAAGCAATTCAAGAATTTCAAGACTCATGAATTCGCATGAAATTTGCATATCACCAAATTCATTGGGTAATACATAAGAAAAGGTCCCACGCATTGTTGTACCTTGCATATATTTAATAAATAACACTGTTTTCAATGACTGAAGAAGAAATGTTCTAATTAAATAAATATTTCAAAGCTACAACACTTCATAGCATTGTGTTGTGTTGTGTTGTGTTGTGTTGTGTTGTGTTATGTTATGTTATTAGTGCTGTCAAACAATTAATCGCATCCAAAATAAAAGTTTTTATTTACATAATATATCTATGTGTATTATGTATATTTATTATGTATATATAAATACACACATACAGTATATATTTTGAAAATATTTATATTTATATATTTATATTCTCATATTTTATATTATATTAATTTATTTAATATATAAACATTACATATTTTTCTTATATATATATATATATATATATATACATGCATGTGTTTGTATTAATATATACATAAATACATATTATATACATAATATACATATTATGTAAACAAAACCTTTTATTTTGGATGAGATTGATCACGATTGACAGCACTGTATATTATATTATATAAACACACACTCATTAAAAATATGTTGCATTTTATATTATATATATTTTTTAAATATATGCTGTATGTGTGTATTTATATATATATTTACATTTATATACATAATAAATATGCATAGCACACACACACACACACACAATATGTAAACAAAACTTTTATTTTAGATGCATTTGACACCACTGTTTATTTTATATTACATTTTAATGACATTATATTATATGTTTGTATTTGAATATTTTCATCTCAGATTGGTTGTATCAGTAGATAAAATAGAAATGTAACTTATACAGCAGAAAGATTCAGTTGCATCACTGGTATAATTGTTTTCTTTATTATATGTGTAATGAATGTTTATGGTCACAAATGCTTGCTTATTGCACATTGCAGGGAACTTTCCTTTAAGAAAGGTGATGCTGTCAACATCATCAGACAGATTGACAGTAACTGGTATGAGGGGGAACACAGAGGACGGATTGGTATTTTCCCCATCTCTTATGTCGAGGTAAATTTTTAGATAACCTGTTTTATTAAACTAAAATGCTGACACATGCTTAATCAAATTCCCTCTTGCTTTCTCACTTTCTCTCATTTTCTCCTTCAGAAGGTGGCGTCTCCAGAGCGAAGGCAGCCTGTCAGGCCTCCTCCTCCTGCTCAGGTTCGAGAGATGGGAGAGGCCATAGCAAGATACAACTTCAATGCTGACACTAACGTGGAGCTTTCTCTTAGAAAGGCAAGCGTGAAGCTCTGCATCACATCTTTGAGCTGTGCTCTTTCTATTGCACACCACAGTGATCTTTTTAAAGTGAATTTTTAAAGCATGCATGCATTTTTTGCTGTTGTAGGGAGAACGAGTAATACTTCTAAGGAAGGTGGATCAGAATTGGTATGAAGGAAAGATTCCTGGTTCAAACAAGCAGGGCATTTTCCCAGTGTCCTATGTTGATGTGATCAAGGGCTCTCCTTCCAAGAGCCCCAGTCATCAAGGAGACACACACACATACAGGGCACATAAGGTAAGTCTTTAGCACCGGTTTTGGACCTTTACATCCACAAACTGTCCATGTTCATAAACTGGTCTCCTTGCTTTCTTTTTCCTTTGCTCAAGCACTATGCAGAGTCCTCCCATTTGCAGTGTCTTGATTCTGCCCCTAAGACACACCTTCAGACAGTCACTAGCGAATGGCTGTCTCTCACATTGGGTGTCTCCACCACTCATTCCTGTGGCATTCCAGTCCCACCCACCTCTCCTCCATTACCCAGAAATCTACACTATACTGACCCCCAATCCCCTGCTCCACTTGTGCAAAGGTTCACCCCCCCACAAAACCTTTCCTCAAAATGCTCCACTTTTCCTAAACAAGGACCAGTCATTTCAGAGTCCTCAAATATTTCGCTTTATTCCCATGAACGTCTCTACAGAGATAAACTGACCGCAATAGATGTTGAACCAGAATCATTTGGTTTACCAGTCAAACGGATCACAGACCATAATAAAGCTCTGTTAAGATTGGAAAGGAAGGGAGGTGATGGTAAAAAGGTCTTAGAACATATGGAGCAAAGCTTGAAACAAAACTATGACCCCTCCAGGCTAATAAACGAACCTGATCCATATGGCGAACTTATGTCAATGTTTCTGAAAAATCAACTCTATAATGAACTTGAATTACGATTGGCCAATCGATCAAAACACATGGCTGATCGAGAAGCATTGCTTGAGAAGCCACTGTCCATCAGTTCAAGCCACAAATCAGAAAATATACTGGATAAACATGATATCTATGAGAAAAAAGCTGAGGAGCTGCTGTCAGTCATTTTAAATGAGAAAACAGAGATTTCCAGTCCAGTAGCTGCTGTAAAATGGGAGGAACTTCATGAGTTGTACATAAAGGAAGAGGATGATGAAACAAACAACAGATCAGACATGGAGACTATTACAAAAAAAGAGGTAGAACATGCAGTGTGACAAAAGCATGATAGTCTGGTTGTGTGAAATTCGTATAAGCTTAAGTTTAATGATAGATTTTTAAATTCTGAAAACTTGAAAAAAGCTAATATTTTTTGCATGTTTATTGACTAAATTAAAGAGGCCATAATCACTCTGTGATTGTAAGATTTGGTTATATTATAAGCATATTCTGCAGTTGTTGTGTTCTGATTTAAAAGCTTAAGCACTTTAAAGATGGATTCTTATTGGCTGTTGGTGTTTTTATCATTCACAAGTTAAACAAAAAAGAAAATTATTAATTCTTATAGCTGTGGTGTGGACTTCCATATTCTTATAGAATTAGAATGATTATTAATATAGTTACAGTTATTGTCATGTAAACAGAATTGTAAATGACATAAGAAACAATGTTTACTTGTGGAATACAGGTTTTAAGCAGAGTCATGTATGGCTTGGAAAAATGTACAAAGAGGATCACAATTTGGCTTAAAAAGGTGTGCTATTAGGTAAACAGACAATTTACAGATTTATTTTCAGGGCAATGTAGCTTATTTTACCACTCAATTTTTTAATAGTGTCTCATTCTCATTATTGTAAAACTACAGGTGTTCATATGCAAACTCATGGGTACATGTTAAAGTCTATCCCAGTCCTATTTCAAAAGATCTGTAATATGGCCTCTTTAATAGTCTTTGACGCACTAGTCGTATGTGTAAGTTTGACAATCTAGTTCAAAGTTGTTAAATTTGTAGTTGAACAGCTATCTTTCTCTTTCCCAGGCTGACTCCTCCTCCATCACTCCATCTCTTCCATTCTCTACCATGCCTAATTCCTCCCTTACTCCATCTTCCACTAGTTTTTCTCCACCACACATTGAATCATCTGCCTCTGCTGTTCACTTTTCTCCACCATGTTCTTCCAAAGCATCTCCATGTTCTTTTATTCCTCTTTCTTTGGTGCCCTATTCCTCCTCTATCCTCCAAACCTCAGTTGTTTCTTCTCCTTCAGACTCTCCTCTCCCTCCATTATCTCTCTCCACTCCTCCTCCTTCACCTCCTCTGTCTCCTCCAAACTCCCCAATCCCTCTTCCTCCTCCTCCTTTATTGACTCTCAATATTCTTACTCCTTTGCCTTCTAATTATCAATCATCTCCTTCTCCACCGTCCTCATTTTCACAACCCCTTGCTCCATCTGTCCTCCCTCAGCTTTCCTCTCCAACACCCGGTCCCATTCTCTCAAATATCCCTTCCTCCCACTCTCCTTCTCCTCCCTCCTCTCCTCATATCTCACCAATCCCTCCATCTCCTCCTTCATCTCCTATTCCTTCTTTGCATCCTCCTCTTTATTCCTCCTGCCAGCCTCTTCTACCAACTATTCCGGCCTCTCCACCCTCGACTCCTTCTCCTCCTCCATCTTCTTCAGACCACTTCCCATCTCCTCCCAGGTCTCCTCCACTCCTCACCTCTCCTCCTCCCTCCTCTGTGCCTGTAGTGTCCTCTCCTCCATCCATCCCTCCATCCTCTCCCTCTATTCCTCCTCTCTCCCCACGTTCACAGCCTCGTTCTCCTAAGATTAAGGTAAAAAGAAGAACAAACCGTGTATTCAGGGCTGCTGTGTGGTGCATGAAGCGTACTGATGTACAGCCTGTAATGTTTTCAACATTAATAAAACATTAAAAGTAAGATCATACGATATGAACCTTGAACCCTCGGGAGAAAACAACCAAAGGCTTGTGCTGCAGAAGTATTAATTTGGCACAATGACAAGTGTTTTAAGTAAGGTCTTAGTTGACCGTAATGTAAACATTTTATTATCATTTATTTTTGCTTCCTCATATTGTTCCAAACCACCAATAGAAATATAAACCTGCCACTCTGTTCCTGATGAGCAGAGCTGAGTACAATATTGATCATCAATTGATTTATTTATTTATCTCTATTGACTGATATTGGATATTTAATTGTGCATACTGAATTTAGAGAGCTAAATTAACCTGTGGCATTCATTATTAGTGTTTATTTTTGATTCATTGAGACAAAACAGTATATACATTTAATAATAGCAATTTATTGTTAATCATAAGATACGGTGACATAATTACAGATGTATTAATTACTGAGACATACTAAATACTGAGTTTTCGGTATCAGGCAGGATTTTATTATCTGTGCATCCTTGCTTTTCTATCCTTATTAAATCTTAACAGCTGGTGGTTACTGTAACTTTTTTTCTATTACAAGATATATGACAGTTTATATATTTCTTATTCCATTGTTTTAAATATGGCATGTATTAATAGTGTGAGTGAGGGGTGTGTTTTTATGTGTATAACTGTGTCTCTTGCCCAAATTTGGACTGGATTATCATATCCCTAATAGGTCTCTGGAATGAATAACTGAAATAGAATTAACATTGGTATTGAGATTAAGATTGAGAATGAGGCTGTAAATAACACTGAGATGGATTTTTTATGCTGATCTCTGATTGGTTGCCTTGAATTTGATTCTTGCAGACAGTTTATAGGCAGGAAGTGGTGGTTGAGGGTAAGCCGCCACGTAGCCCCATTTCCACCAGGAGGCGCTGTTTATCTCCCTGTTTATCACCCAGTAGAGCAAGAAGGGTAGGATGGAGTGTGCTGTGACACTAGCAGCAGTGCAGACTGGGAAATGAAGTCCTTTCTAATCCCCTTTATAGTTCTCTGGTCGCATCCTGGGTGGATTTCCTCTTTGTGTGTATTGTAACACAACAGGTCTTCTCTAAGCTCTGTGATGACAATGAAGACTCACAGAATGACATCCAGTACCTGGATTTGGCATGATATTCTGACACCTGAAGTCTTATATGTACACCACACTGACACTTTCTTCTCTCTTTATCTCAGAAAATGATGCAGGATTCTCAGCATTCGGGGGGTGACCCGTAAGTACACTGTTCAGTTTTTTATACTTTTTCACTGTTATTTTGTTTATTCACTGCCTAAACATAAACAGCACGTTTATTTGTATATATATATTGTTTTAATTTCACTTAAGCTTCCAAACTGTGTACAACTATGTGCCTCGTAATGAGGATGAGCTGGAGCTGAAGGAGGGGGACGTTATTGATGTCATCGAGAGATGTGATGATGGCTGGTTTGTGGGTACGTTGTTTTTTTGTTTGTTTTGTTTTGTTTTTTATTACAGCACTTCTGCAAATGGTACATGATTTTTATTAATTAGACTACTCAATATGACTTGATAATTGAAATATGGGTACACTACCAATAAAATTTTTGGGGGTCAGTAAGATTTTTTTAGTTTGTTTGTTTGTTTGTTTATTTAGCAAGGATGCCTAAAATTGATTTTAAAAACTGCAAAAAAAAAGACATTGTTACAAAATATAAATTTTAAATAAATGCTGTGCTTATGATTCTTATCTTATTCTTTTGCTTTTTATTCATCAAAGAATCCTTAATTTTTTTTTTATATTTCATGGTTTCCACCAAAGTATTAAATAGCTCAACTGTTGTCAACATTGATGATGATGATGATGATAATAACAATAATAAACACTTAAGAACCAAATTAATGTATTAGTATGAAGAAGGATGGCTTCTAAAACTTCGTCTTTGCCATCACAGGAATAAATTACATTTTAAAATTTTGAATGTTAGTAATTTTTCACAGTATTACTTATGTTACTGTATTTTGGATTAAATAAATGCAGCTTTGGTGAGTATGTAAGTAGTAGAAGTGCATAGGTGTTCTTAAAAAACATAAAATAAATTAATGCCATTTTTGAGTTATTTTTATATTTATTTTTTTACTTTAATTATACTATAATGTTTGAAAAAATAATGTGATTGACAGAATTAAGTACCCCAAAGTGCCATGTAGTTATAATAATGTACATTGTACATTATATTACCAACTTTTATGCATCATACAATGTAATCATGTTTGTTTTGCTTTGCTGAATCTTTGTTTGTTTTTTTGTTTTTTTCAGGTACTTCCCGGAGAACCAAGTTATTTGGAACATTTCCAGGAAATTATGTTAAACCGCTTTAACAAAACGGAAACAATGGCACAAATACGGCCACTCCAGTGCCTACTGTGTAGGGCCAACAAGGCACCTCACTTTTGAGAAAGTGTGCGTGTGTGTGTTTGTCCATATGTGTGTGAGTGTTCACAACCACAACCGTTTTAGCTCTGCCATGTCCACACAGACAAACCACTGAAGTTTATTTCACTTTGAGCACTTTGTTTTTGTGCCATCACACAGTCTCCTTGCTGTTCCTTCATCTGCTATTCTGACAACAGCACGTTCATTAATGTTTTTCCTGTTATTTTGACAGTTTGTTATTTTCCAGGATGCACTAGCTCAGAGTTAGTATGGTGAGGATCCAGGCAGCCAAGGTATTGAGCGAGGTCAGTAGATCAGTATAAATGGTAGACACATGGAAAAGTGTGTCTGAGAAGAAACCTCAGGCATCAGTGTTTAACTGAGTGTGTGTATGTGTGTGTGAGTATTGTGTATTAAACAGTACAAAGTTAATAGCAATAGAGACCACTGGTTATAGTTAAGGATGGATAGTTTTATTAAAATGAGTTGAAGGTGTTATCATGGACAATTATGAAATTGTTCATTCCCCTCGTGTGTGGCCAAAATAAATAAGTGATAGAAACAGATAATTGTATAGATTACCATACTTTTGCCATACAGAATTGCAAAATAACTGTCATGGAGCAATTTTGTAATTGTTAAAGTGGCAATCATTCATATAGGATAATGTTTGTATAATAATCAGTGCATTTTGGGTATTTGTATAAGTTGTCTTTAAAAGAAAGTGCATTGACATTCTGGAAAGTAAAGATGCTTTTATGGAATTTGCTAACAAATATTTGATTAGTGAACTTTTTTCTAATGTTTACGTGAGAATTTTATGCACGGACTGAGTTTTAGAATTGTAAACCAGGTCAGACTTTAATACAGTTAAAAAGAAAAACACACACATGTAAATCAAGATTAGATCATTGCTTGTTTTAGTAATGAATGGCAACAATGTTACAACAAGGTGAGCTTGCTATGATGTTTAAAATTTTTATTTTAATTAACTAATTTATCTAAAACGTTATTTTTTCTTTCCTTTTTTTCTTTTTGAAAGTTTGATCTCTGATATAAAACTTAAATAATGTCATTTTCCTGCCACGTTTCTTATGAGATTCACTCTTTTAAAATTGCATCATATAACGCAATAAAGAGAGCTGATGGTCTTTGATGAATGTTTGTATGCTTGTCTGACGTTCAAAGTGTTTAGTTTTTCGAAGGATTTGTATATCAGTATTTTCTGTAGTGTATCACTTGTGTTCTCATCTGAAAGCATAAAGCTTGTGTTGCATCGGCTTTTGCAAGTATGTATATTCAGTATACGGAAAAGTGTGTCTATGAGACAGCAGAGCAATTTTAAAGCACCTTAAACATTTATTAGTTCTTTTTTTGTTTCTTTAAAGTTGTAGTGTGTGAGAAAAGCTCCTTTCGTAGCTAAATATGTAGGGAAAACTAAGTAAACCATTCACAGGTTGAATAATATATAGCTTTGTTAATTTGAGCACAATCAATGGTTTGAGTTTGGGGGCGGGGCTTTCTGTCTGCCTGACCAATGGCAGATGGGAAGTGTTTTGGAAACCTGTTTGAAAACAGTTATGTTTGATGACAGAAATTGCACACTTCAGCTTTAAATGTTTTAATCACACTGTTTGCATTTTCCAGCTTCACGGCTGTGTTTGCTTATTCTATATATGTCCTTTTATATTGTACTGTACATGAGTCTCACTTACATTATAAAACCCTTCCTTTTTCACTTTTGGTTTCTTTCATCTGTTTGTAGTCCTTTAAATTTCATCCCATGTGCCAAATTTATTCTTCAACTTCTTTGGTGCAAAAAAGAAAGAAAATGTATGCAAAAAATAGGCAAAGAGCATTTTTTGGGGACTAATAAAGGACTTTCTTCAGCACAGGATGAGGACTGGTGCACACTCTAGTCAAACTGGAGTTGAGAGATTTTTTTTGTCACTGTTTGCAAACTACTGTCCTCTACTAAAGACAGTGGATTTTTTGGAAGATATTTTTGCCTTTTTCCGTATAGCCTTTTGACGGAACAACATATAGTGTTATTTGATGTGTGTGCTTGATGAGCTGGCGAGCTTGAGAGAATCGAGTTTAACCTGCTGACTTTCAAATAAAGCTCTCTCTCTCTCTCTCTCTTTCTATCTCAATTCCTCTGTCTCTGGTCTTTTGTTTTGTTCTATATCCAATAAATTTCTGCTCAGTTATTTGAGCCTCTCTGTTTATGGTTACCTCTGGTTCTGATATTTATCTTTGCACCACAAAAAAACAAAAACAATTGTTGTTTATTGTAAAAACAACAGGCAAACTTGTTAAGAAAGTGATTTCTCTACTGGAAGTTTAGTCATTTTCACATGGCATTGAATACTAAAAGTACTGTATTTATTAGTATTGCATTAGTGTTAATATTTATTTGATCAAAAATGCAGCAAATAATTTTTTATGAAACATTATTACACAACTGTTTTGTATTTTAACGCAAATTTTAAAATGTAATGAATTCCTATAATTCAAAGCTAAATTTGTTAAAAGCCATTAATGCAACCTTTAGTGTCACATGATCCTGAAGAAATCACCTATTATTATTTTTACGCTGCTTAATATTTTTGTGGAAAGAGTGATTTAATTTTGTCATCTTTATAGAAAGTTCAAAAGATCAGCATTTATTTGAAATTGAAAAAGTTTTTACTGTCACTTGATTTGACTTATGCTGAATTTGAGTATTTGTGTCTGTGAACTAACACACAGGTCAAGCTTTTAGTTTAGCTGTAGCAAAAAAAAAGAAAGAAAAAAAGGGGGGAAATGATCTGATTTAATGTCAGTGACTTTTATTCTGTTTGGCCATATTCCTGAAAACCTTTTATTGAATAAATCAATCAGGCCTGTTGAAATCTGATTTCTGGAATTGTCTTTGGGGTTACTGTTGTTAAATCTGAATATACATGTATTTTAATAGAGTTTAGGTATTTATTTTTATAGTGGACTGAATCAAAAGATGTAGGAATGGACCAGATAAGATGAGAGGGGAAGGAAGCCCAACTGAATGTGTCTGAGAAAAGCAATGGAAGGAAACAGAGAAGAGTTTACATTTGGATCCATGCCTGCATGCTGCCTTTAGTTTATATTAATTACTATACAGATTGAAAAGTAAAATTAGGCCACATGAGAGGAGAAGATGTAAAAATTGAGCAGGGCTGCTCTTAGCGAAATGTGTACAGTAAGATCCAGATTGGTAATAGAAGAATGTGGCTGTGAGACTTCACAAGCCTCCACTTTGTTCACTCACCAAATAAGGGCAGAAGCAGTGAGTCTTCTCTCCAGGCCCATACAAGCAGCCTCGAGGACCAGAGCAGACAGCAGAGTCCTGCCTTTATCAGGGGCAGCTGTATGTTTCTTTGTAGCTCTGATCGAAGATCAGTCATTCTTATATTAGCAAAAAAGGGAACCTTGAACTAATGCTTAACCCTCCTAAGCTAAGGCAAAAATTGTTCATTTTTGAATCTTAAACAGCCAGGATGTCACTTTTTAGGAGCACTTTTACTTTTTTAAATTAAGCCCAATTTTTTGTCATTGTTGTTCAAATTGCAGGAAAAAAGTAAGCAACTTAGATTGAGGAGGCAATAAATCAACAAATGTGAAATTGATCCAAAATGATCAGAAGACCAAAAGGTTGTCCAAGAAACTGGTCCAAAATTACCACCCTTATGTTGTCCAAAATATGTATACTTTTATTTAAACTAATTATACAACAAATATGCAAGTTACTATGGAATAAAAAAGTATAAATGAATAAACAACTATTATAGCACAATCTTTATTATTATTATTATTATTATTATTATCATGTTTTAATTAATTTATTTTGTTTTTAATTTTCATAGATAGATAGATCGATAGATCATATTTAGACAAAAACTTTGACAACTATTTGGGTGGAAAAGTGCAGTTTGGAAACTGTATTTGTACAATCTTCATTTAAACTAGGAAAAAGTGTAAACAAGGCTTGGCGTGCTGACATTGAAGTGCCTCTATTATGGGTTATGAAAGGTTAATATTTTGGTTTTGGCAGTCCCAAACAACAGGTTGACATGCATGCAAGGTCAAAAAACACTTTCATTTTCTTATATGCATTATTTTATATATTTTTTTACCTTATTTGTTCAACGACTCGCAACGATTCATTCAATTATTCATTTTTCCAACCCCCTCCAGTTATTGGTCAATTTCATTTAAAGCAGTGTTTGTGAGCTTTCAACCCTCCAAAAGCAGGCACCTAGTGGCAAAGAATGAATTTGCATTTTCATTTAGACCAAAAAACACCAACAAGTGGGCGGGGCAATATGCTATTATTCCATGAAGATTTCAACATGAAATGGCTTGGGACTCGTTTTAAAAACGACTCATTTCAATGACTCTTTCAAAATTTGTAAAAGTATATGAAAACAGAATTTTTTTAAAAAAACCTCTTTTGAGGGACAATAACTTCACATATGGCGCGATTTCAGATTTAACACTTTGAAGGATGTTTTAATTCAGTTGTTGCACACTGAATGAAAGGTAATTTTCAAAAATTCATAATAGGTGCACTTTAATGTATCACTCTGATATCAAATTGAAGTGGTTAAGATTGGTGGTATGATAAAACAGATTAGGGTGTAAATGGAGAGAAAGTGGCACAGAAATGTGTGTGAGTAAAATGAGAATTTAGTGGAGCGGAGGAGAGGCGATGAACAGACAGAGAGGGAAGAGCATTTTGAAAAAGAAAAAAGAGTGAGAGAGTAAGATATATAGAGAGAGAGATAGCACTCACTCAGGAGGAGTGGTCTTCCCTCTCCTCTAAAGGATTTCGAGCTGAATTCTGCATCACACTCGAGACACACACACCTGCTGTGGATATGCCATTCTCTGTTGTGCTGGATGGAGCCGCACCATGGGGCTTTCGACTTATTGGAGGACGGGATTTCAGCCAACCCCTGACCGTCGCCAAAGTGAGTGTGTGTGTGTGGAGAGAGTTACCAGTTTAGGATTTAATTCACTGAAAAACCAAAGTGCAATGCGTGTTGCAACGAACTTTCTTTCACATGTCGACAAGGGCATCTGACTCATTTATAGAAATAGCATCTTACATCACCAATACAGATATAAAAAATATACTTAATCAGACAGCCATGACTGTTGAATCACTGACCTGTTTTAGGAAGTGCATTGGTCTTATGAATCATTTTCTCATTGACTGTGTATTTATGTAGATAAGTTATACAAATATAAAAAATGTAAATACATGTAAAAATGTATTTTCTTTAGAACAGGAAACCAATATAATAATTTATATAATAATAATAATAACAATAATGTGTGGTCATATATATCTGTATAAATATAAAAATAAAGGACATTTCACAGTCCCTCACAATAAATAATAATGATAAAGAATTAATAATATCCATAGAACACAAACAGGGCGTGTAAAAGAAAGGAAACAACGCAATTTTGATAGCACAACTGTATGCAACAAAATCTGGCATGAATTGAGCAGTGCAGTATGTCATTCCTTATAAAGAGAATGTTTTATGGGGGAGAACAATAGCTATCCTCGTGCTCTATTTATGTGTGTAGCTAAAATTGTTGATGAATCATTGACGCTGGAACTAACATTTGGATCCTCACACCTGTTGTGGCAATGGATTTGTGTATTCTACGTCTAAACAAATGTCAGAGAGCATCCAAAGGAGGGAGAAAGAGAGATAGGAGCACAGCCTGACTCAAACAGCTTTGTTGTTGCTGTTGTTGTTTTGATGAATATCCTAATTATTCTTATCCAAACTGAGGCTGAGGCTTTTGCTAAACTTCTTAAAATGTGCATGATGTAATGAAAACTGAATCTTCACAAAATGATCTAAAGGTCCATTCAAAAAATGTCATTAAATTAAAAAAAGGGATTATTTACTGTGTTAAAAGGAATACAACCTATTACGGGATCAAAAGTCCAGTATTGAAATACACAGTGAAGTTATTGTGCTGATCTGTTAGCACAGAGATGTTATGCCTCTGTTCTTTGTGCAACTCGTTTTAGATTTCTACTTTGCTTTAATGAGATTTCACACTTGGAACATTCTCTGCTCACTCTGCGGTTCAGCATGACACTGTTACTTAATCTCAACATCGTGCAGCCATTTTTGGTCAAACACCCTCCTGTCTTCTGTCTCTGGGCCTTGGGAGTTGTTTTTACTTAGCTAGAACTGTAACCTGGACTTTATTAATCAATGTGTTTGGAAAACAGTCCTGTTTTACCAACAGCAGGTTGTTGGACTGAACTCAAAATATAAGAATGGGATTTGCAGGCCTCAGAGATGACAATAAACAGTGTGGAACTGCTTCAGCAGATGAAAAATTGGTTTTAATAAAAACTGAGGTCATTTATATATAGCCTATATATATATGTTTAGTTCAAGTGGATTCTAGAAACTGACAGTCAACTTATCAGGTTTAAATCTGGATTTAACAGAGCTGGGCGATATAAAATTGCATAAGCATTCCAAAATGTTGTTTGATTTATGCTTATTGTGCAGTTGCACTTCTGAACAAGACTGATCTTGTTTTAAGGATGTTGAGAGAACTAGAACACAAAAATCTAAATCATCATGATTGTGTCTGCTCTGCTCTGTTAGTTAAGAAAACACCTTTTAGTGGAATATATTTGAGTTCTGAATATATAAAGTATAAAAGAACTCATGCTTTTAAAAATCAAATTAAAAAGAAAGCCGCTCTGCAGTACTAAAAGTACATCTGGGATGAATGGATCAGAGACTATAAGAAACATATTGAGGTTCTTGATCCTTGTTTCTGCTCGCTGATAAAGAGCTTATTTACTGTGGGAGTCAGGATCTGATCTGTTTCCAAACCAGTGCAGTTCCACAGACAACCCCACTGCACCCAGAATGCCTTTTGATATATGAGCGATGTGATTGGATGCACCTTTACATTTGGTTCTTATAGCATTATACATGCCATTCTGCTCATGTAATGCGAGTCAAATAATGCAGTGCATGTGCAGTTTCATATAATTCTTCTCCAGCGCTTCGTTCTGAGCTCTGATAACAGCAGGACTGCAGAGCTTCTCTGGAGACTGTTATTTTCCCCAGCATGTTTACTGTGGAGAGTAGTTTACATGGGTGCACATACCAATGACAAGGACTTACACATACACATTCGGACACACACACAACACACACTGATTTCCATGCTTTATGGGGACATTCTAAGATCTAAATTTTAGAATCCTTGTGGCATTCTCTTGTCCCCATAACATAGGGAATACCAGACACATACTGTACACACACACACACACGCACACACATCTGTGAAAATCTAGCAAATCTAAACTGAGCAAAAATATGCTGTTTGGTGCAGCTGCTGCCATTTATATGATCAAAAATGAAAATAAAATATTAATAGCTTTTAATGTAAAATCAATGAGATTAGTGGTCACTCTACACCTTGCAAAAATAAGTCTTAGTAAAATTACATTTAAATGCTTAATTTAATGATCAATGCTCTGTAGTTTTATTGTAAGGAGCAAAACATAGAGATTTAAAGTTTTTTTTTTTAAAACAATGCAATAATGTGTCCTTGTTTAGAAAATCTGTCTTAATATAAGAATTTTTAGATAATTTGACTGGAAATAAGACAAAACATCTATGTAAGAAAAGCGTTTTTGCAGTGTATTCTAAAAAGCCATTAAAAAAAACTATCAATGAGTTATTTGAAGAAGAAAAAGAAGAAGGGTAATACTAATATTTTTTTTCTATATTAATTGTCAGTAGGAACTGATATTAGAGTTTTGCATTTGCTATCACTTTTGGTTGGCTCCTGCTTATGTTGTCTACCTTTTTGTGTTTTCAGATATCACCAGGAAGTAAAGCTTCCAGAGTCAACCTTTCTCCTGGAGACATCATCTTAGCTATAGATGGAGTTTCTGCAGAAAACATGATGCACTCTGAGGCTCAGAATCTAATCAAGGATGCTACCTATCAGCTCACGCTTACCGTAGAGAGGTCAGAGGTCACCTTTAGGTCCATATGAATGTGCTAGAACTTGCTGGACAGCAGCACATAAGTTTGCACACTCCACCATATAAAATGGTAGTTGATGTGCATTAACTTTTTTTATGTTTTGGGGTTTTGAATGTATTTGACTAATTTTAAACAGACCAAAGGTCTGGAAAAGCAAGAAATAATAAAAAAAATGTGATCATACTGTTATTGTATATATATATATATATATATATAAATTTTATTTATTTATTTTTTGCAGACCAGAGACTAAGCTGTGGTCACCAAATGTCACTGAACAAAACAAAAGCCATCCATTTAAAATTAACCTAGAGGCAGAGAGACAAGTATGTTTCTTCGTATTTTAATTTATGATGTCCATCTGTATCTGGTTTGATATGATCTAATGATTATAATGTTGCCTGACAGGAGTACAGACCAATAGGAACAGGCCATAATCGAAAGGCTTCACCCTTTGTGGCCGCAGCCAACATCGATGAAACACATCAGGTGGTGAGCCCAACCTACAACTCCCCTATTGGCCTTTACTCTTCAGGCAACATCCAGGATGCCTTACAAGGCCAGCTCAAGGGTCTCATCCAAAGCAAACCAGAAAGGTGAATGTTCAGCACTTCATACGTGAACTCAAATCAGTTAATGATTAGAACATGGGTATTTTGTATTGTCAGTATAGCGCTGAGTTGATCAGCGCTCAGCGATAACTGCTCGGTTATCGTTGTTTACTGAAATATAACATTCAGATTGGTTCTACATTGAAATTATGTGTGTGTAGTCCCAGGAAACTTAACAATATAGAGGAGTCCGAAGTATATCGGATGCTGCAAAGAGATCTAGATGAGGATGAACCCTATGAACCGCGACAGTCGGGATCCTTTAAAGCATTACAGAGCTTTATCGACAGTGAGGGTATGACAAAAACACATTTACAGTAACAGACAAACACAAAAACAAGAGAGACTGCATATTTAATAGGCCTACACATTATGCAACATGCACCCTTGGATGTGCACTACACACTGAAAAACTAGGGGTTAGGATTTGATTTGAAAAAATTTCTCATAAACTGCTAGTAAATTTAATAATCATTACAAGAAATGGCAAGTTCATCACATTAATCTAAACATATTCAATTAAATGTGTTATTTTAAGTAGAAAAACTGTAACAGTATTTCCTGTAAAACATATTCCATTAAAAATTATTTTATTTACTGCTGCATTTTTTACAGTATACAAGATACTATACACAGTAGAAGAGTGAGAATATAATACATGCATATACACATTTTACCCTTAAGAACACTTTATTAGATGCAACACTGATCTACAGCATCAATATTGCATTATTGTTCAGTGTTGTACTTATATAATACATTAAATGAACATTGAAATATTTGCTAAAACTATTTTCTGACCTATTTCAGGGGTCATTAAGAGAAAAATGCCAGTTTTTCAGATCCGGTGACATGTTTCCTCTGAATACATAGTGCACATGTAAACAAGTATTATTGCAGTGTTTATGGTACCTACATTAAATAGTACTTCCAAAATCTACAACTTGAATGGATCCATTTAGGGTACAAAAATGACTCATACTAGGATTCAGATCTTTTTGATTAGCAGGTACACGTCCATTAGTGACAAGGAAAGTCCGTGCCCCTATGACCAAGTCTGCTCCTGCGGGGAACTTGCACAAGCTGCCAATGTGCGATAAGTGTGGTAACGGCATAATGTAAGTCAGGCTACTTGAATTTCATTTTTATTCAGGAATTAAGAACATTACATTTATCTCTATGGCTATCTCTGATTGATTTTGTATGTCTGTTTTCTCAGTGGGACAGTTGTGAAGGTTCAAGATAAGTTTCGTCATCCGGACTGTTTTGTGTGTGCTGACTGTGAAGACAACCTAAAGCAGAAAGGGTACTACTTTATAGATGATGAGCTATACTGTGAAACCCACGCTCATGCCAGGGCAAAACCTCCTGAGAGTCCAGACCTTTGACCTTCTCATTGTTCTTTTTACTATATGAGGGCACAAACTAAAAGTCATCTACTCAATGCATGAACATCTTGTTTTAATCACAGGCATAAAGTTTGATCACAGTTCATGCACAGTCAAGTCAATTAGATACTAAGGCACACATTTATGGATAGTGCATTGTTGTGTCATGCTGGGATGCAGTATTTTGCACTTACTTTATAGGAATAGGATGTGTTGACTGAAATATATTTGTATGAATAAAGGTTTTGTTTTTGGAGAATCATAATATCTCTTATCAGGTATGTTTGAGTAGAAAAGGGAAGCATTTCCTGGACATGAGAAACAATGTCCAACAAGAATCAGAACACGCGTTTTTTTGTCTTTACAACACAGCCATCGTTTTTGATGTGCCTGCAGGTCAGAATTTGCTGATTCAATAGGCTACATGTTAAGTGTTACAAGTAGGCTACTTTATTCATTTCAATTCTGAATTCCTTCTTCTTTGCACTTTATCAGTCATCGCCTGTAAAAAAAAAAAAAAAAAAAAGGCCAGCTTTGGCATTTTAATGCCCCCTGGAGCGATGTAGTGTCCTGCCTTGGTATAGCCAAATATATGTACCATCAATACCAACAAATAATATATTTTTTAAGCTTAAACATAAATCACAGAAGTGAAATTTATCTTATTTGTATTTATTCTGTTTTCTACATCACAGTTACCTCAATCATTCATCTGTTCACTTCTTCACTGTTGCCTCTTGCAGGCAACGTGGAAATTGTTGATGTTGTAGAAGCTGAAAAATATGACAAAAATAGCTATGTTATAACAAAAAAGAAAAATAATAAAAAAGAAATAAAAAATAGCAACAGACTGCATGCAGGATCTGTTCAAATCGAACGATCCTCAATACTTACATACAGGAAATAAAACAATGTTGAACTAACACGCGGCTAATATCTTCAAATGACTAAAATCAATCAATCAATCAAAAAAAAAAAAATAAATAAAAATAAGGTCACAAGGCGACGTAGGCCTCTGCAGTGACGCGAACCGCACGAGAGGAGACTAGCAGGTTACC
>JAUMHE010000042.1:9761555-9798574 GCA_032359235.1 Enteromius mattozi
ACCCTAGAACAGTGCCAATTCATCTCGACTGCTGAGGTTACAGTATATGGTGAATACCAAATGTCCACTGGTAATTCGTACTGATACAAACAGCCTATATATTACTTCAAATTCTCTCTTTATGAGAACATTCATCACCAGTCCCGTGATTTCTTTACATCTTGAGCACTGGAGCTTGTGCGACCTCTCTTCTGTCCCGCGAGAGTGCCGCTCAGTATGTTCCGTTCAGAGAGGGACGATAAAGAGGCATTCTTTAAGTCTTGTGTTCTGCGATGCATGTTCAAAAACTTCCCACACTCCTCAAACCCACAAGACCATGCAATATCTTCAGCTGTCTGTCCACTGTTGTTGCAAAGGCTGAGTGGGAAATGGAAAAGTTAATTAGAGAAGTGTTTATATATTAAAAAGATGGTTATAGATCTGAAAATGTTAAGCAGCACAGCTGTATTCATAAGTGTAACTATATTTCACAATATATTTGTTTTACTGTATTTTTGGTCAAATACTATATACGCAACCTTTGTGAGCATAAGAAACTACGTTCAAAAACATTAGACCAAATTTATGAATGGTGTAAAGAATAATAATTTAAAAAAATACAACATACACAACATATTTTAATGTCTTTTGATTAGTTTTTTGAATTTGAACATTTTATATATAAAAAACAAACCCAGAACAATATTCGAAAATTCCTGATGAAGGTCATGGGACCTAAACATTTTTGATACTTTTCGTGTGCGGGATTTGTTTTTTATTTTTTGACCTGGTTGGTCTTTGTCTCTTATCGGTTGCCATCATGTGTGCGAAGATGAATTGTTAATTAACATTTTGTATATAAAATACAATATAATAATAATATTATTATTGTAATTCATAAGATTGTATGACTGTTTTAAAGTGAGACAGACCAACTTATACAACGTTACTGAATACACTGTTGAAGCCACACCAAATATATAATAATAGGCTAATTGTAAAAAAAAATTAAATCTGTCTGAATGCCAAAAAGTGATACTGAGCATATGAAAAATCTTTAAAATGATACAATAATATTCTCAAGGTTGAAGATAAAAAGTCTGAAATAGTTTTAAATAGTAAAACAATTTAATGTTAACTCCTATGTTCACAAACATGTGATAGGCTACTATGATCAAAGAAATTAAATATGATTTCCAACCAAAAAAGATAACATGATTGAAACAAATGTACTGCATTACCAACAATGGAACTATAGTGTCTTAAATATTCAAATATTGTGAATATTTAGAAGTGTATCTCTGTCAAACAAATGCTTGAAACAGGAACTATAATACACTTACTTGAAATGTGCATCACTTGCCATCAGCACACTGATGCACTCCAAACTGCCCGCTCTGGCTGCTTTATGCATGGCTGTTTCTCCACTCGCGTCCTTAAGAAAATCATATAAAAAGTCGAAAAATAACGTGTGAAACGGCTGCACATAGTTAACGTTAAGTAAGCAAGCTAAGTAAGTAGCCTGCTGCTGATTTAAAGAGTTTGTACCTGCTGGTTTGCATCAGCACCGGTTTGCAGCAGCCAAAGCAAGCAGAAAGCCTGCCCTCCGCATGCCGCGAGATGCGCAGGAGATTGTCCGGAACCATCCAAACCTCCATTTACCGCAAATCCGCTTTCAAAAAGGTTACTCTTGCAGTACAGCTGAATGTGATGAAACAGAAACAACAATTGGACCTTAAGACTCGCTGTTTTCTACAAGCTGTAAAGACCGCACTGAGTTAAAAAAATAAATAAAAAAGTTTTAAAAATGTTGACAATGAAATAGAATGACTTTAGTTTTTTAAATGCTTGAATAAGCTTTTTTTTAATTTATTTATTTATTTATTTATTTTTTTTTGCTAAGTTACTTAATTAAACATGACACTTTCTTTTAATGCCCATAATATCAATAAATTAAATTGACTTACCGCCTCTGTCTCAAGCAAAAACATAGCTGATGTCTAGATAATTTCACAAAGAATATTGCCGTATAAAAGCTTAACTGTAACAGTTACGTGACACACTCGCTGTTGATCAGAAGGGTTCTGCAATCAAACGAGCACATAGACCCGTACAGTACAATGAAAAAGCAGAAGTAGGCTACGAATTCTGTTTAGACCACGTGATTGTTTGATACTGACCAATCAGGATCAAGAATGGGCTGTCATTATCACGTGACTCTGCATCAATCCTCCTACAGTTTGCGAGGAGGCTGTGCAGTTCCACACGTACGCACTTTGTGCATCAATTCACATTCACTCTGAGATACTCTGTTTTAATAAGTAGACTTAATAAAGATATGGGTTGTCTTATTTTATCTACCTTATTTTATTTGACGTTGAAATGGGTTGGTCAAAGACAAATTAGACTAACGTTAATGTGTTTGTTGGATTGTTGTTTCTTCCTTCATGCTTATCTACTGACTCAAATTATGTTAACACTCTTTTTGCTGCAGAATTATCCGTCATCAAACAAAACTGAAGATGTAAAACATGGTTTTATGGTGAATTTATGATAATAGATATAAATTACTGTTGCTCTGCATTGCTCTTTACTTGGTCATGATTATTAACAATAACCTATTGTATGTTTATTTTAGTAGCAGAGGGTGCCATCTGAATAGGGATGGGTGCAAGTCTGGCCTTGCATGGTGTAAGGATGATGGATCTGCCATGCCACTTGTGCCAAGCAAACATAAAAAGAGGCTTTAAGGGAATGTTATGTGCCGCACGCCCACAATCTAGCAGAATGCCAGCCTTTAAGAAGGAGTTGGCAGCAGCATCAGTAAACATGTACAGTTGTCACGTACTGCAGTAGGCTATAATAGCCTATAACCGACACAGTTGATGCTTATTTAACAGCTTGAGTGATATTGCAAAGAAGATTACAAAAATGCAGCTCACCTGGTTAGAGATGGTTGATTTGTCACTGGCATAAACAAATAAATGAATGCATCACAAAACAATATTTAGACACTAAAAATTAGACCTTGAAGATTTAACTTGACTTGCATTTATTAGTATTAAAATATTCTTAATGTTCTCTTTTTTAATGCATTGATATTAATGTAATAAGCATGTCATTCTTTCGTTCATTCACTCATTTATGGGTCATATTGGTTCTATTTTTCAGGATTATTTGAAAAAAAGGTTAAAAAGAACAGTATTTATTCTAAATAGAAATTGAAAATGGAAATCTTTTCTAACAATAGGCTATATGTATTCACTATCAATCTTTTTCAAAAATAAATGTAACACATCACTGCTAAATAAAATAATTTTCTTTCTCATAAAAGAATGATAAAAATAACAGAACCCAAACTTTTGAACAGTATTTTTATTATTATTATTATTTTTTTTTTTTTACAGTAAATGCCATTCTTTTAAACTTTCTGTTCATCAAAGAATCCAGAAAAATCGACACAACTAGTTACAAAATTTGTTTAACATTATATGGGAGTGGATGCATTATTTGTGGTAAATCAACAACTGTATAATATCACAGCTTCGATATCTGTAACAAAATAGCAGTGCAAAAAAACATGAAAACCTTAAATAAAATAAGAACCAAAGGAACTAAAGTAAAAATACATACAGCAGCCTGCCCTGACTTTGCGGCGCGAAACTATTTGAGGAAATGACGTCACCTAGTTACAGTAGCTAACGAACCCACACACTCTTCTGTGCATCGAGGCGGACACCTGAAGGAGCCTGTTTTAGCTCTTATCGTCAAATTCTGTCTTTCTGAATAGCATTTGGAGATACACAGCGAAATAAAATGAAGTACGTTAGCTTTGTGTTTTTGAGATTTAGCCTGACAGTGTCGCGGTCGCGCATGTTTTGATGTGAATGTCCAAAGGTAGGCACCGCTAACGTTAACAGGCTAACAGTTATACGATTTCGCTTTGGCGTGTGTGAGTTTTGCATTTGTGTACAAGTTTATGGTCTAATTTGTTACAGTTTGGCAGTCTGATGAACGTGAATTGATGTGGCCAAACAGCATTGCTAAAAAGCTAGTTAAAGCTTTTGTCATAGAAAAGTCCCCTGTGTGAGTATGTTGAGTAGTTCAGATACACTGCTTTACTAAGTGGTAATTGAGTTTTCCCCCGGTAACGTTAGCTTTGCAAGGTTCTCCAGTGTATTGGTGTTTTTATTAATGCAAGGAAACAACAGAGAGGCACTGATAATCCGCCTGCTATTGTCATATTTCTACTCAGTCGGTTATCAGTCCTTTAATATTAAGTGCACTTTTATTTATTTTATATTTATTTGCTTTGTTTGATTGTCTGTTTGTTTATCGGATTATGTTATGTCTGGCAATGTGTGAACCTTTGGATTTCCCTCAGTTAGCCTAATGCTTAAATTATAATAAGTAAAACTATTTACTACTGCTAAATGAAAAAATTATCCAAAAAATTATTTGCATTTGTCATGATTATTAAAATTATTAATCTCTGTAACATGAGTTGTCAACCTTTTTGACTTCATGTTGTCCACAGCAATATTTAAAGGCCCCATGACTTTTCCTGTGTTTGTGATTTACAGGACAAAGATAAATGTTTAGAATAATAATAATTTAAAAAAAAAACTTAACAGCTAGAAAAATGCATAAAATAGTTATTTTAAATATATAAAAATGTTTTTTGGGCAGTAGGCTTGTTTGTTTGTTTTTTTTGTTTTTTTTAATTAGATTATTTTATCTTGAGGTCTTCTTGTTAGTTTGGTGAGAGCCTATTGTTAGCCCCTGGTTAAAAACCACTACTCTAGAAAATGTAGTTCAAACAATTAATTTCTCAAACTGCATGAAGCATTATCACAGTTGTTGGTAATATTTTTTATTTTTTATTTTTTTTTGTATGAATTTATTTATTTATTTTACTGCAGTTTGTTTTTTTTTCCCATTCAGGTTCCACTGAATAAGGGCTTATTTGGAAGACGCACTTCAGAAATGTACAGCCCCAAAGAGCTAGAGGGAGAAGTTGACCACTCGTTCTTTGACAGTGACTGTGAAGCTAGTGGACTTGCTTCTGAGGATGTGCGGCCTAATAAACAGAAGGCTACAGAAAGACAAGATGAGAAAACAGGAAAAGAGACCCATGTTTCAATGGATCAGAAACAAAGTGAATCTCAAAGTGTAAGGAATAGTAAAGATGAAGCCAGATTGGAGGATGATTCAAAGTGTGACAGCAGGGGGCAAAGTGAAGAGACAGAATATAAAAAAGAGCCACATAGTAGTGATGGATTTTTCAAAGGCTCTTCATCACTTCCAAGTGCCAAAAGCTCAGAGACTGTGAACAACAGCCAATCAGATGAAGGATCTAGTGTGCATTCATACTCATCTGATGAAGAAAGAGAGCTAGATTTGAAACTCAGGAAAAACAATGTTAACAGCGACGATGATGATGGATACCATCGTAGTGATGATGAAAGTGAGGAGGATATGAGATCTCCAGTCACACGATCAACAAAACATAAGGGATTGTCCCACGGAACACCTAAAAAATCTGCTGGAAAATTCCACAAGCTGAGCCGAAGCCGTTCATCATCATCTGACCCTGAGTCCTCCCACAGTAGTGAAGAGAGAAGCTCTTTTCAGTCTCTGAAATCATCTATAAAACATCAGCGGGTCGGTCCAGCTTACCAGAAAGAACGACCAAAAGAAACGGCAGAATCTGAAGACACAGTTACTGATGTTACCCCTCTCTCCACACCAAATGTTAGTCCTTCCCAGTCCATTGATGTGGCTCTGCCCTCTGAACCCGTGGCAGCAGATGTTCAACAGCAACAACAGCCTAGTGTTACTGAGAAGATGGTTGCGAATGATGTTTCTTATAGTCAGGACAGTATAAGTTCAGAAGGAGAGGATGGACCAGGTTTGTGCCATAAATTGATATGCTTTTGTTGTTGTTGTGGCTGTTTCTTACAAGCCTCTTTCTCTCCTTTGCAGTGTTTTTAAAAGTAGAGAAGCAGTTAAACAGAGTACTTATGGTCTCCAGCCCTGGCAGTGTTGGCAGTAGCCGTAAGAACTATTCCTTCACAAATGAAGAGGTACGGCAGATTGACCGGGAGAACCAGCGGCTATTGCATGAACTGTCCCGGTCATCGGCACAGTCTCGCAGCAGCAGTTCTGCCTGCTCTAAAAGCAGCAGTCGCAGGAGTAGTGCACCACCCATACGCCTTTGCCACAGCGCCCTTAACAGACAACGAGAGCAAGAGCGAATTCAAAAGGAAAACCTGGTCAGTGTTGGTCTTTTATTCAGTGTAATAATCAATTTCTCCACTAGAGAGAACTGTTCCCTATCTTTTTAGGCATGCAGTTAAGTCTTCTCTAACATTAGATTAGATTTGAATCACACCAAGAGCAGCTCGTATTATAAGAAAGAAACTTTAGTTGTTTGTTGTTCTCAGTCAAGCAAGAGATTGTGTGTTTGAGTTTCTCTTGTTCAGCATATGCACTTACACCATTAAAAAGTTTAGATTTTTTTTGTTCAGCAAGGATTTATTCAAAAGTGACAGTAAAGATTTGTCTGGATAGGGTTAGTTTGTTTAAAAATATGTAGTGCCAGACAATGATTAGTTGTGATTAATTGCATCCAAAATAAATGTTTTTGTGTACAGTTACAGTATGTGTGTGTACTGTGTATATTTATTGTGTATATTTAAAGACACACATACCGTATATATTTAGAAAATATTTACATGCATTTTCAAGTATATATTTATATTAATATAATTTATATTATAAGTGAATATATTTAATATATATATATATATATATATATAAGCATAACATATTTTTCTGAAATGTTTACATGTATGCGTACGTATTTATATATACACTACCGCTAAAAATTTTGGGATCAGAACAATTTTTTTTTAAGGCGCTCATTCAAAGTTTCTTATTATTTTTCTCTTTTGATATACATTCAAATCAGATTTATTCCTGTAATACAAAGTGTCCTGCTTAATATATAATATTTGGCAGCCCAACTGTTGCCAGCATTGATTAAATCAGCATATTAGAACGATTTCTGAAGGATCATGTGACACTTTAGACGGGAGTAATAACTGATGAAAATTCAGCATGCATCACAGAAATAAATTAGATTTTAAAGTATATTAAAATAGAAACCATTATTTTTATGTTGTAATAATGACATTTTGCAAGATTACTGTTTTGTTTCTGTATTTTTGATCAAATAAATGCAGCCTCTATGAGAATCTTTATCAGACACTTCTTTAAAAAACATTACAATTCTTACTCATCCCAAACTTCTGAACGGTAGAGTACATAATAGATATACACAACTACACACACATATATTACACAAAATCTTTTATTTTGGATGCTATTAATAGTTGCCCAGCACTAAAAATATATAAAAGTAGAAAACAGTTCTTTCAAATGTAAAGGTTTTAGAATATTAATGTTTTACTGTATTTATTGATCAAATAAATACAGCCTTGGACTTTTAAAAACATTTTTAAAAATATTGCCGCCACCAGACTTTTAAATGGTTTTGTATGTTTGGATTCTGTTATACGCAGAATTCTTTTTTTCTTGTCCTTCTGTGATGCTTGATATCCAATGATGTAATTGTGTTCTGTGAGAGTGTGTATTTTAGTATTCTGTGAAAGTGTGTGTGCATGGGGTAGGGCGCCGTCAGCCAGTAAAAGCAGAGAGACAGTTACCGCCTGACTGAGACGAGAACAGACAGGTGGAAGCAGTTTTGCACACACGCTGGACTTGACATTATACTGGATTCACTCCCTAGCTTCAGTCATAGAGAACGTATTACACAAACTCATTTAAAGGGAGACTGTAGTTCTCTCTAAACCTCTCTTGCTTACTCTTACACATGCATATTCTCTCACTCTCTCTCCTTCGGTCATCATTACAGACCTCACAGAACCTTAGAGAGACACTCCTCTCTGTCAGTTTTTATTGAATAAAACAGAAATAAAATACCCCTTAATCAGTAGAAGCAGGAACTACAAGCTTTGACTCAGACTGCATGTTCCACTATGTCTTGTTAGCGTTTTACTGCCTAGCAACTAATGCTGGAACACAAGAACAAGTACAAGACAGCTACTCTCTTTCTTTAATAGCAGTGAGCGAGCTGTCCTCTAACTTCACCTTTACTCTATTTCCAGTCCCAGCTCTTTTCAAGGGTTTTGCTTACTGAGAGGTTTCCAAAGGGCTGTTTGTACCGACGTACGGAGGCATGACAGCCTGTGACATTCTGATCCTTGTGCACTGGTTATTTTTATTCTCAATGGCTCACTGTGGCTTTTCAGAGTTCATAGTAGGCACACTGCTCTCTTGGTTATCTTATTTAAGGATAGTTAATGTGAGTTTATAGATGTCCAAAACATTTTTGTATTTAGGATAAATCAGAAAATATGGCAAGAACATTTCAATTGTCATATTTCAACCATAAATAAAAGACAAAAGACAAAGGTAAAATGTTTTTGTGACAAGCACCAAAAAATTTCCTTTTTGTGACAATTAAGCACATATTTCTCCAAAATTCCCATTACTGTATTTTTATTTGTTCATTAATTATAAATGGTAAAAATTTTATACAGTATAAAAGTGTTAATTAGTAATAATCAAATATAATAAAAAATATGAATTGAATATGAATTGATTTTATTGTAATTTTTACATAATGTTCATGAATTTTTTTTTTTTTCTTTTCCAACAGTTATTTGTTCAGGCTAAATAAAAGCAATCTTTGCCAGCATGCTAAAAAGAATAATTAATTTATGTTGCAAAATTCAGTTTTAAATTGAATTTCTGACCTGGCTGTGTTTACTGCATACTACAGGGTTTAATTAAAGAGATCCTCAACTAATAATTTGAATGAATCAGTTGTTTTGTTGCCAGTAAAATCACTACTTCAAAAGGGATATTCTTTTGGACATATATTGTTGTATGTGTAAATATGTGTGGTTTCAGGCATTCCTGAAGCGTCTAGAATCTGTGAAGCCCACTCCTGGCATGACCCGAGATGAACAGCTAGCTGATTACCAGCAGCAGTGCCGATACCTGGGAACACACAATACAGCTATCCCACCAGACAAACTCAAGTCCAGCAAAACATCTGGTACTTTTTTTACACACAGCATACTGAAGCCATAGTTTGTATAAAGCACTTTAAATGAAGAGAGCAGGTTCAGTTCACTGCATGTCATTTCTGTTACATTATTCCAAATTCAGATGTGTTTTGCAGCCATTAGCATTAAAAAAAAAAATCTTGGGCTAATGATTAAAATGTATATATTATGTACTGTATGCTGCAGTCATATACTCTGCTGCCATTTGTGATGTGCTTTGCCTGTATGTAATGTTTTATACTACAGTACTAGTAGCACAACTCTTGTCTTTCCATGAACACAGGAAGGACTTCAAGACCTGGCAGTAGTCCTCACAAATCTAGAAGGGAAACCGCTAAACTCAGCAGAACTACACCACGGCCTGCGTGGTCCTGATCCTTTTTTCTTCTCTTTCTCTACCTCCATCACTTTCACTTACATGACTGTAAGTAGAAAATAGACTGCAGATCACAACACAAAACCTTCTGGATAAATGTTGCAAAACGGCTAGAGCTCATGGTCATTTGTCTAGGTGTGGAGTGATATAAATTCAAATACTTGTCAGAAAGTCTGCACAGCTAAACATTTGCTATATTTATTGGTCAGTGTGCAGCTTTTTTCTGTATGTAATTTTTAGATATGGTTGGAGACTAAATGAATTCAGTCAACACTGCTTGGGACCATAAATTGTGACAATCCATTTTCTGAAACATTTGAAAGTAAACTAGTGCCTATATGTGACAAACAACAAAAAGACTGTATGTATGTTTAAGCAGTGTATTGTGACATTGCTGCAGTTATCAAAATAATTAATTACGTGACATCTGTCAGAAACTAAATCTCATGTAAAATAAAGCTTTATTTGTTATGGCTTAAAAGCTTTGTTTATTTATTTGCTGTTAAATTTTTCAGAAAGTAAAAGTGATTTGTTTATTGACCTAGCTGTATGACACTTGAATACTTGGCGTGCTGATATGAACTGGCACACATGCTCAGACAGTGTCCCGTCTGTTACAATGAATGTAACAATGCTAGTTATTCACCTGTCACTCATAACGTGCTTTTGAAAAGGCTGACTGACACTTGCTGACATGTGGCAGGCTAACAAGCTAATTATGCAAGTGCACAGTCTGGCATAGTAGCAATTTTTGAGGAAGACTGTGATGTTGTTTGACTCAAATTGCTGTAACTAGTTACTGTTACTAGCTTTTACTTGGCTATTACTATGATAACAGTATTATGACACTTTAATACAGTTAAAAAACATTTCCTTTATAGATTTCTTTGCAGATTATTATTTAATGCATACTCAGCAGACAGTAATGATTTATGTTCTTTTTGTAGTCTTTACAATATTACATTGACATTATATTGAAATATACACAATACAAATACATTACTGTCTGAGGTTGGTAAGATATTTTAAATTTCTAATGTAAAATTATTTTGTAAAAACCAATGAAAAAAATTATTAGATTTTTTAGTGGCCATTACTCCAGTCTTCAGTGCCATGTGATTCTTCAGAAATCTTTCAAAAATGCACATTTGTTTTTCAAGTAACTTTTTTTTTAAAATCTTGTCAGTGTTAAAAACAGTTTTTTTGTTTAATATTTTTGAACAAAAAAAAAAAAACATGATACAGGGTTCTTTAAATAGTATTTAAAAAGTACTGATTTCTTTGTAAAAATCTTCCTGACCCCAAACTTTGAACTGTAATGTATGTACTGTAATGTAAAGATTATTGTGTAATATGAGAATATTGTGAAATTTCAACAGGTATTCATAAACTTTGTTCACTAATATGAGTTCATTACCATTACAGAGCTAACAAAACTTTTGACTTTGTTATATTAAATTTGTCAAATCTGACAGCAAAAAGTCATCTAATGTCACAGAAAGAAACCACAAGCACCAAGAAATTGTATTTTCAGTTTTATTCTTATTAAAAGAACACATAAGGTGGAATACACCACAAGAACAGTCAGATTTCCAGTGTACAGCCACTTGCTTCAGTCCGGGAATAAATTGTTCAGCTAGCTACAAAAGAGAGGAGCCACTGTAGAACATTATAGATTGATTAAAATAAATAAATGAGAAAAAAAAATCACTTTCAACCTGACCAGACTGAAAGTCATCTAAAACTGAAGGGCAGTAGGTAGATTTAAATATATTTACAAGTGTTGGGGTGGAGATCTCATGATCTCATGATCTCAGTCCACCCCTGGGCCATCTTGGCTAAGTACACTTAAGACATACACAGCGCTCAGAGGTTCCTTTGGTGGGATGGACATGATGGATTGAGAATGTTTATGTGAACTTCTTGATCTCATCGTACAGGACCAGCACAAAAGCACCACCCATGCCTCTGAGCACGTTAGACCAGGCACCCTTGAAGAAAGCTTTGGGACCTTCATCCTTGATGATCTTCTTCCAACAGTCAAGTGTGCCCTTGTACATAATGTCAGCTTTTGGGAAAGAAAAGTGTGTGTTAATTATCAAGAAGCTTTTATTTTCATACATAAAACGTGCCAAACTGTCTGATCCTTTGGCCTACCTCCTTTGCGTCCAGACTGCATCATCATACGACGTCTGACGGTGTCGAAGGGATATGAAATGATACCGGCAACAGCTGTGACAGTCTGGGCAATCATCCAGCTGATGACAATGTGTGTGTTCTTGGGGTCTGGGAGCATACCTGAGTGACAGAGTTGGGCAATGTCATCGAGGTGTATTCGACAAGCAGTTTATTTTATCCATGTCAGTTTCCCATCAGTTGCTTACCTTTAGCTGTATCATAGACACCGAAGTAAGCAGCTCTGTAGATAATAATGCCCTGGACAGACACGTTGAAGCCAAGGTAGAGACCCCTAAGACCATCAGACTTGAAGATCTTAGCAAGGCAGTTCCCAAGGCCAGTGAACTCTCTCTCCGCTGCTCCTTTGCCGATATCAGCAGCAAGCCTTGTTCTGGCGAAGTCGAGAGGGTAGACGAAGCACAGAGAGGTGGCACCGGCTGCACCGCCAGAGGCCAGGTTACCGGCAAAGTAACGCCAGAACTGGGTCTTCTGGTCCACACCTCCAAGGAAGATCTTCTTGTACTTGTCCTTGAAGGCAAAGTTGAGGGCTTGTGTGGGGAAGTATCTGATGACGTTGGCGAGGTTGCCTCTCCAGAAGGACACGAATCCCTGCTCTTTGGGAATTCTCACTACGCAGTCGATGATCCCTTTGTACTGTTTGTCAGCTGTGATCTGTTTGCTGGCATGCTGGACCTGTGAAGCAGCAGTTTGGATTGGTAAATGAAAGATGGCACACTTTATATGATTGTGATCACATCAGATATACATTTTTGGAATATGTTGTGGATTATTGAGATTTTGTTTATGGTTATGTGTCAGTGCTGCAAGGTCATCTTGTATGGCAAACGCCAAAAGATGTCTATGATTTAAAATAAAAATGTTACAGAGTTTAATTCTTTACACTCCGGGATCAGCCTGACCACGTGCGCGAGCTGCACTTGGCGTCACACCCCACTTCTGCGCGGGGTTTGAGTATTGGGTTGCAGACTCCAGACTATTTTTAACTTTAAACTTACACCAAATATCGCTGCTCTTCACAGTCGTGATCTTAACACACATGATTGGCCTTTATGAACTCTGGCACTGATGGAAAGAGTGACGGAAGTCGTCAAGGTCAAATATTGAAGTGTATTATCATTATTATTAGTAGTAGTAATATTTGCAATTGTGGGAAATGCACTACTTGAAATGAAAATTAAAAATAACATTAATTCGACTTACTTTGTGCTTTTTAAAAAAAAAGTTCTTAGAAACGCTTTAAAAAGTAGCACCATGGACAGCGCCATTAATTGCATGTGCACTGTCAGTAAAACCTTTACTTTTGGTTAATATACTATGTTTAATCCATTGATTAATTTACTAAAAACTTGTAATGCAAGTTCATGGCACCCTTTTTAAATGCATGTAGCTGTGAATCACATGCAACTTTGATATAAATGAATAATTACTCATTCTTTTATCCTTATTTTAAAACGTACCTGCAATAACAGTTTGACTCTTTCAATGGGGGCCACAGCTGTCTTGGAGATGGCAGCGGCCACACCACCGGCCAAGAAATCCTTCAAGAAGCTGATTACCGCGTCAGACATGATGTCCTATCTCCTGAATGACAATCTCACCACCAAAGAACCCCAGCGACGCCCCTTCAAATGGACGAGTCCTCGTGTTTGCTCCTAATATATCAGGACTCATTATCGCGAGAGGAGCAGATGATGGATCCACGAGAGACCGAACAGAATCTCGAAGCTGAATAAATATCCCGGGTCATAGGCTAGAAGTCTTACGTAAGTTCATTAATGTCCAGGGTCATGGAACTGGGGACGTTTAAAGGACAAATTTTATTTCTCACATAGCCCACAAATGTATTACCATAAAATGATTCGATTCCTAACCGCTGGGAAAACGTTTTATATATAATAAAATTATATTGTTCTACATTTGTAGAAGCAGTAATCTTACACAGAACGGTCAACATTACATTGGATGTTTACAGGAATATTATGAAAAGAAAAAAAGTAACAGATATTTTGCTTTGTAAATCGTGTCTTTATGTTAAAACTGACTAACATTCATGTAAATATAGGTTGATGTAAATACAGGTCATTGGAGCTTTTATTTATTTTTATTATTTTTCTGTGATGCCACAAACCCTGGAGTAATATAACTTAAATGTGCTAATTTTAATTCATAATTTTAAACTCTTTTTTTATGACAGCATTTGATAACCTTCTGACATTGTAGGAAAAAACTGACCAAGAAACTACTTTTACCATATTACGTTTTTCTCTCAACTCACCCTAAATAATCTACCATAAATTTCATTTTGAGGTTAAGCGTGACAGATTGTCCTTACTGCACAAACTCCTGCGTTTTCTGATTGGAGTTGTAGATACTTGAATCCACTACCCCATCTTTTCTCCCCCTCAGTCTGTTAGTTAGGTCTGTTGCCTGGCTACAGTACAGTCGTATTCTCCTGGAGGTGTTTTTGAATGTTACTAAAACAAAGTGTTAAACTTCTTTACAACACAATGGAAGTTTGAGTGGGTGCCAGGCAATAATAACACATCAGCTCAAATTTCAGAACAAAACTATAGAATTGTTCTCTCTCCCTTGAAGCTAGAATATTATGCTAAGATATTAATATGCATGCAAAAAAAAGCCCTAAAACTTTCTAGGAAAATTGTTATTAATATAATAATAATTAAAATAAACGACTATTTAAAAGTGATAACGTTTTCTTTAACGGATTGGGTTAGGATTAATTGCCTACACACTCAAACCAAAAAAAAAAAAAAAGCTAAGGCATACTCTTGGTCTCGTGTACGAACATCACGCGCATTTAGATTTGCGCGTGCAATCTGCAACCCTAGGCGCGAGCGCTTGTTGTTGCTAAGGGCAACTTGGCTAGTCTTCTCTAAAACAGTAAGCAGACAGAGTCTCTTAAAATTAATCAACCCTTTTGATATTTAAGCCATTATTAAGCGCCTGAATTCGATGCGTAACTTATCAAATTAAAATATTCTTTCTTAGAAAAGGGATTCTGGAAGAGTTGTGCTCAAACTTAAAACCATTTAGTCAGGATGTCCACGGCGGCTCCTGTGCGGCTCCCGGCTATCCAGCACCCTTCATCTAGACTCGGAGATCCAGAGCTCATCTCTCTCCGGGGTTTTTCCACAGACGGCGGCAGAGATCAGAGATGCTGGATGCCTCAGAGAGGAACCAGATCTCAGTCTCCAGGCACGGAAAGCCTGGACTCTGCTTTTCGCAGTGAGAGCAGAAGAAGTGATATAAGTTCTCTGATGGAAAAAGTAAAAAGAGGAGGATTAGATATTCCGGAGGAAATCCCTGAGGCAGATGAGATCATCCAAGACCAGGATAAAGCCAGATTACCTGTCTTCCGTGAGTCACTAGCCTGACGTTTATGGAGCTCGTTATAATAGTACAAAGGCGCTTCAGCACCTAGAGCTGGGGATAATGTAGTGGGAATGCTTTGTGAATTTATGGAGGTCTGACAGTAAATCAGCATTTCAGCACTGGAAACAGCGCCAGAGGACTGATAAGATGCTGACTGTCAAACCAATGGGGTTTGATTCAAAGGTGCCACCGAACAAATGTAGATCACGGCTGCTTTTTTATATTTCATTCTACGCAATAGAAATAAGTTCAGCATACTTGCCGAATTCTGGATGAAAATTGCGTCACCTATACTTTTCTACTTTTTTTAGTGTTCAAGAGACTACGGAAACAAAATTCATTAAAATCACTTGATTTTGGGATGTTTTTAAGATTTAATGGTTCTTGCTACCTTGCGCAGGTTTCCATGTTTTAGTCCGCACGAGGGCGCTGTCTCATCAGAGGAGTGAATATTGTCTGGTGGTCAAAGAAACTTAAATGTATTTTCTTGCTCAGCCTCAGTTACTTTATGTATAAATACTTATAATGAATTTAACGGGGCAGTATCCAGTATAGCAACATATATAGCACGAGAAAACGTTTTTTTAAATTTTATATTTTATGAAAATGATCGGGTTTGGAAACAATTTGCTATATTAATTGGTCACCCATGCCTAATGAGTGCATTTAATGCTGTAATTTGTCTGGTTTTTGTGCTTGATATAGGTCATAGAGCAGGATCAGAAAATCGCTCCATAAGCAGAGTCTCTCATTCAACATATTCCAGCACTGGGCCATGGATGACAGGTCAAACAGATCAGGTACACAACATTCAAATCAGGAAGGATATGTTTAAAATTATTGCACTAAATGACATTGCAGTTTACTATAAGTAGTTGCCTTTTTTTAATACATAAATATAATCAAGTTTCATAATAAAATATCTGATCCAAGTATAATTTATTGTAAGTACTAATTTTATAATTTATTTTAAATATTAAATAGTCAGGTTTAAATATATATTAAAATGTAATTTTTAGCAGCCATTACTCCAGTCCGTGTCACAGAAATCATACTAATATGCTGATATAGTGCTCAAGTAATATTCAATGTTGAAAATAGAAAATAGGACACAGTGATATACTTCCAATAATAATAATAACAATAACAATTATTATTATTATTATGCATGTATTCAAGAAAGATGCAGTAAGTTTATTAAAAGTGAAACGCATTTAAATACATTTAAAATGTTTAAAAGGATTTCTGTTTTAAATAAAAGCTGAATAATATATATTTGAAATTGTAACAATATTTTTTTAAATATTGCTGTTTTTACTGTATTGATCAAGTAAATGCAGAATTGCTAAGTGTAAGACTTCCTTCAAAAAGCCAAAAAACAAAAAAAAACATCTGAGTTATTCCGCTCTTTGTTTGTGGATGGAGGGTCAGTTGAAGTGATGAGTGCTGAAAAAAAAGTTCATCATTTGTTTGCAGATATTTCCTTGTTTAACAATTTATTTAATTCAATAAAAATAAATTAAATTCACATATGTTTTGGAGCACCGTGTACAAGTTTGCATTAGCTTTCCATCCACATGTGGTTCCATGGAGTGTAATTCTGGATGCAGTGCATTAATACAAGCCTATTTTCAAGTATCCCCATGTGCTTTCAGTGACAAAGTTGCTGTCCTGTGTTCCTCTTTTTTGCACCAAAGCCTGACATTATCCCATTGAGAAAGAGAACTATTCTGCTCGTGTAGAATAAAACAGAAGAACTGATAAAATCTCAGCTGCAGCTTAGTGGTTAACACCGAGTTTGCCCAGGAGAGATATTAGCAAAGAGAGATAAAGAGAAGGAGAAGGAGGGAGCACATTTGCAAATGGGTCTGTGAGAGAGAAAGTCCTGCAAATCTGCAGGTGTCTGTCTTCTAGAGGGGGTGTTGTGTGTGATTAACCCTGTCTGTCTGACCGACTGAACTCAGCACACAGGCCCCCTCGACTCCGCCTGGTCACGAGAGCTGCCTTAGTCACACAGTGGGGGTACAAACACACGCACACGCACACACCCATCACCAGAGTCAGAGTGGGTGTATGGATAAACACACAACCCCTTCATCCCGTCCCGCTCACAAAAGAAGCTCAAACTGCTGTCACTCATCATATTTAATACATTCAGCACTTTGAAATCTTTCAGTTACTGTGGTTTTTTAATGAATCTGCATGCTGCCCAGGATGGAGATGATCTCTGTTGTTACACAGTTTAGTTTAGAACAGATCTTCTGGGATCAGTTTGTTGTTCAGTTCATTTAATCAAATTATGTCTGCATAAATGTGAATGATCTCCAGAAAGGAAAATCAAAACCTAGTCTGCAACATATAGGAGAAACTAAATATATCTTTAAAAAAACAAATATTTTGGTCATTTGGTCAACTCATAAGGGTCAATCATCTGGGAACTGGACTGCATTTGTCTTAACAAATGCAAATAATGAGAACAATGACCTCGCTCAGTTTTTAAAAGAACTGGCCAATTAGAATCATTCATTCAGGAATTGAGCTAGTTCATAATATTCTTTCATTAAAGAATATTTCAATACTGGTAATGCTCTTTTTGATTCACAATTTTTTTTTTTATTTTTTTTTTTTTTCTTAATTCTTTCATTTACAACAGTTGATTTGATATATAATCTTCAGAAAAGTAAAACAACTTTTAACGAACTTATTTCAGCATGTTAATATTGCAAAGTGTGGTTCTGGAAAGAACAATAATGTAGAATATTGAGTTTTAACCTCATTATTTTATGTTTTTGTAAGATGCATTTTTAAAAAAAAGCATACAAAAACGACATTTAAACCAACATACCAATTTCATTCTTTCTTTTAAAGCTGGAAGATGTGCTAAAAGAGCGCATTCAAAATACTGGAGCTCTGACGCTTAAAATCCTGTTCAAGAATAACCACCCTGATGGCAAACCTCTGGTCAACAGGTGAAAACAGAAACACACAGATATAAATATCAGATTTCTTCCCCCATTATCTTATGGTTTGTTGTTTTGCTAGATCTGCTTTACTTGAGATCCTTACAAATTTCCTAAAGAGGCCTGTGACAGCCAGACAGCTGAAAAACCTTCTGTTTCAGTAAGTAATGACAATGCTGTAACAATACTTAAAATGAAAATTATGTTGTACTTTAAAGGACTGTCTGATATTATTGTTTCAAGATCTGTATATAATCTCAAGATCTATATAATGTCTTGCTCTCTCTGTGCAGTCTGCACCTCTCTGACCGAGTGCTTATCAGTTTTGAGGACTTTTATGGTGCCCTGAAAGACCCAAACTCCAATAAAAGTAACCCCGCAGGTCTTCTTACAATTCCTCAGACAATGGCCCTGCTGAGAGGACCTGCACGCAGCAGGTGAGATCTCTGCAGTCCTGACATACTACTATAGTTTTGCTGAAAAGAACGGCCCAGTTAACTTGAGAAGAATGTCATATTGAATACGATCCTTTGTTGTCATTTGAGGGAAAGTGGAGATCAAAATATAAAAGCTACTTCATAAACAATCATTTCAAATATAAAAAGAAAACAGATAAAGAAAAATACTATAGACCTAAACACACTTTTCAAGCAAAACATTTCACAAAAAGATTTTTTTATACAAACGTTTTACAGGCAAATTGCATCGTAGTACCATCAGGTGGCGGTATTTGAGTCATTGACTTTACTGCAATGTTGCCAATTTCGTAGTTTTTCTGTGGAATTGGGCTACTTTTCCATTGTTACCATGGGGTTTTTTCATGTCTGTGGGTCTAAACGACCTCAATAGTATGAAATGTAGTCTCTAAAATGCTAATTTAACCAGTTGAACCATGCCAAAAAAATTATATTTTACCCCTCAGAATGCTTTTTTGTTTCTTTTTTACCTGGGAACCAGTTTTGTGTAACAATTGGGCAAATTTGTAAAAACCTGGCAACCCTGCTGAACTGATTCATTCAAAAACACTGATTCGTTCAATTCAAAATGCACTACTCTTGGACATGCAATTCATCTTTGTCTTTGATCTGAACTATTTTTGTTAGCGGAAAAAAAACAGGTCTAAAAAATTCTGTGTGTAAGTTATCTATTAATTTATTTAAAGTTTCACAAGGTTTCTCTTTTTTACTGTTGCATTTACTTTTGCACAAGGCCGCCAATATTCAAGTAATAATCAAAATAACAAGTAAGCTTATGTTACTATGACCAAATTGAAATAATTTTAAGAGTTATTGGGGGCCCACATGTTTGCAGAGGTCCCAGCCGTCTCATTGAGAACCACTGATTTAGCATCATATATAGATGCCACTTTGTTTGATATTTTATCTAATGCAACATATGGGTATTTAAGTGTATTAGTAGATTTAATGTGCACTTAATGCTGATTACTGAAAAAAGTTATTACACAAACAGTGCTCTAGACAGAGATAACGGTTCAAAAGAGACTGTGAACAGCTCATACTCAAAGTTCACCAGCAGGGAGTGAGACAGCAGCTCAGAGTGTGTTTTGTGCCCAGGGTGGACAGAAAGCAAAAGGATGATCAGCAAAGCAGCTTACCGTTCTGCTGCCCCCTCCATTTCTAGCTCTCTGTACTACTGCAACTATTGTACTTAACTGTTTAAAGCGTCAGTGTAATATAATGAGGTTGTAGAGGGAGTGTGCAAGAGTGTGAAAGTTTGGTGTGTGTGTGTGTGTGTGTGTGTGTCATACTGATTGCGTAAGACCTGGTCAGACCAAGACACACTCCAGCCGTGAGCAAAAAAAAGAAATCTCTGTGACTAATCTCACACATTTTCCCTCTCTTTCTTACAGACACATTGACTATGAGTGTCCAAGTGAGAGATGGGAAAGATAGGATGAGGGAAATAAAGAGACAGCAAGAGAGGGATAAAGATGAAAGAGCAACAGTAAAGAAGAGAAATGTGGCACACATGAAAATGTGCAAAAGGCAGATTTATGGGTCTAAAAGGGTTGAAAATAGAAAGAAAGGATAAGTGAAAGACACAAAGGGACGTATAAGGATAATCATATGTATGATTGACAGTATGTGTATATGTGTGTGAGAGAGAGGCAAAGAGAGGAGAAACAAAAACAGGACTTTTAAACAATTTCTTTAATGCTCCTGGTCTCTCTCACCAACTCACACACTCAGATAAAACTGAATGAAAAAAAGGCCGCCAATATTCAAGTAATGATCAATATAACGTTGTTAGTAAGGTTATGTTACTATGACCAAATTGAAATAATTTTAAGACTTATTGGGGGCCCACATGTTTGCAGAGGTCCCAGCCCTCTCATTGAGAACCACTGATTTAGCATCATATATAGATGCCACTTTGTTTGATATTTTATCTAATGCAACATTTGGGTATGTAAGTGTATTAGTAGATTTAATGTACACTTAATGATGATTACTGAAAAAAAGTTATCACACAAACAGTGCTCTAGACAGAGATAATGGTTCAGGGAGAGAAATGTAGCACACATCTTCAGTGCTCCTGTTCTCTCTCACCCCCACACACAGATAAAACTGAATGAACTTACAAAAGCATATGTGCTATCAAATTTGTAAATGTTTAATATCTTCAAGTAAGCTATATTAAATAAGTTAAACTGATTTTCAGTATGTCGCTATTTTGAATGTGTCACAGTCAGAGCACACACTACACTAATTCATTAATAAATATATATATATATATATATATATATATATATATATATATTAAAAAAAGTATTCAGCAAGGATGCTTGAAATTCATGAAAAGTTACAAATATTTCTATTTCAAATAAATTCTGTTGCTTTGAATTTTCTATTCATTAAAGAATCTATTTTAAACATGAAAAAATGAACTTCTGTTTGCAATGATTGTGAAACTATTTCCCCTTCTGTAGGTTTCTGGAGAGTGTGGAGGTTTTGTGCAAGTCAGACAATTTTACTGAAAGCTGGATTTCTGCCACAGAGTTCAGAAATATTCTCAACAAACTCAAGCTTCACCTGAAAGATCCTGATTTTGAAAAATTATGGAAAAGGTTTGAATTCATTATTTGTCAGTTATTTATGTATTCGTATAATACTTCTGCCATCAAATTGCTTTATAGATTTTAGAATAAAATTGTCAATTTAAAAAAATAATCTCTTTTAAACAGGTTAGACGTGGATGGACTTGGAGCAGTTAAACACACAATTTTTCTAAAGAAATTGGGATTGAGCAGAAGAACTGAACCAAACAATGAGAGAAACACTTCTATTACTACTAAAGCTGAGGACATTAAAGGTAAAGTTACATAGATAATGATAATAGAATTGGCTAATTACCTAGTACTGTTTTATGAATAATTATTATTTTTATTTAGAAGGTATCCTCAGCTATAAGTTTACGAAATACTCAATACTCAAATTTACCAATTAAGAAAAACTCAGCACTAAAACTGCGTGTCCAAATCACTTATATAATTAAAAGAAACCTGAAGTTAAATTATTACTGTGCTAAATTTATTAATTGAAATAAGTATAATATTGATTGTCTCAGAAACAGAGGGACAAGCTTTGCACTGGCTTTGTAGAAACCAGCAGCTTTAGTTTGGTTTATAGTGATGTGTAGTTGAGAAACAGTCCTCCTATAGAGGGTGCTGTGGTCCTGTTACGTCAGGGATCTTCTTTAGAGATTTAGTCTTTGCCTGGTTTAATATGAGTTCATCCGATAATTAATTTAATCAGAGATCTGTCTTTAGAAGGTTTAAATAGTAATGTAATACACAATTTCCTGTCACACCTCTTTCCTTCAGCTCCTGGTAGGACACTCTCTAAGGCGGAAGAGGAGCGTCACACATCTGTCGCCATAGAGGCATGGTTGAAGGACAGATTCAGGGAAGGAGCTCAGAGGATGAAAACTGAGTTTGATAAACTGGATCCTGGGAACAGTGGAAAGGTAGCAAACGGCCTCAGTATTCACAAACAGACTGGTACAGAAATGTTCATGTGAGTATCCTGCGTTCTGTTGTAGGTGAGGGGTGCAGACTTTCTGCAGGTGTTGAGGAAGTTTGACCTGCATCTGAAGAGAGAGCACCTGGGTCTGTTTTTATCTCGGTGTGGTCTGAAGATAAAAAAGGGTTGTGTACAGTACTTGAACTTTCTGCGTACCTTCCAGGACAGAAGTTCAGATGGCATCACTCATAAGATCATCTCCAACCCTAAACACAGGTCAGATTTACAATTTACAATATCCTAACGTATATACATTATAACTATTTTTTTCTATTTTATAATAATAATAACAAGAAATGTTACTTGATCACCAAATCAGCATATTAAAAAAATGTTTAAAGGCTTGTGTGACACTGAGGTCTGGACTAACGATGCTGAAAATTTCACTTTGCTATCACAGGAATAAATTTCATTTTTTAAAATATATTTAAATAGAAAACGATTATTTTAAATTATAAAAAATATTCACAATATTACAGTTTTTTTATTGTATTTTAAACAAATACCTTCAATAGAATTCAGTGTATATTGTGGGATTTGATCTAGATTAAGAAACTGAACATTACCACATACAAAAACAGATTCTGATGAGTGTTGATAATTCTGTTCTGACCTCAGTAACAGTGCAGTGTGGAAACAGAAACTCTGAGTGCTTACACAGAGCCCAAATTACACAGAAGCATCCAGAGAAAGTGATCTTTAAGCCTTGTAGTCAAACTCTTTCCATTTCTAACAAGCTTACGGCCCATAGTTCTTCCCTGCCCTGGGTCAACCAGCACACAGGGATCAGTAAACAGCTGCTGAACACTAGGCCTAGACTGACTGTGTTTGGTTTGATTGGGGTGGTCCACAGCTTAAAGGATTGGCGGATGAATAAAATGGGGCAGGCAAACAGTTGCAATATATAGACCTTTCACCATGGTGACAAAATACATTGGCCCCAAAAAGTATTAGGATACTAAAGCCACTCTTTACAATCTATGAATTTTTATTACAGGCGATAACAAAATATTAGATCAAATTGAATTTGTAAACCAACTTTAGTCCAAACGCCATCACTTTATATTTTTCTTAGTGTTTTCTTAATCAACTCTGATTCAGATTTGTTCGTAGTGCATGTTTGAACCTCAATCGTTTTATATTCTTCAGGAAAAAAGTGTTTAAAAAAACTTTTCATTTTCTGCAGGTTTCATTCTGTTGAGAACATCAGTTGTGTTTCCTCTTTAAGTGCTATAGAGGCCAAATTAACTCGCCTGTTTCAGTCAGAGTACCTCTCACTCATCCAGACCTTTCAGTGAGTAAATCCCATTCTCTCTCTCCATCTCTCTTTCTTCTTTCCACTCTTTCTCCTCTTTTCTCCTTGTGAACAAGACCCCATTAACACCCTCTAAATTGAGAACAGGTATCTATTCTCTCTCTTTTAACACACAAGATGTTTCACTAAATTTTGGGTCGAAGGTTGAGACTTTTTTCGGTCTGTTTAATCATAACTTTGCATTGTTACTTAGAAGCTCATCACAGAAACCCTTCTGCTCAAATGAGTTTCCTTTTGAACCCTTTCAACTCCAGATCCTCTAACTAGAAGCATCTCTCTTCGGTTTGAAAAGCATATTATCTTACCTACAGCTTATGGATTTAGACAATGCTTTAATACTATTTGAAAAGTGAATGTAGTTTCATTTACAAATATATGTGTGTGTTTCTCTGCATGTGTGTATTTGTGTAGGAACATTGACAAGCTTAATAAAGGGACCATTAGTAAAGAAGAATTCCGAGCTGTTATGGAGAGCAGGTACACTATTTCTATAATAATTACAGACATGCAGAAGTTGTTTCGCAATTGTTGTGACAGAAATTGCACATTGTCATGGTAAAATTGAGTCTTACTTTCAAAAGGCAGACTGTGTTATGTTAGGATTGCATGGTAAAACTATACCAAAAAAATGAGTGCTTCCCAACCTTTCTGACTCTAATTCCCATCAAAATATTTTTATTACTTCTGTTGTAACAACAAAGCTGCTCATTAAAAGAATTCAGCTGCACATCACAGGAATAAATTACATTTTAATGTATATTAAAATAGAAAATTGTTATTTTACATCACAATATTACATTTTCCCTGTATTTTTGATCAAGTCAATGCAGTCTTGATGAACCTAAGAAACATCTTTAACAAATATTACAAATCCTACTGTTTCCAAACTTTTGACTGCTAGTATATATATATATATATATATATATATACAATTTCATACCTCCAGGCGTTTTGAGAACAGTGTTCTTCAGTAGTCATGCTTTTTTATTACATATGAATTTAAATTACTTTATTTTTTGAGTTTGACATAACTTTAAAAACATAATTATCATTAACTAATTATTAAAATTTCCATGACATGTTTCTTTTTTTTTTTCATAAAAATTACAATATTACAAATGTCTCATATGGTTTTCAAGACTGTCAGAATCCTGGTCCATAATAGGATTTGTTATAGATATTTTAACTTATCTTTATTTATTTTACATTGTTTTCAGCTATCTTGCAACCCCCTTGAAAGTTTAAAAAGGCCTCCTTTTGGCTCTGGCCTCCTGTTTGAGAACCACTGACTGTACTAAGTAAACCAGCACTGTGACTGCTGCCCTCTGAGGAAAGACCCTGCCTTTTCTGGGTCTAAATGGAGTGATAACCTAATTTAGTCATATTATGAAAGTTTGAAACTCCCCTATCTTTTGTCTCTGCGCTTTAAAACAAATTTACCTCACCATAATCCTCTTTATTTGAGTATGTAGTATTGTAGTCAGTGTGGACCGTGTCTGTCAGATCAGAAGGACAATCTTACATTTTTATTCATAATCTTTGATAAGTTCATTTGTCTTTATCTGTGTTTTCTGGAGCGAGTGATGGTCGTAGTTTGTGTGAGTGAATATTTGAGGGTGTGTATACGTGTATGTAAAGTCTAATCCCTTGATTGACTGGCCACTGTGTGTCCAGCTCTGTGCGATGGCCGGGTGAAGAGGGCAGTTGACCTTATGACCTCTTGACTCCGCAGTGTGCGAGAGGGTCAATGAGTGGCGTATGCTTAAGGCCTGCTGGACTGGCCAGCCCTGATGAGTGGACTCTGCTGTGGTGACATCAGTGATCTCGTGCTGACCTTCCCCTGACCTTCTCCACAGGTTTGGCCTAGAGATTTCCGACCCTCAGTTTGAGCAGCTGTTGGACAGGCTCCCTCTTGACCGCCACGGAAACGTGCAGTACCCGATCTTCATGGCAGCCTTTGACACCAGGTACAGACCCTTTTTGACCCGTCAGGTCAACATTTGTTATATCACTGTTCACTGCACGCTAGCTTTGGATTTTTTGCATGTTGAATGAATTAGTATAGAAGTAGTACTACATAAATATTACAAATGTAATTGACTAAGAAGTATTTGACTAATAGTCTTCATTGTTACAAACTTTAAAGCTAAAAAGAGTCTTCTTCACAGTTTTATAGGGTCCTGCAATCTGTTTCAGAGATTTCGAAAAATATTCGACATTTTTAAAAATAATACGAAGTAGTTAAATTTTTTTTAATTTAGATGTTTCAATTCATGACCATCCATTTCTGAAAATAGTCTCCAACTAAAAGACACTAAATAGAAACTGTATATAGTGAACATTTTTCGTTTTATGTATTTCTGTGTGTAACATATGATCATGATGAACACAAAGACATGCCACATTTACGTTTCTGTGTTAGTTAAATCACAATTTTAACTGATTTTATTGTCTAGCCAAATACTAAAAATCTAAGAGAAAATATAATTATGTGAAAATATAAAATTATGAGACGCAACGTTTATTTAGCAAAATGTTCTTATGCACTATTATTAACCAGTCCAGTTGTGTGTGTGTGTGTTTTGTAAATATGGCTACAACAGTTTGCATCATTTGTATTCAGGAAGAGGGAAGAGATTAGGTAGTGACATCATGCTTCAGGGTGGCTCTTTTCTTTGCTTTTGTATTTTTGTCATTGTGTTTGACTGATAGGATGCCACAGAAAGAAATACGTTAGCCTACAAATGAATTATATTTAAGTAGAACAGTCTTAAATATGTGTACAAGTTTGCACTGGTGACACTGGTCAAATGATATGATTGAAGCTAATTTGCAAGAACACTTGTCCTAGAATTTAGTGAGTTTAAAAGTCAGTCAGACTTTCTTGACAGTTACCCTGGCATAAAGAATTTTTATTTCAATTACCAAACAACTGCTGAATTGACTGAACTTTTAAGATACTGTAATATCTAAACTTTTTTTAACACAACTCAAACTGATGCTGCTGAAAACAGTGATGAACCAGTGAGGAAATAAATCCGAAGCAGGAAACAAGTAAATAGAGAAATAAGAGAATAACCAAATATGGTATGTATTTGTTGCAATGAGCTTATCACTTTATGTGTTTGTGTGAAGATGCTTAAAGATGGTTGGATATGAGGATTAGGTTCTGACCACCCTGGGGGACCCATGTGAACTCCCCTAACCACCTAATGAATGACCAACAATAACCAACGCAATGTAAACGTTTCTTAAATAGAACAGGGTAATGAATTTTAATCTGCTAGAGTAGCAGCTCTGAGACATGCGGTTTTAGTGTGTGTGTGTGTGTTTCTAGGGTGTGTGCACGCATCAAATGGGGGTAGGGTATAAGCTTAGCTGCTCATTTTATTTTCTCTCTCAGTGTGTGTAGGGGATAAAGACCTAGAAAACCAGCCTGGCTTAGTTGACAGGTGACAAGGGTTATAGTGAATGGGGATTTTGTAATACTAACAGTGGGGAAAAAGCCCATGCACCAAGGGACCTCCTGAATAGAGGGAAAGAAAACTTTAGAACTTCTATACTTGCGGAGAACAGTGAGAAAGGCCGACCATGCCCCGCCAATGACAGCTACAAACTCTCGCTCTCTCCCTCTGTCCCATGAGAAATACTAAATCATTCATGCTAAAGCGGCCTGATCCCAGTGTCACTAGTTCCTGTGTGGCATTTCCTCTGTTTGGGTGAAACTTTGACATGTTAGTCAAACAGAGCTTTAGCTGTCAACATTCAGACCTCACCAGATTACCATCGCTCACATCCCGCTCCAGCTTTCTTCTGAGTTTAATCACATTATTGTACCTTATATCAGACATTTAAAAGCAACAATACAACATAAATACATTTGTTTTTCATGTGTGTAATAAGTCTGAAATAAAATGTTTTTATACATAGATTCAGTTTATTTGTTACTAGATCTCTAAATTGTCACATTTTGAAGTTTTATCAGCCAGATGTTAGGAAGAGCAGGAGCCAGATGAAGAAATAAGCAGAGTTTATTGAATTTTAATTGTGTCTTTGTTAAAGCTAGGACCAGGGGGGACATGACAATGTTGAAAATGAAAATGTGCTACTGGCCTTTTTCAATCCCTTATCTCTGAATATAGTAGGGAAATAACAGCACACGAACATGATGGTTTGGTATAGGTTCTGACATCACGATTGGGTATGGTTCTGAACAGCAGAGGGAAGACTAAACATAAAATTGCTTTTTTATTATTATTAAACAGTGGTTTACTGAACAAATGTCTCTTTCTTTAAATAAATTCAATTATAATTAGTAATTTTCTTAGGAATAAAAATCTAGCCAACCTCTTGAGCTTATATGAGGGTGCAATTAACAACAGAGCCCAAACTTAAAGGGATACTCCACCCCAAAATGAAAATTTTGTCATTAATCACTTACCCTCATCATCGTTCCAAACCTGAAAATCTTTGTTCGTCCTCGGAAGACAGTTGAAGATATTTTGGATGAAAAATGTAATATGCACTCTCAAGGTCTAGAAAAGTATGAAACACATTGTGTATGGTGCTGAATTGTTGAATAAAGAATTAAAAAAAAAAAAAAAAAAAAAATTCATACAAAAAGTATTTTCGTTGTTTCATAATGTTATGGTTGAACCACTAATGGCAGATGAAGTATTCTGACAATGTTTTTCATACTTTACATACTTTCATACTTGACAGTATTATTACTTGGCAGTCAGTGGGACAGTCACAAGCCTCCTGGTTTTCATTCAAAATATCTTAAATTGTGTTCCAAGGATGAACAAATCTTTTACGGGTTTGGAACGACATGGGGGAAGTGATTAATGACAAAATTTTCATTTTGGGGTGGAGTAGCCCTTTAATTTATTTTTAAATATAATAACAAACACTCAGCTTAAACAAAATGTATTGAAACATTAGTGCAAAATGCAGTTTTTAACGACTTCTAAATTAAAACAATTGTATTTGTCGTTGAAATATATTCATTTGCACAGTGGCTGTCATAGCTTGTTTCATAACATATTTATGTATTCTCTCTGCACATTTACTGCTAAAGAAGTACAGTTGAAGTCAAAAGTTTACATACACCTTGCGAAATATGAAATATTAGTCATTTTACCAAAATAAGATGGATCATACAAAATGCATGTTATTGTTTATTTAGTACTGACCTGAATAAGATATTTCAGATAAAATATGTTTACACAGTCCACAAGAGAAAATAATAGTATACATACACTTGAGTCTTAATACTGTCCCTAGTCCTAGTCCTATCCATGAAGATGAATTTCACTCATTACTGTAATGCTTCTGCACATTCGCTTCTCAAAAAGAATAAAGATCAGATGAATATATAATCAGTTATTTACGTTTTGATGACCTCCATTTTGAAAGATAACATTATAAGTGTCTTCTACCGTAAACTTAGAAGGCTCGTAGAATTTATCAGCCTCGATTTAGCTTGATTTGTCTGCATCTCTCTATGGTTTTAAAGGGTTGTTGGGCCCCTCACAGTTTGTGTGGTCCTTATGGTGAGACCGAGAAACCAAGCAGTCATAGGATGGGTAGATGTCAGATCTTCGTGTGGGAACCTCAGACGTCAAAATCCCAGATATCCCACCCTAATCTCCAGCAAAACATTTTGTTTTTCCTCTTTCTCTCTCTTCTGTCCCTCTCTCTCTTTCCTTTCCTCCCTCCACCCATTTAGGGCTTTAATTTTTATTCATGGGGTATGAAGGGGTTGAGACGGGGGTGTGGGGACAGGATCGGGATGGAAGGGGATAACTCCTTGAGCTGGGTCCAGGGCTCAGACCAGCGCTGCTGACAATGGCCTCAGTGTTGTGCTGGGTGTTGTGAGCAGGCCGTTTGGACATTCTTCCCCTGTCAGTGGAAGCAGATCTGGGAGGTAGCGGTGCCCAGGATTACCATCTCATTAATAGCAGCCATGACTTTTGTTCAAAGAACGACTTGTGTAATGTTGCCGTGTGGATGATGGGTAATCCGCTGAAGCTGCAGCTGTAGGGGAAACTGGACACACACACAAACACACACACATTGGGACTATACAATGTGACTCCTTTTATGAAAGAGGCATTGAAAACATACATAAAATTATAGATGTTGATATTGACAGACAAACTGACCATCAACCAAAACGCAACCTAAAAAGCAATTTTAGTATCAAAATTGCAATTACTCAAATTATGAGGAAGCTTGACTGAGGAAAGCTAGTAGGGGTCAGCGGTCATATATATATATATATATATATATATATACTTTTATTTAGAAAGGATGCAGTGATTAAATACAATGACAATTATAAAGGCAGTTAAAAAGTAAAAAATAAATGCTGTTCTTTTAAACATTATATACATAAAAAAACAGTGTAACTGTTTTTGATATTGATATATTAGATATCATATTAAAATGATTTCTGAAGGATAATATGACACTGAAGACTGGAGAAATGGCTGCTGAAAATTTACCATTGTCATAACAAGAATAAATTTAATTTTGAAATATATTCAAACAGAGAAAGTGATATTAACTTGTAATAATATTTCACAGTATTACTTTATTTTTGAGGGAATAAATGCAGCATTGGTAATTGTATAGAAGAATCTTTCCAAAAATATTTAAAAATCTAACCTACCCCAAACTTTTGCACAGTTGTGTATGTATTGGATTATATTTACATATTGGTTGTTGCTCTGTGAATGGCTTGTTTAAGTCAAATTTTATGACTGATTTCTTGGAAAACTAATAGCACACTTCTTTAGAAGCAGCCTGATTTGATTTATTATTCATATCATATATCAAAGCTGTAATACTTATTTATTTTGTGGAACTCAAAAGAAAGATGAACATTCCAGTTGCTTTTGTCCATACAATGAAAAAATCAGGTCCATACAATGAAATGTCTATAACTGTATTTAGATTTGGAACGACGTCAGAGTGGTTAAATGATGACAATTTAAATTTTTGTGTGAATTACCTTTTTAAAGCGAATCTCACAAACAATTCTCAGTCTGAGCCCCTGCAGCTCACTCATGTGGCTCTTGTAGTCTCTTTCACACATTCCTCTCTCCACACACACGTCTCCTGCTCTCAGATGGTGGCCCAGATTAAACAGAACAATGCAGTCCAAACGTGATAAATGTGCATCTACTTATTCCTCTCTTTCACTCCCTCACTCAGTCCATCCAACCTCAGACGAGATGAAATGAAAGCAAAATAAGCAGCCCATTCTTTCAGCAGTTATCTCTGTGGGCGTCTCGTCTCTGCAAGTGATGGGACTCCTTCCTCCCTCAAGTTCCCTCTTCTTTTAATTTCAAATCCCTCCATCTCCACTTGTGGAGAACAGTGGGTCAGCAAGGAGTTCAACTGAGCCCTCGTCTGTTAAAACAACATGCTGTCTTTCCTCTCTGAAGATCAGTCGTCTGAGCCAGAGGGGGTCTGAATCAGATCTGAACTTGGGTGGGAATCTAAAATACATGTATATTAATCTGAATAATATCAATAGCATGTAACAGCATAAACTTAACAACTACATTACTAACTTTAAGCATCAAATTAGGAGTTTATTGAGGTAAAACTCGTGAATACGTGCTCCCTATTCTAAAATGTTACAAATGTTTATTTATTTTTTTGTCTGTTTATTTATTTGTTTTTTGTAGAAAAATGATAAATAATATAGGCGAATAAAATGTACCTAATAATTTTAAATATTAAAGAATTAAGTAAGGTTAAACTGAATTTGGTGCTGCTCTTTCAGAATTTTTCTTTCATATCTATATAAATATTTGCATACTGCACTAAATTGATATACTTAGTTATTGATATATAAAATATATAGTTTTTTTAAGTTTTGTGATTTTTTTTTTTTTAAGTTTATTTTAAGCAGATCATATTCTTAAACATTAGCCTTTTTTCAGTTTGATCACACGTCTTAAAGGTTTTGAATTTCTTTTTTCAGCTTTACTACCAAGTCAACTTAAGAGCCATGTGCCCCCTAATGGGCATAAGAGAGACATGCATGTGAACTACCTTGAAGGGCTTATTTTGTGAACAAATAAAAAGCTGTTGCTTTTTCTACAGTTTAGAACGATATGATAGATATAAGAAATAACTTGCTTTTTTCAGTTTCCAGTACATTTTTGTATTTTATTATTTTACTATTTATTGCTATTTCATTTGACATTAGTACTATTTACTGCTAGTTAATTTTCTTATTTTTATTTATATAGTTCTTCAATTCAAATTGGACATCATGTACAAGTGTTCATCTCACTTATACGGGTTGCTAACATAGAATCAGAAGAAAAAAATACAATAAATAAATGTAAAATTTAAGCAAAGGAATAACTTAGATTTTAGAGTTTGAATTTCTTAGAGATCTTGTGACTATGCTCTGTGGATCTTTAACTCAGTCCAGAGTGTCTGCGAAACACTAGTGTGTTTATTTGGCTTCACGCCGATGTCACGTCCTGCTGTGTTAGTTTTGTGGCAGAGCTGTTAGACATGGGAGTCCTGCTGAGATGTCCGTGGCTGGGTCACAAGGTCTCTTCCCTCAGCCTCCAAGAGGTCCACTAATAGACTCAGCCGCTGAATATGATGAATTCTCAGTATTTAGCTCTGTATTTGTTCTGCTGTGACAAGCAGTTTGGCAAATGGAGACTCACTCTTTGTTTAGTAGCATTTTTTTCAAGAACTTTTCTCACAGAGCTTTTAGTAAACACTTATTTTACCATACAGTCATGGCCTATTGCTATTCCTGGCTTATTCAGGTCAGCTTAACTGTTGAAAAGAGCAGTCAGTCTTGAGAAAATCCTGAAGGCACGTTCATGTTGTCATCGACACAATGCACAAACACAAACATAATGCCTCTTGCAGTCAGTGTCACTGCAGTTTGTCTCTTTGAACTGCTATCAACATTATTTGAAGAATCTGTGTCTTTTAAATCTCACCGTCTTTCTCTGTCCCTCCTTTCTGTTTCTTCCTTTACACAGTGCGACTAACTCTGCTCTAGCCCCGTGACCTCTCAAGCCAGCAGTCCGCCCACCTCGTTCGGACTGTGGCCTTAAGATGGCCCAGACCGTTGCCCTAAACCTTAGGGAGTGGTTGTCCTCTCTTGAGCACAAAAGAGCCACAGCCGAGTCCGGCCCCCATCAACCCATCCAAGCGCACAGGGAACACATTAGCCTAGGCTGGGCTTTGTGCGTCCGGCTTTTCTCATGTGCTTCTTCATAGTTTGACTAACACTTCAAGACCGTCAGGTGTCTGCCTGGTTTGACCACTCCAGTTGCTCTCAAAGCGGTCAGCGCAGTAAGGCCGTTTCCATGTCAGGTCGTGTAGCTCTCCCTGTTCGCCACTCAAGCGAGAGCGGCTCAAAGCGGATCGCTCGTACTTAGGGTTTCTCATGGCTTCTCTCGTATAATATGAGGTAATAATAAAAGATATAAAAATCAAAGTTATGGCCTCAAAGACTTTTTGTTTGTTGCTTCTTGCTCCCTCAGGAAAGGAGTTCCCAGCCTCTTCCAGGCAGTCACCCAGCCTGCCTTCAACCGTGATTCAGGCGATGGCTCAGAGGATGATCGGAGTGACTATGAGGTATGACAGTTGTAAATTCAGAAGTACAGTGATGATTTGAATCTAAACCATTCAAAAGTTTGGGATTGGTAAAATTTCTTATTGTGTTTTAAGTGCCTTATGCTCACTAAGGCTGCATTTGTTTGATCAAAATGCAATATTATTAACTGTAATATTATTGCAATTTAGAAAAACACATTTTCTGTTTTAGTTTCAATATAATTGTTGAAAACTGTTGTCCTGCCTAATATTTTTGTGCAAAATGTGCCAAGATTCTTTGAATAGAACAATCAAACAATATTGATTTGAAAGAGAATTTTTTGTAACAATGTAAAATTCAGAATTCTGTTATGTCTGTAAAAAATAATTATAAATCTTAATTATTATTATAATCCTTAATGTAGTAGTAGTAGTAGTAATAAAAACAATAATAATAATTATAATTACATTTTCTTGAACATTTCTGTCATTTATTGTTTAAAAGTACACTACAAAGATTACAGTCTACAGTATATTTTAAACTAAATCTTTTACATCATGTAAAATTCTTCCAGGGCTACATTCCCAAAACCATTGTAAGCCTAAATTGATTGTAGAACCGTTGTCACCGCTGGATTAAACCGGTTTGCAATGCTTTTGGGAAGTGCAGCCCAGATCAGTATTATTAATGAACAGTTTTGTTGTGTTTCAGCTGTTTAATCTGGTGAAGAATTTGGTGGTAAACCGTTACAGAGATGTGCTAAGAGAGTTTGAAGAACTGGATGAGAAAAACTCCAGACGTCTCACTCAGGAGGACATGTACCAGTTACTTAAAAGGTGATGTGCCTCTTACACACACAAAAAAAAAGGAGTCACAGTTTTGGTTTTCTTCCATATGCCAAAGATTTTATTATCTGGTTACAATACAAACTTGTAGAGCATAATAGTAATACTAACAGCCTATGTGATGCATGAATATCAAATTAATAATGGAGTTGTTTTCAGGCAGGCATGATGTCTTTATTAGTCCTATTAATACTTCCAATTATTATAGTCAGTGCTTCAGAAGATTATCTGCAGGAAATTTATATAGTTGTCTCTCACACACCCATACGCTCACACACAATTGAAGAATATGCTGGAATGCATTCCTCCTCATTGTCTTTAACACCATGCCAAATCACTGAGTCTTTCTCCGCTGTGTTCAGTCCTGGGTGTCTCTCAGAGTCAGTGGTTGTGACACAAGCATCCCTTGTGTGTCCTATACGGTCCACCCGAGTCTCCCAGCCCTGGGTCTTACAGAGCTCTTGCACTCTTTTGTCTCCTAAGACAATGGCAACGGAAAGCAGGCCTTTTCTCTTGGCAAATGATGCCTTAATTGTGCAAGTTAACAACCTACTCTTTTTTTTTTTTCCCATGAATAACAATGTGTTTGCTGTACGGAGCCTGAGAGAGCTGTTGGCACGGTGAAGATCTGAGGCTTCTGGTTTTCTATGGTCTACTGCGCGCTTGTTTAGATGTTCCCATGCCTGCTTTACTTTTAGATATACTGCTATGCTGTCCCATGTATCTCTGTTGCTCAGTTAGTGGTGTTTGTTATTATTATTGCACATATATTTTTTTTAGCCCTATAGCACTTATTATTAAACTTGTGTCTCAACCTGCAAAATATTTTTGCTACATGAATTATGACAATTTATTGCTACATAAATAAAAATAAACAAATTTAGAGATCAGAATATCATAGTGGTGTGGCTTTTTTAGAATCCATAGAGTCTTTAGAGGGCCGGAATATCTAAGCAACCACAGAGCAACCACATAGCCCTGGCAACCATCCAAAATATCCTATATTTTACATGGCCGTAAGCACAGTTATATCAGAAAATATTCATATAAAATATATTTCAAATATTATTTAAGATAATTAATTTTTCTCAATATCATGAATGATTGAATCGGGAATTTAGGCATTTTAACTTATTATTAAATAAATGAATCAATTAATGATTAAACCAATAAATTATAAATTAAAAAGGAAATGTATTAATTTATTAACTAATTATTTTCAGTATTAATATTAAATATTACTAGTTTTTTTTTTTTTTAAATGTGTTGTTCTTTAAACAAACTTCAGGGGATAACTTTTTCTTTTTCTTTTTTTTTTTTGCATGACAAGCAAATGACTTGGTGATTATTGGTTTTATATCACACTAACTTTTATTTTAGTTCAATGCGTTTTAAACAATGAACATATCAAACTACTGCATAAACGTTTGATGAAGATTTTTCTTTAATACACCAGCTTTGAAGATATCACAATAAATGATGAAATAAATTGTATGATGTTGACTTGTAAGCAATTTATTCTTGCAATTGTCTGTATTAAGTGCATTTTGCATCATGTAATTGGTCTTCAAGTGGTTCAGTTTCATAGAATCTTCTACCTGCCATCTTTTTTTGTGTCTCTATTCTACGCCTCTCCTGTATCTTTCTCTTTTCTTTCTTGTCTGTGAACTAAACACATTGTTGAGCTGACCTGAGTTTAGAGTCCCGAACTCTTCTGAACTGTTCACCCCATGTGAGAAACTCCTCCATTTTTCAAAATTATTTATCTGTTTATTTACTCTCATCCCTCCCCTCCCTGTGCTGTTTTTGCAGCTCTTACTTTGACCCTTTTGTGATTTCTCTCCCACCCTTTTTCATTCTTTTTCTAACATCACCCTCTTTTATCTCTCTATTCATTTTTTGGCTGGAATATGGCGGCAGGCCTAAAAGGAGTCGTGGTCTGAATGGGGGGCATCGCGAGTGGATTTGCATAATCTGTGGCGTGGCACTGGTGCACAGACACAGAGAGAGACGGTGCCAACCAGTCCAAGGTGAACTGAACTCTCCTCGCCAGCTCAGAGATTAGTGACACTAACAGGCTTTACAGCAGCCGAGTTCACAGAGGGTTTGGCTGACATATCAGTGCCAACTTCTCTGGCTCCCACAGTGAACGCTGTGTATGTGTGCGTGTGTGTCTGCTTGAGAAACTGTTGCTTCTTTGATCGATTCTTACAAGGCAGAGACAAACGCATACGTGTATGTTCACACGCACTGTGTCAGTGCACATATATAAAACAAGGCCCAAACTGAACAGATGGAACCTACTGAAGCAACAGAAAATCGTAGTCTTCTAGAGTCAGTGTAGCAATAACTTAATTTTTTTAAAGTCAAAGTGGTTTAAAAATGTCTACCAAATATAAAGATCTAATGTCTGTAAATGAGACTTGAATAATGTGAACTGTTTGGGAGAGCGGGCATCGTTTCTGTTTTTTCTCATTTAAGGGCGGTCAGATTTGCTAAATTTCACATTGCTAAAAAGGTCTATTGTCTATAGTCAAAAGCAAAGAGATGTATGAAGCACAGCTCACACGGAAGTCAATTTCAAACCAAGCGGCTTTCTGTTGGTCAAAGGAGAGAATTTGCTTGACTAAATTTAACCAGCAAGTTATAAGCACACACTTTCAGTTTGCATGGATTCCTGTAGAACTGGCCAAAACAAATATTTACCAAACAATGGTAAATGTGACCACAGCTTTACTCTGAAAAATCTAAAACTATTAAATGTAACATAATTTATCATAAGGTCAGTGTTACATTCAAAACACATATGCTGTATAAGTGTAACTGTATATGTCAGTAACTGAAAAAGCGTAATATTATATTAAATATATACTAATATTAATCAAACATCCTTAAGCATAAGACACATCTTCCGATTATGAAGGGCAGGTTTTAATAACAACACCTGTCAAACAAAATGGCACGTATATATGAAGAGTTCATTCGCAAATACATATTACTCAGTTTTTAACATTTTTCAAAAGTCATGTTTTTTTATTGTGTGTTGCAGTTAATCTCAAGCAAAGTGCAGTTAGGTTTAAAAATATGAATAATAAAGCTAACACAATAAAACAATAAAACATGATAACATAATAAAAAAACATGATTCGTGAACATTTA
>JAUMHE010000042.1:9798674-9811070 GCA_032359235.1 Enteromius mattozi
GTTTTTACAGATATGACATTCTTCTTCTGCGTGTCTTTGTGCTTCCTGTCTGTTAATGTACGTGTTGATAATCTTGCAGGTTTAAGTGGCTGTCAGTCATTTGTTTTTGTCTCTCCTTAATAGCTTTCTTCTATAACACCCAAACAAATCAGTCTCTGTTCTCATTTGAATTGGGTCAATGGCTCAGACATTATGTCATATATTTATAGTTGCATTTATTCATGAAAGCTATTAATATAGTGAATATATATTTTGTGAAACTAATGGACAAATAAAATTATAGTGCTCCTCAATTACATTTTGGCTGTTGCTGTTGCTATTTAGATTGTTACAGCCATGGAACTGCAAGTCTCTTGGAATGCATTGCTTATCTCTGATTATCAATACATGGACTGACAAAAACATCTATCTAGACCAGTGTGCTTTTAGCTCTCTTTCCTTCAGGGAGCCTATGAATAGTTCAACATCTGCTATGATGCCCTGACAGACTAGAAAGCAGGAAATATATTTGACAAGACTTTTTATTATTTTTTTTTTTTTTACCACAATCCTTAGTCCAAAAAATAATCTCTAAATCTGAATGGGCCGCTGATGGAGTTCTGCAGTTATGAGGGTTTTAGATGTCAGTGTTATGAGATAGAATTCCAGGAATTACACTACATTTTACAGGAGGATATAGGGCCAAATGTCCAGTTTGACTTCTCAGAAATGTAAAAAAGCAGAGGTGATGTACAGGTGCATCTTAAAACATTAGAATACTTTCAAAGTTAATTTTTTCTTGTAACTTATTTCAAAAATTAAAACTTTTATATATTTTAGATTCATTAAAGCAAAAAATTTACTTTTTTATTTTGATGATTAGAGATTACAGTTAATCAAAAAAGTTAATAAAAAAAAATCCAGTATCTCAAAATATTAAAATATTTACATTTGAGTTTCAAAAAATGACCATCCCTACAGTATAAATTCTGGGTATCTCTTGTTTTTTGAAACCACAATAATTGGGAAGACTGCTGACTTGGCATTGGTTAAGAAGACAATCATTGACATCCTCCACAAAGAGGATAAGTCACAGAAGGTCATTACTGATAGGGATGGCTGTTCACAGAGCGCTGTATCAAAGAATATTTAATGGGTTACGAAAAGTTCATGTTTTGGTTTTGGGAGTCCCAAACAACATGCAAAGCAAGGTAAAAAAAACAAAAAAAAAACACTTTAATTTTCTTATAATATGCATTCATGGTTATTCTAATTACTAAAGCACTATCATCTTGTAATGCAAAATTAGCACAATATCATATTATAATGCTATGAAACAATACTATGGCAATTCTATTTCCAAGGTGTCCAGAGAGTTGATAATGTTTACAATAATAAATTGAATTTGATAGGTGTCTCTCACATTGTCCCACAGAAACATTAAAATAGCGTAGATTAGTGTACAATGCTTTATAATAATTCTATTTAGTGTCCTTTTCATTCATTCAACATATTTATATTGAGAATATCCAAGTTATAGGACATATTTGAATAGTTACTTTTTCCTGGTAATTAGTTACTTTTATATGATGTTACTGTTTGTGAGAAGCAACTAGTAACTATAACTAATTACTTTTTTAAAGTAACATGCTAAACACTGCCCACTCAGACGTTTTCAGGAAAAGGGCTACCAAGCCACTTCTGAAACAGAAACAACGTCAGAAGAATCTTACCTGGGCTACAGAGAAAAATAACTGGACTATTGCTCAGTGGTCCAAAGTCCTCTTTTCAGATACAAGTAAATTTTGCATTTCATTTGGTCTGGAGTCTGGAGGAAGACTAGAGAGGCACAGAATCCAAGCTTCTTGAAGTCCAGTGAAGTTTCTAAAGTCAGTGGTGATTTGGGGTGCTGTGACGTCTGCTGGTGTTGGTCCATTGTGTTTCATCAAATCCAAAGTCAATGCAGCCATCTAATAGTAGATTTTGGAGCACTTTATGCTACCATCTGCTGACAAGCTTTATGGAAATGCTGATTTCCTTTTCCAGCAGGACTTTAGCACCTGCCTACAGTGACAAAACCACTTCCAAGTGCTTTGCTGACCATGATAATACTGTGCTTGATTGGCTAGTCAACGTGCCTGAGCTGAACCCCATATGGAATCTATGGGAAATTTTCAAGAGAAAGATGAGAAACAGTCAGTTCAACAATACAGATGAGCTGAAGGCTCAATAGTGCCTCAGAATAGCCATGGACTGATCACTTTCATTCTCTGTGAACATGAACTTTTCAAATTCTTTTTTTTTTTTTGATCATAGGAAATATTCTAACATTTCGAGATTTTTGACTTTGAAGCTCTAATCATCAAAATTTAAAAAGGAAAGAAATGTTTTACTTTACATGTAATGGATCTAAAATATATATGAAAATTTCACTTTTTGAAATAAGTTACAAGAAAAAATAAACTTTTTCACAATATTCTATTTTTTTGTAAGATGCACCTGTATATGCGGAAAAAAAGAGCCAATTGAAAGGTTTGACAGACATGCTCAAAAACCATGTTCTTTCAATGTAAATTTCAATTAATCTCAATCAAACTGCAGTAGTTTTTTTTATATATTCAATATTCAACTCCATTTTGCAGGAAAATATAATTTTTAAGTTATTTTCTTTAAACCTTTAAATGTACACTACATAAATGACCTTGAAGACAACATGGCCACAAGCCTTTTTGACATTGCTTTCCTGTTTTTTTTGGTCTGTCCCATCATGACTTTTTAGGGCATTTGCACATTTTATTGCTTAAAGTGTTATTGAAGGTTTGATTAGGAGGCCACCAAGCTGAAAATACCATTGCTAAACCACTGCATGTATTTTCGGAAACAATATTCATAAAAAATGTGTTTAAAAAATCTCTATTAAATATGAAAACATTTGATATAATTAATTAAGTGACCAACTGACTCTGTTAACCTGAGAGTTATTCACCTTGACATGTTCGAGCTTTTACAGACCTACAAATGTGTGTGTGTGTGTGTGTTTGTGTGTCTGTCATGAGTTTGTGTGCCATTTGTCAGAGCAGCTGTTTGTTCTAGTTTCTTTCTCTCGCTCGTTTTCCATTGGGTTCCATTTATGTGACATAATGCTTTACAGAGCTTTCTCAGCCTGCAATATCTCTTTAATATCTCAGTTGTTTCTCAACTTTATGTGTGTCTAATTGTAATTATTATAAACATTTTTAGGTGAAACGTCTGATGTGAAGTTGATACTTCAATGAATCCTCATTAAGTTGTATGAGTTATAAAAAGTTCCTCTGGCTTCAGGCGTGGGACTTTCTGTCTGTCTCTCTGTCTGTCTGTCTTGCTCTCGCTGTCTTTCTCTCAGTGGGCTGATTGTGAGTGTAGCTCTGTCATTGGTTTATACTGACTGCTGACCAAGTATGGAAAGAGGTTAATTTTCACTTGGAGGACAAGCTCTGCTAGACCTGCCATGTGATCAGCATGACATTTCCCATCTGTGAGCCAGATACACACAGCTGCTGGCACTAACATTTACACACACACACACACACACACACACACACACACAACATCAATTTCACCCTCTCAGAAACGGTCTCATGTGGACATAAGCATGCAGTATCTTTCAGGAATAACTCAATTCATGTTTATACTAACAATGTTCAGCCACACACGGATGTTTAAACCTTCAATGACATTGAAAAATGCATTTAAAAGTGAATTCAGCATGCAGTGTTAAATATCTTATAGAAGCTATTCAATCCTCACCAATAAATTAAAGAAAGAATTCTATAATATCAATTGATAACCAGTATGATGCAGATATACTGTGTATCTGGTCCTTTGGAAATGAAATAATATACATTTTTCTACATAACAAAAATTTGTTGTGCTGTCAAACGATTAATCATAATTAGTTGCATACAAAATAAAAGTTTTTGTTTGCATAATATGTGTGTTTTGTATATATATATATATATATATATATATATATATATATATAATAGAGTAGTAATGGGGGGTAAATGAGCTTAAGTATTACGATGACCAGTGCCATTTAAGTATTATTTATATGCTTTAATAGCTAGTATTTATTAATATTTTAAAAATACATTTTTCTGTTTGTTTTAGTAATTTTAGTAATTTTACAGTGTATATATATATATATATATATATATATATATATTCGTATTTATTTACTTTTTTTTGTATTAGAGTTTTGAAGTTTTTGTAACTTCCACTTTAACTTAGTTTCATCTAATATTTATGTTTTATTTTAAGCTTCATTTCAATTAATGAAAATGTTTTGAATAGGTTTAGTCATGAAGTAAGGTAATATTTAAAATATAATTTTAACTTTTTTTTAAGATGTTTTGTGTCAAATGTAACCTGCACAAATTCAGTGAGAGGTGTGAGAGAGTTTATTTTCTGGCACATGTGGAATGTCTTCCTTGTTTTCTCTCTTTATGTTTGTGAATTACAGTATTGTGTTGAGTTGCAGAGTGTTTGAGCTGCCACACACCTCTCGTTCTCGTATTACAGAGCAGATCTGCTACACGACTATCAGCTACTGTGCTGTTCATCAGGAATTTCACACACAAACACAGCAATGTTAGCGCTAACATCTTTGGACTGAATTTGTGTGCTTATGTTTCTGAGATAAGAAAAGCAACAGTATGATGTGTGGGATGCCAGCATCTCCATGTGTTTTAATGCATTTCAAAAGACCTACTTCACACACACACACACAATTGCATCTGCTAAAACAGACTACAGGGTTTAAATACTGAAGCCAACGGGTAAGAAACATTCAGAATGAAATGAGAAGTGGGAGCCGTATGAGAACTAGAAAGGAGGAAATCAAGATGGAAAATGTAGTAACAGTTTAGGGTGGGAGAAAAAGAGAGAGCCACGTGGTGGTGTTGCTGTCTGTGAGGGTCATTATGCAATTCATAGCCAGTAGTTTCCTTCAGGTCAGTTAAACTGCTACAACAGACACGCGCTGAAAGCGTCTCTTATAAAACATAATATTTCCATACAGGCTATTACTCACCCCCATACACACAGAAAAACCCCAGCAACTAGATCTGCAGGGTAAGTTTTCTTTTTTTTCATTGTTGCTTTGATTGCATTATGAAAGTTTTGTTATGTCCAGCTGGTGTGTTTTTACCTTTGACACTTAAGGTGTAAAATAGCCCCCAAAAGTGAGGTAAATCAGGGTGAAATCTGCTGTCCTTAATTGGAAAATCAGTTAATAAATAAAGCAAATAATCTTTATGGAATATTTTCAAATGTGTTTGAAGTTTAGACTCTAGATTATTTCAAGGTCAGGCAATGGGACTTTAGTAGAATGGAAACTAGAGAACGTTTTCACCTTGAGAAATACTGAAATTGCTGATCTGCCTTTAACTGATATTGACAGTTTATTTTAGTGTTTTTTGTGTGTTTTGTGAAATGAATTAAAATTTTGGTAGCCAGTGCTATATAGAGTGAGTAAAACAGAAACTTAAAGGTAAACTGGATGTTGCTGTTGTCTTTTATAGTACACTAAAATACATTTAGTGTCAAAATAATTTTCAATCAGAAATTGTTACTAAATGTTAAAAAGAGTTACAAAGAAAAGTAAGTTTTATTCTAACATAAAAAGTTTTATTCTAAACATTATTCCACTTGTGTAGTGTATTTCTACAAACCAATACGTTTTATATTCTAACCTTTTGACTGATAGTGTAAATGTGAGAAGTGTGCATGTGAAACATGCACACATGCACAGACATTAACAGTGCTCCTCACAGGCTTTAGCACTTATTTTCACCCTCAGTGTGAAGACCAAGTGGTTTCAGAGATGTTATCAGCAAACACCTCTCTGACACAAAGAAGCTGCCCATCGTTAGAAGAGCTTTTCAACTCTGTTGTTAGAGCAGTGAAGTCTCTGAGGTCTCAGCTGAGTGAAGGACCCTCTTCCTGTCTGTAATTAGTCCACTTTCATGAGGAGAGACTGTGCAGAGAAACACCGCTAGAGGCTATGGGCTGATGCAGCTGAAATATTTATTGCCTTTTTTATTATAGCCCCATTTTCTACACATATAGAGCTGTCACGAACAAGGCAGAGAAATGTAGGAATAAAATGAAAGATGACCATATATATATATATTATAAGTGTAAATGTATATATTTAAAATTGATTTGTTTATATATTTATATATATCTGTAAAATGTAATAATACAAATATATGACTGTATATACATGTAAACATTTTCTAAATAGATACTGTATATGTGTGTGTTTATATATAAACACCGTACACATACCACATACATATATAATGTAGACAAAAACCTTTATTTTGAATGAATTTTAAACTGACTTGCCCAGGCTTTGTGTTCCACTAAATGTTTCCATCTGTGTTTTCTTTTTTCAGACCTGAGCAAGCTAAATTTTGAAGAGCCATGCAGGCCCAGGATCTGATCCGGCACCTGCGGATACCTGAGCTGGACGACTTGAGGCAGTATGTGCGCAGTTTACCCACAAACACCCTCATGGGCATGGGCGCTTTCGCTGCCATCACCACATACTGGCTGGCCACCCGTCCCAAAGCGCTTAAACCACCCTGTGACCTCGACATGCAGTCCGTGGAGGTACAGGTAGGTCTCAAAATGCTTCCTCAAAAGTTTTACCCTGCAAAACCAGTTTGAAAATCAGCAGTTAGGTGAAATGGTCCTTTCTAAATCATGCTGTGTATAAAACGTTCTACATTTTTATTTTTTTCCCAAGCCACATAAACAGGATGGAAGGACCCATATGATCTAGATGCAAAACTAACAACCATGATTTAAATGATAACATCAATACTCTGACATGCAACAAAGTGGTTTTATTTTGCGATTACTGACTATTAATTATGCCATAATTTGCCAAAGAAAGCAAAATACACAGTTGCACTTGATTAAATCTTCTTTGAGTCTTACTAACCTCCTCAAGGAAACTAAATTTAAATTTCAATAAAATCAAATGACTAATTCTTAAATGGAAATGTTCATTCTGGCCATCGGCTTAAAAAAATTCTTAGAAGATTGCTAAAAACAAATAAATGCATTCGTGGTTTCCAACAGTTGCTTAGCAGCCATGGCTTACAAATCCACCAAGGCCATAAGAAGTCGTGCACACCATCAGCTTGCAAAACTTTGTTTAGAGGTGAAAGGATGAAGGCACCTGATGTGACAGAGATTATTTTCAAACTTCCTGTAAGAAAAAGTTAAGCAGTGCAGACTATGGCGTCCTCTTGGTTTACCCCAGCATGTGAAACCAAGTCTTTTTGTATGCATCTTTTAACTCTTTTGTGTTACCCATATGTGTCCTCAGACACACACAAAATTAAGTTTTATTGCAGCAAAAATTTGCAGCATTTCTTTAGACAATGCATAGTGTGTGTGTTTTTTTTAATTACTTTTAATTATTTATCAGACACCTTTATCCAAAGTGACTTACAAATAACGAGAATGATAGAAGCAGTTAAACCAACAAGACAACCACAGTACACAAGTGACAAATCTCAGTTAGCACAGTACACATAGCAAGGTTTAAGAATGACTATGTCTACTTCCTACCAGTAAGTGCAACTCTACCATTTAAAAATAATACATTTATTCAGCAAGGACACATTTATGATAAAAAGATTTCTATAAGTGCTGTCCTTTTAAACTTTTTGTTTATAAAATAATCCAAAATCCATACATAAATCATGGTTTCAGTGGTTTTCACAAAAACCATTAAGCAGCACAACTATTAACACTGATGATAATATATATTTTTTTAACCATTAAATCAGCATTGGAATGATTTCTGAAGAATTATGTGACACAGAAGAAATATATATATATACAATCTATAAAATAAATAAAATATATATAAAAAATAAATTTACATTTACACAAAAACAAACAAGCATTGCATTCAGTGAATAGTTTGCATTTCATCAGTTCTTGTTTTCTCCAGGAATCAAAACCATGACACTGGTATTGGTACAGCCATGCTCTGCTGTTTGAGCTACAGGAGAAAAAATATTTAAAATTGAAATTTCATAATATTACTGTTTTTACATGCACCAAATGCAGACTTGGTGAGCTTAAGAGACTTTCAAAAACATAAGAACTTACTTGCCACAAACAATGGTAGTGGGACAACCAAGTATAGTTATTTTTTTTTTTAGTAGTCTTTCCCAACGGCTTTTTCTTCTATGTCATGTTCTGTCATCACACACTTTTCTATGTGCATAGCAGTTTTGTACGTAAAGTGCACAGACTGTAACTTTGCTTTGGATACAATAACTACAACTTCTTTCACCCAGACAAGTATAATTGTAGATGCATGTCCTTGATCTCGGTCTGTCTTTGGCTGAAAGAGTTTGCGTATTCTCACCATTTCTTGTATGTTTGCTATGGTAACACACTGAAGGATGTTGGCAACAGCTATAAAGCCAGTCAGATCCACTATGCAGACACGTCTGTAAATTCCTTTAGCATGAAGTCTTCCTTTCATCTGCTGTTAATGGCCTTGACTTTTTCTTTTTTTTTTTAAATCAAACCTAAACCTAGTGCTGCTGTATTTTTTATGCATAAATTATTTTAATGTTTAGTTTTGGTCGTCCAATTTGATTGGCGTTACAAGATTACTCATGTACAGTTTAAAAGCACTGGGACATTTGCAGCACTCTGTTTTTGTTCAAGCTTTTCAAAGTGGTCTGTCTAGTGTGAAGCGAGCAGGGGTGGTTTTGCCTGGGGTAAGAAGTTGTTATTTGATTGTTTGTTACAGAAAATCATACATTTTTGGTTTTGTTTTTCAGGGTGGCGGATATGCTCGTCGGTCTATTCTACAGGACAGTGACACATGCATGACATACTACTACAAAGATGCTCAGACAATGTATGAGTTTTTCTTACGAGGAATGCGAGTGTCAAGTAGGTCAACTAGTTATTTAAAGATGTTAAAAGCACCAGTAGTTTACCCTCATTTTAAAGTTGTATCATCATGTGTGAGATCTTTACATTTTTGGTTTTATTTTTATAGAGAATGGTCCTTGTTTGGGATCACGTAAACCAGGCAAGCCATATAAATGGCTTTCATATAAAGAGGTATGAGAAAAAATTAATTTGAAACCTTATTCCACAACTAGTTTATGCTTTTTTCTCTATATGTTTATTTATCCCTGTCTCGTTTGTATTTTATTAGATATGAGTGTGCTTTTGAGAAAGTTATGTATTTTTGTATGATGCTCATGTGTGTAGGTAGCAGACAGGGCAGAGTTCGCAGGTTCAGCGTTACTCCACAGAGGTCACAGTCAAACAGGAAACAAATACATTGGCATCTTTGCCCAGAACAGGCCAGAGGTAATCACATGCACACAGTCACAGATTTCAAAATCTTATGTTATTAATTTGATTACACATTAATTGATAGGTTTGATTGCTACATTGATTGCTTTGCTAAATATACAGCAGGTGTGGCAACACTTTCTAGTTCTGTTTTGTTCATTTTATATTAATGCTTTATAAGATTATCTTATTTTTGCATTCCACAACTGATTCAGTTTTGTGCACATTTCTGCAGTGGACGATTTCAGAGCTGGCATGTTACACATATTCACTGGTGGCAGTGCCGCTGTATGATACACTTGGTACAGAGGCCATCAGCTATGTCATTGACAAAGGTGAGCAATAAATGCAAGAAAAAATGAAATATTTTTAGTGAGGACTTTCAAAATACTTTGTAGAACCACTTTTGTGTCCTATTCTAGAAAAGTGTTTTGTTCCCTGCAATAGAAAATCCTATTAATTAGATCATTAGTAATCCTATTTTTAATTATTAGAACTCTTGGAATAGTTTTTAGCATGATAATTGATATCACAATATGTACTGGGTCTTGGATGGCTAGATCGACAGAGCATACATCCCATAGCAAATCTTGACAGGTGGAGCTGGGAAGGTGGAGGGTTTTATAGGAACTCTAATAGGAACGCTGCAGGGACAGCTTACAGCGAACACTGAAACAGGTTATTTATTAGCTGATTAAATCAGCTGAGGCCAGTCAACATGCAAACATGTAAAATCATGATGTGATAAAAGAATTAATAAATTAATTGTAAATGTTTCATATTTAATCACATTTAAGTATTTCATTAATTGATAGAACTATTTTTAATTTCATTTGAAGATTTTAAAGAAGTTGTGTTGACTTTGTAACATGTTGTTGAAACTGTGAGAAATTTGTAACAGAGCTTTTGTTGTAGCCACCATCTCTACTGTGATCTGTGACATCGTGGATAAGGCTCGTCTGATCCTGGACTGTGTGTCTGGTCGAAAACACAGCATCACAACCATAGTGCTCATGCAGAACTTTGACAGTGAACTGACTGCACAAGCACAACAGAAAGGCATTGAGATCCTGAGCCTCAAGGAGCTGGAGGTTTAATTACACACACACATACAAACACACTTACTTAAACACCCTTGGTAAGCAGAGATCCAGTTAATCTTGTATTTGTACTCCACTTAATGAAGTCTTTCTTTTGGCAGGCTATTGGCAAAGCGAACTACAAGACACCCACTGTGAGTGAAACTAAGTGCTGTATTGATTTACAGACTTGTAACTTTATGTGAATAATTAATTGATTCTTTGATTGCTTTATTGTTTCTTTTCTTCATGGTCATTTAATGAATCTTAGAATTGATTTGATTTCTAGCCACCTAAACCAGAGGACCTGGCACTGATTTGCTTCACAAGTGGAACTACAGGTAAAAGTGTTTATATATGTATTTATTTTTGTAACTATTTAATTGTGATTAATCTTAGGATTATTGTAGTCAACACTTTAACGCATTTTTGTTCTTTTTAATTAAAGCAAATAAAATTTATGCAAATGTGGCTACAATAATTATTGAGTACTTGAATTGTATTTGAGAAACGGATCAGTCTGATTCATGAACAAATCATTCAGACTGGTTTTATGAACATGCACCAACTGAATGTGCCAAGGAGAACTTGATTTTCAGTGAATAATGACTATTCCTTTAGATGTCTAGAAGACCTACAGCACCTCAATCATATATTTCATGTCTCTTTCAGACGTTGCCTCATCATATCCTGTCATGTTTTGGCATTGTAAGTGCTCCACAGTTTGTTTGTTTTTCCTCCAACAGGAAGTCCAAAAGGAGCAATGCTCACACATGCAAACGTTGTTTCCAATTGTTCTGCTTTCATGAAGGTTACAGAGGTAAGCCAAGAGAATGTGATGTGCTATAAATGTTAAAATTAAATTGTAGTGAAGTATATCTGAAAAAAAACGAGCAACAATGACAATCAGTGAGATTTAAATGACTGATCACATCTGTGAAGTGTTTAGGAGCATCTTTCCTTCATTTTGTTTGTCAGTTAATACATGTTTTCTTCAAATCAAGCTCTGTCTTTCTGTTCTGTTCACCTCTTCTTGTGTCTCATTTCCTCATTTAATTATCTGTTTTCTGTCTTGTGTTGATATGTTTGTGTATGTGTATGTGTGTGTGTGGTTAGGGGTTGCTGAAACCTAGTCCTCAAGATGTGCTCATCTCCTTCTTACCGCTAGCGCATATGTTTGAAAGAGTAGTGGAGGTATGCTGTATTTCACACTGCATGTGTGTGTGTTTTTTACAGGTTCACTGCATGCTCAACCAGACAGACATTCACATATCTTACCTACCACTAGCACACATGTTTGAGAGAGTGGTCGAGGTATGTATTATGCATGCGCACCATAATTAAACAATGTTTTCATTTAAGTTCTAAACAGTTTGTAACAAAGTTAGTTTGTGGTGCACTTAAAGGGATAGTTCACCCAAAAATAAAAAAATCTGTCTTTAATTACTTACCTTTATATAGTTCTAAACCTTTATATAGTTCTAGACCTTCATTCATCTTCAAAACATAAATGAAGGTATTTTTGATGAAATCTGAGAGCTTTCTGACCCTGCGTAGACAGCAATCTAAGTGATGTTGATAAACAAGTTTCGGGAGGAGCACTGACGCATGATTAGCCGCGGCAGCAACCACTTTCCTAATCAGTCTAATTCCATCTCGTCCAATTAAAAATCCATATGCCTTCCCCTTAAATAAGCCCGTTTCCTTCCCTTCCACATCTCGTTATGCATCCCTCCTCCACCCCTTCTCCACCTCATTCTCCTTTTGCGTCTTCCTTCCGGGGGCGAGCGGAGTTCGAGCCGGACCTCCCGGTTCGCTCCCTGGTCAGCACGCCAAATACGCTTAATTGTTTATCATAAGGAAACGTGAACTCGTGAATAACCACTTTCAAGGCCCAGAAAGGTAGTAAGGATATCATTAACACAGTCCGTGTGACATCAGTGGTTTA
>JAUMHE010000042.1:9820795-9838922 GCA_032359235.1 Enteromius mattozi
TTGCTGTTTTCCCCACCTGTAAGTCGCTTTGGATAAAAGCGTCTGCTAAATGAATAAATGTAAATGTAAATGTAATACACATTAAAAACGTGGCATTTGTTGCAACCAGTGATTAGTTTTAGATTATTTTAATTACTGATTATCATAGTACTGTCTTTTTATGCATCGCGTTGCATCACGCCTCGTAAACATAACACCACATCTACATTTGTGATTAGAGTAACAACAAACAACAACAAGCACTAACGTTCCCTTTCACTGTTAAAAATTCACGTTTGAATTGTAAGTAGCAGGTTCTTTTAATAAGAAACGTCACTTACTTAAAGGTTGTGAATCAGAAGCACCAGACTGTCCTTGCAGAGGTAGAACTGCTCCACTTTATAGTCTCTGTGCACAGCCAGCATATGTTGCTCTGCAGGCTTTAGGAGTCAGTCATTCATAAATTGCTGAACACACTCTAATATTTGGGTTGAACTGTTCTGGAACAGTGTTGTGAATAAACTTGACCACTTCTAGTTATGTCTCGTTATGTCTAGTTATGCTATTCCGCCTTCTTTCTTTGTGTAAACATTTGGGCGGTGTTAGAATGTTTCTCATCAAAGCCTTAACCTTCATAGGTCAACAAATTCAAATGAATCTCAAGCAGTAATGATTTTTACCACATCAACATGATAAACCCAACACAAAAGAGTCATAAACCCCAAAAACATGTGCACAAGCAGGTCTAGCCAAAGCCAGATGCAGGGCACTGAAATCTGTGAATGTGACAACTGTAACTGATTCGACTTGAAAGGTTTTAGGGCCCAACAATGGCTTTAGCTAAGCAGGGCTAACCGCGAGACGCTTTGAAGAGCTGCAGCGCAGACTCACAGTGTCATGTCACTGTCTTTGTGTTTGAAAATTTTGTCAATAAGAAGGAGGGAGAGTTGGATGGTGGGGGCTTCGGTTCAGGATATTTGTGGCGGTTAATTTTGCATGCAGGAATGTATGTGTGCGGTGGTATCATTGGCCAGAGTGGTCTGCTTGATCACAAGAGAGTTCCGACAGTGTTGCCTAAACATATCCTGGGAGGGGGGTTGGTGAGCCGGTCACAATGCAGGCTCTGTTCGAGAGAGCGAGGGCACAAACACGGCCCTCAACCAGAGAGCCCCGCTCTTCACTGACCTCTTTAGGACCATATGCAAAGATTTATTCACGATTCGACAGGAAATCAGCACATAAACTGTGCAGGCTGTTTGGAGGTGATATAAATGTTGTAGAGATGATGTGTTTTAAACTTTCTGCCATATGCTGATTAAAGCAAATGCAAAGTTTGAAATAAACTGACAGTAAGTCTGAAAAACCTCACATTACTGAAAGGTGTGGTTAATGTTCTTGTGGGATAAACCTATAACTGAATTAAAGAAAGACAGTCAGACTGTCAGAGAAAGCAAAATGAAAATGCAGGGAGCCAGACAGCTTCATCCTCCTCACACGTTCCAGAAATGAGACAATGGAAGATTCCAGGAACCCTGGCCAAAAACTCTCCGTCCGGCAGGCCAAGGAATGTCTGCCAGCATGTTGTGACGTGAGGTATTTGAAGAACATTTAGGGAACCTTCAGACATCAAAAAATGTCTACAATAGCTAACCTGAATCTAACCAGAAAAACTGCCTGAAGCTTGCTAGTTTAACCCTTTTGCCTAGTACAGCTTATAACCTGGCACACACAAACTTGTACAGAACATACCAACAAATATACCTCAAAAAATTATTGCAAAACACGATTTTTGGATTAATGACTTTCGCTTGACTAGCAAGATGTTGTGCTCCTTTTTTAATCCTGAAGCTTATTCAGGAAAGACCTTTGGGACCTACAGTGACAGTGCAGCCAAAGAAGGAAGCTCAGTTTGGATAGTGGGAAATGCTTGGGTTGCTTTTCCTTCTTTGCCATCAGCGTAATATACATGTACAAAAAAATCTGAGCCATTTTTTGCCCATCATAGTGATCTCAAAAAAGCTCAGGCCTCTATGGTGAACACACAATGCTCTGCTTCCATAAACACTTCATTAGCAATTCAATTACCTGCGTGCTGACAGATCTGGTGCCATCTGTTGCGTCCACCGTCAGGTTATAATGGGATTTCTGCTCTGCGTCCAGCGCTTGGGCCACAATCACCGTCCCACTCGCCTTCCCCACCTCAAATCGACTGTCAGAATTACCACCTGTTGAGAGGAGGTTTTCACCACAACCAAAATGGACAGGAAATTAGATGGCCATCATCACAAGTTACGCAGTTGAAGACAGGAGGGCGAGAAAGAGAACGGCACAGGTGGCAAAAGTCATAGTGTCGTGTTTGTGGTTTCACAGCAACTGTTTCGCACTTTTTTTGTATGCCACAATAATGGCTGACTGACATACATTCTGCCATATTGCTGCCTTAGTGTGTAAAAAATCCCACAAGATAAAACAGGGTCCACAATAAAAAAAGAGGAAACATATTTAATTACACAGTTTTAAATAAAATTATAATTTAAATAATTTCACTGGCACTAATTTCATAATATTAGTAGGTAGTAAAGCAGATTTGTTAAACATATTTTAAGAAATAATATTTAAATACTATGTCAGACTACAGAAGGTTTCTTATGAAGAATTACATTCTTTTTTTCTTTTAAATTAGGACTCATACAATGAAGCTTTCTTTAAGTTCTTTATATAAAGACAACTAATAGTTATGTCCCCAAAAAGATATATAAATATATTTTAATACAGAAATAAAATAATCCTAATAAAAGAGGAGCACTTAAGATACTGTGTAAATGCTGGAATAAAGTAAAAGATTAAATATAGTAATATATGCACATAAATATGCAGTATCCTTGACCTATACAGGCTTAACCAGCATTTTAAAATATTTATTTGGCATTCTGAGATTGGAGTAACTGCATGACATTAAAAACACCAACAGTATTGCCAATGAATGTTTTCCATATTTTACATGAAAACACTGGTCATTTGATTTCTGCAATTTTATGTGCATTTGCTTTCATTAATTCTTATTATACAAATGTATAAGTCATTTCTTTTTTTATCTTTTCAGCAGCCAATGAATTACCAGCAATATGTTTTTTTTCTGACTGTATGACCAAACACAAATATCGAAATAATAAAAACCCATACATGAAAGAAAATGAGTGCACTGGGCCTTCAAAGTGAACAACACTAAGTGCATAGGCTGGCAAGGAAAACAAGCTATTCTTTATGTATCTCATAAAGTGGACAGAGACAAATAATTTTGATTTAATGATCTAAATGTAACTCTTTCATTGCCAGCTCGTAAGCACTTGAAAGAGAATCAACACTTGGGACCTGGTGCAACCAATGTGGAACAGTTACAACAGTGTAAGTACAAAAGCACATGACAGATCTCATAATGGCCACGCACAGTAGAATTAGGAGATCTGCGGCAGATACCTTCTGCAGTGCAGTTCAGGTCACAAGCCATCTGAACGATGTAAAACAGCTCTTTAGCCGCCATGTCCTCTTCCAAAGCCAAGAAGAGGAGCAAGGAGACAGACAAGAGGAGGAATGCGGGAGGAGAGAAGCAGAAGAAACCAAACCATTCCAAAATTAAGAAGCAGGAAAGAGAGAGAAAGTAAAAGCTGTCAGTGAAAGTTTGGTTAAAAGATAAAGGGACATGAAGAGGATGCAAACTATTAAGTCATATTATGACAGTTCTATTGAGAAGATAAACACAAAGATAGAGGTTATTTCATGCAAAGAAACTTCCTCCAAAGAGGCTCATTAGAAGATTTCATCATCTTAGTTTGTTAGAAATCTGTAAACTAACAAAGGCGCTTATTAGAATCCAATTTTGAGCGTGTAAAGGCCAAACCAACACAAATTTCAAAATCTACTTCCACCATACCTGTTATTTCAAACCAGACTGGTATATCCACAGATTCCATAGAGATGACCCCGACCATGTGTGCCACGGGGTCACTTTCCATGACAGAAAAGGAGTAAAATGGCTCGTCAAATGCCAGAGGAACCTCACTCGGCTCCGGCTTGGGGATCCATTCAATGTGTAGACGGCAGGTGGATGATTTCTGGGGTCGACCATTATCCACTGCTTTAATCTAGTGGATAAACAAAACAAAATATGTCAAATCAAATAATACAATTGCAACGTAAATTACCTTGGAAATAATATTAATTTGAGCAAGTCTATTAGCAATACCAAAAATGAAGACCTCAAGCACAATCAGGGAGAAATACTACTAAATGTGGGAAATACAGAATGCTACCAGAACACCTGTCACTGTGACTTTGGAAAGCGACAGATGTTAGGTAATGAAACAATGGGAGGTCTGGTAAAAAAAATGTCACCGGCCACATGGGCTGGCAGGAAGTTCACTTTAAACTCGTAAAACCTCCATCAAAGGGACATTCAGGAAAAATGTAGTGTGTGTCAAATCTGTGAGCTCAGGTTTCTACGTTCCAAGTCATAATAATGGCCTCCTCAAACGCTGTAACTCAAGCTAGTAAGCAAATACATTTGCAATAAAGAGAATCCAGTTTTTCATATCTTGCTATTTGCACATTTCTAATCTTTCAAAAAGTGCTAATACAAACCGACAGAATATGTGCTATAGAAATGGCTATATGCTCACCGTTAAGATATCATAATCTCCAGCAGAAGAAAACTTCTTAAAGGAAACCATGCCAGTTTTGGGCTCAATGAAGAACTTTCTCTGTTCGTCTCCATCCTCGATGCTATAAGAAATCTCAGCGTTTGGCCCTTCATCTCGATCTGAAGCGATAACGCGGTACACGGGATCTCTCCTGAGTGCACGCTCTTTCTCTGGCTTTTCGCGCTCTGGGAGTTTGATTTTGTATACTTTCTCCATAAACTGTGGTTTGTTGTCATTTTCATCCAGGACTTTGACGATGACACGGACAGTAGTGGACTTCACAGGAATGCCTTGATCAGATACGGTGATCTGTAAAATAAGCATATAGAAAGCAAACTATTTTCCACATTTGTAATTAAAAGAATATTGGAGTGTATTTTAAAACAAAATGATTTCAGTCTTTTTACTTCAAAATATTGTGTTTAATTCAGTCTTTCTTGCACTTTCTTTGAAACAATTTTCACACAGGAACTGTCACAAAATATTACAAAGTACATCCCACATCAAACGATGGATATGAATAGACAGAGAGATAGACATATTATAGATTATATTCTTTAGACCAATTAGTAGCCCACAGACTAGTTGGTTTTGAAAATATGTACCGCTTCTTAAAAGTTTGATTTGTTTGGGTAGAAAGCTTAAGGGAGTTGACAGAAAAGCCTGTAATCGAGGGGGCGGAAAGATTCATTCACTCTGTACTAGTTTTCTTTTTTCCTTTCATGTCGAATAACCCCAAAACCCAAGAGAGCCGGTGTCATAATGAACATTTTCAATTAGAGTGACAAAACGAGCCGTACTAAGAGAGGTGCACAGGACAATAATAGAACACACACAAGAATATCTGACACAAGTGATTGAAAACCTTCATTATAGCGAGAGCTTCAATCAATCGCTGTTCAGAGGTAAAGAAAAATCTCCTGTTCAGAACACGGGGGCAAGTGTTCCTATCTAAGTCAATTGGCTGACAAAATTGAAGTAATTCCCCGTGCGCTTAGCTGTCAAGCAATCTTTTCAGAGTCGTGCAGCAAGGTGGGTAGGGGTTTCCGGAGGTGAGAACAGACTGCTATGCATTTTTCTGTATGATTACAGAATGACATTTTTCCTAGATAATTTCTCTTTTACAACATCTGATGAAAAATATCATCATGAATGCGATAGCCAGACAGGTTACATAGTCACAAAATAAACGTGATTTAGATTTTTCTCAATGCTAGTCCAACTGTCTAATCTGAATGTGTTGTTTGCAGACTAAGAAATTATTACTTTACATTAAAAATGTCCTTAATGCTACACTGTAGTACCAATAAAAAACAAATCAAAAGTTCACAAAAATGCACACCAGTTTTAAGAGCAAAGCACTTTTGTTAACAATATTAACAGTAAAATGTACAGGAGCTGTTCCAAACAAGCAGTGACAACAGCATTAAGCAGACGCTGGTGGTTTGTTGAGCATATACTCATGCTCAGAACGCCGTGTCCAATCTCAGCTGGTATCCGTTAACCAGCTCATTAATTTCCTCTGGATATCTTCAGTTAATCTCGGAAAATGCCCATTTGAGGCAGCTTAATGGTACGCTGGTGCATAAGCTGATGAATGCAAACACACACAGAGATGCAGACATTCACACTATTTCCTGCTAATGAACTCAGCAGACTTGTGTAGCTTTGAATGCAAAATACAAAACTACTGCAGTCTATGGCAGAAGCAGATAAAAAAACAGGCCAGCACAGACATTTAAAAGCATCTGTTCAACACTCTGTAAAAGCAGTACACCGTTTGGTGTGAACAGCAAGTAGACCTATAATGTGTATTTGTTTCCAAAGCTGTCCAGTGCCATCCAACTGTTGGCTAAACAAATTTAATTGAACAGGAAGACAAGGGACTCGGTCAGCTCCAACAGTCCACTCTCCTGACTCGAGCTTGTGTTTGTACGCCTGCAATGCGCTGCTTTTTTTTAAAACCTCTTCCAGCAACTGGAAAGAATTCAGACAGTTGAAATTAAATTTCCAGTTCAATAAAAAATACCATGTCTGCTTTGAACATCAATTATATAACTAGATTTTTACATTTTCTGTGGTGATTGCCTCAGTCAAATTGTCCACAGGGTGAAAATCAAGCTTGACTGCCTAAAGCTACAGCACATCTCTCCTCAACAAAAAGCAAGATTTGTAGTCTTAAGTTACATTTATGCATTTTGCTTTATGCAAAGTAGCTTACAAATTTTCCTCATGCTTTCCATTGACTTGTTTGAGCTATCATGATGCTATCAATCCCAATCATAGCAGGATAGGTTACAAATCCTGCAAGTATGAATAATAGAGGTGTTTCAAATGTGATCAAATTTGTGCTTTTGAAAACACCTTTTAGATGAACAATTCTCTTTGGTTTCTACGCACTGACTGATATAGATTCTAAATGTCTTACCACGCCATTCATTAAAAAAACCCTCAAAACAACCATGTTTGTGAAAAAGGTTCTGCTGACCGATTGAACAAATAGAAAGGGATGTGTAATTTGTTGTTCAGAGTTATGAAAAACAAATGTGTTGGTTGAATGATTCAATGACTCACTAATAACAAATACACTAAACATAGTGCTGTAACAAAGTAATCTGCAAAAAGAGATTGCACTGTAAATGACCAAATCAGTGACCAAATCTGAACAAATCTTTTAGGTAAGATTCAAAAGTGTCAGTGGAATAAATCACCACTAATAGGTACAAGCATTTTAAACATTAGAAATGTGTTTTGAGCTTTTTGCTGCAGCCAAAGTAGTAACACATTTCACATGCCTGGAAAACAACGCCCTACATCTTCAGACACTCAGGGTGTATTCCCAGAAATAAATTTCATTTCTTTGCAAATCAACTTAAGTGAATCGTGGGCATATTTTCCTGTTTGGTTTTATAAGTTCAAAGAGCACCAGGGCAGACTCTCTGATGATCTGTGCATGCCTCAACATGTTCCGGAGTAGCTTTCTCTCTCTCTCTGTTCTTTATTTTCTCGAATTTCCCTCCCTTCCCCCTCTAGGAGCATTTGCACCTTACACCTTCTTTCCTAGGCCTTAAGTGTGTGTGAAAGTTTGCAGGGCGCTCTCCCATATATCTCTCACACACATACACACTCAAATGCCCTCACCCTGGCCCCGTATAACTGCCTCTTCCTCCCCCCAAGAATGTGCTGCCTCCAACTAACCTCAGCGAGCCCCTGAGCACCAGCTCATTCCCCCGTCTCCTGCGGTGCTGTGCCCAGCAGGATTGTACTGCCCCTGGGAGAGAGACAGCCAGACTCCTGGGCGGAAGGCTGGGTGAGACAAGACCCCTGGAGGGAAGATGTCAATAAAGAACTTCCTGTTGCTGGACCCCTGACTAAACACCAACCAAAAACGCAAATTGCCGGGGTTGTCATGACTACTACAGTGGGCCACCGGAGCTGTGCGGGAAAATACAAGGAGAAACAGGATCCAGAAGAATGTGTGTGAACAGTGACTGGACTGATGGTCATTTGTTTATTAGTCTTTCCCTCAGCCGGTCTAAAGCGGCGCGGTAATCAAATTAAGCATGAGATCATAACAGTCCCAGAAGGTGTTTAAACAGAGAAGAAGACTGTGAAAAACAGGTTGTGAGAAACGTATCCAGATTTCCCATTATGATCTTTCTGTTTTCATGGACTAGATATTAACTGACTAGTCAGTCTGCTGAGTTTTTCCATTTATTTTCATATTATTTCAGTGGCAATGATGCAAGGATAAATTTAAGGCCACTGCAGGCTAATGAACAATTCAGTGTGCCTGTTGAGTTCGTCTAGTACCTCAAAGCTATTTTATTGCGAGAAAGAATTTTTAATGGGTAGTCTATTCACTGGCTCATCTGTTGAATCGCTTCATGGTGAATCGCTTCAAGTTGTTTGAACTGTTATTATGACCATAATTTTTTAATATATTTTTTTGTTACACAGTAGTATAGAAAGCAAAACTATATACAGTGTATATATATATATAGTATACTATAGGTTTTGACACAAAACATTTTGTGCATAATTGTTCTTTGTGTTGGTAATCTTATGTTTTATAGGGTAGTTACGTTTTGTGCATTTATAAGATATTTAGAGTTGCCAAAGAGATAGACTTGTCCATTGCTTCCTAAAATGCCTCATTTAAACATGCCCACACATATACATCACTGTTTTGGACTATTTGCATAACACTGTCCAAACGTTTCCGCAAAGAAAAAAAAGCACAAGTTATGTTCTCACTGTAGTATTTTTGCCGCTGCTGCCATGTCGTGGTGACATGGTGTTTCCAAATATAGTAAGGGGCGTAACATTTCCATCACACACTTGATTACTTGATCAGGTTACAGTGTGCAAGCTTTTGTGCTAAAAACAAGGTGCATAAATTCATGGCGGCAATAAATGTTGTTTAAAGTCAGGGCTGGCTACCAATTTATGCAGTTTCACTTTAAGTATTCGATTTAAAAAGTGCAATTAAAAGGGTAAAAGACAATGTCAGGTGAAAAGCATTCCTTAAAGCTCCTTACATCTAAGACAGCTAATATATGGCATCCAAGTCAATTGAAACTATACGCACCACCAAACTCCAGTCTTAACAGTTAAAAAAAAAGCTTAGTTAATTAAAAACCAGAGGAACAGATTTAACCTTGAGGGGATCTTGGCACTACTAATATTTAGCTGAATTGTTGGCATTAGCTAATTACAAGTCTACTGTCTATCGGTCAGCAGGCTTTGCTTTGAAGTCAAGAGGAACTCCTCACATCACTGAGGCATGGAGAGAAGAAGGGAGGATAGACACTGGATAAGCGTATGCTGCAGGGTGTACCATCCTCCCTAGTTTTATTTCCTGTCGGCATCCTTCCTGTCATTTACAATACAATTAGGGTCACAGAAATGGGCATAAAAAAACTAGTAAGGGCTGGTGCAAATTTGCTAATTAAATGAGATGCCACAGGGTTTGAACTGAATTTGAATCTGTAACAATAATTAAAAGAGCATCAATCTGTGCATAACTTGAAGTATCAGCAAAGTATGGTTGGGTTTTTGGTGAAGGAAGGGAGCGGGTGGTAAAGAGTTACTGAGAAAGAGAGGGAGAGAGAGAAAGAGAAGGTGATAGAAGCTTGCAGCTCAATTAAAATCCACAAGTATAAACTTTAGCTGGGCAGGGTGACGCTTCCTGTTCTGGCCTGCCTAATCCTGAGACGGTACACTGAGAGAGAACAAAGGCAAACCCCCACATGCATATACACACACACACCTACCCTCCACACACACCGGATATCTAAATCCCCTCAGAAGCACTTTGGAAGGAATGGAGGGGGAAGAATGCAGTCCGCTCACGTGCGCTTGTGCCGTGGGTCTAAACAGTCAAAGTTTTTTACTCATCTGTTTCCCTCCTTTTTTTTTTCTTTTCTCCCAAGATTTCTCTTTAAAATACATTCTATGTTAAAGTTCAACTGAAATTACATTATATTTTAATATGTGGCACAGTTGTGTGGGGTCAGTAAGAATTTTGAAAGAAATAACACTTATTCAGCAAGGATGCATTCAATTAAATAAAAGTGACAAAAATATTTCAAATGTTCTTTTGAAACTTCTATTCATTCAAGATTCCTGAAAAACAATCACAATTTCCACATATATATTAAGCAGCACAGTTTTCAACACTGATAATTTTAATAAATGTTTCCCAAGCACCTGCAAATCTGCATATTTAAAATGATTTCTGAAGAATCATGTGATATTGATGACTTGAATAATGGCTGCTGAATATTCATCCTTCTCAACATATGAATAATTTACATTTGAAATTGAAAAAAAGTTTTTTTTTAAACTGCAATATTACATGACAATATTACTGTTTCAACTGTGTCTTTGATCAAACGACTGCAGCCTTGGCTGTTATAAGAGGCTTTATTTTAAACACATAAATCTCACTGTCCCCAAACTTTTGAATGCTAGCATATACTGTCATTTTTAGATTTAAAAATATAATTTTATAGAATGCAATTGCTTTTTTTTTATGACTTCTCTAAGTATGAGTTTCTAGGATTGTTTGCTCTAAGAAGTGTTGTGGTCAGTGGATGTATCCAGGTGTTTTTACCTCCAGAATATGTTCATCCTGTTGTTCTCTGTCCAGCTTCCGAGATGTGGTGGTGACCAGACCTGCAAACACATGAACACAATTTATAACCACATTAAAGCTTAGCATTTTAACAATCTTGTACCCAGACATTCTCAGAAAAGATTTATTTAGCTACAGAGTGCAATATTTTGAAGTAAACACACACACACAAATGTTAAATACCACAGATTCAACCACACTTTACAACCACACTTTAAAAACATACTTAAACTACCTGAAAACAGACAACACAAACCTCACAACTACCTTCAACCAAACACACAATGCTGATAATAAACACCTTCAAGCACTGAAAGATGAGTGAAATGCCAATTCAACCATCACTGCTGTATTCCAATCTGTTCTGGGTGTGGGTTCTTCTGTGGTGGGTTTTAGAAGATTTCTCTCAAGGGCTTTACATTAGAAGAAAAAAAGATCTGAGTACAATGGAAATCCAATTGGAAGTGAATTCAAGTGTCGAACCCAGTAAAGAGAGTATAAACAGGCAGACAGGGATCGAACAACAATGCAAATGAGCAAACGTTTCTGTAAAGTGCGTCTCGATTGCAGATAATAAGCAGACTTGTGTTTCTCCGTCAGTATAATTGTACATTAGATGGGGCAGAGTGCACGGCAGACGTTGCCAGCCCCGGCCACACGAGAGACGCCTGCCGACCGCACCGCGTCTGATTAGTGCAGAAAAAGGATTTCCGAAACCAGAAGCCATCAATGGCGCACATGCAGGCAGCAGAAATAGCCCGGCCGCAACACGCCTCCTGCTCCTGGTCAAAACTGTGCTAGGCTGCAAACCATCTCTCTCTTTTGCTCTTTCAGTCATACATGGGAATGAAAATAAACTCTGAATGTGGGCAGTCATCAAAATCTCTGCACTTTAAAACGTTATATTTAAGGCAAAGCTACATTTATAGACCAAGAGCTTGACTGGAATGGAAAAGGACATTAAATAGGCATATTTAAATAGAGATATGTTTTTATAGGAATTAACAGGACCTTTTTTCACTTTTAGGCTAAAAAGTAATAATATTTAACCGATATTCTGATTTAATCAAAGTTAGGCAGCTTTTAAGCGTCTCTCAGTGGTTTTGGTGTTCAGAATACGCAAATATGACTCTTACTTTTTCCTTAACTAAATACAATTTCATGACTATATATTACACACGCTGGATGATTACTGAGGTAAAAAATATCTCTCAAGCAAAATTAACCTCATTCCCCTAGATGTCATTACACGTGAGCAGGCTGCTGGATGGACCTTAAGAACATGCTGCTAAAAAGATGCCCGTGTTCGTACCCACAATCCATTTCTTCCCTGGCCAAAAAAACAGTGGTCTACTGCCTTGCGGGCTAAACGTGGCCCAAGAAAATTACAGTTTAGCCATTTTTGGAAAAAGAAAAACAAGAACGTTGAAGCTGAGAGATGCAAGAGCAAATGTGAAAAAAGAAAGAAAAAGAGTGAAAGAAAGAAAGAAAGAACTAAAAAGAAAGAAAGTTGATCAAACTAAGGATGAATCCTTCTTCATGTTGACTTCAACATTAACTTATTGGTCTTTCTGTTTTCTGTTTTTGGTCTAAATGAAAATGCAAATTCACTCTTTGCCACAAGGTGCCACTTTTGGAGCGTTAAAAAGCTCACAAACACTGCTTTAAATGAAATCGACCAATCGCCGGAGAGGTTTGGAAAAAACTAATCGTTGAACAAATCGTTGACCAATAAGGTAAAAATAAATGCAGGTGAGAAAATGAAAGTGTTTTTGACCTTGCATGCATGTCAACCTGTTGTTTGGGACACCCAAAACCAAAACATAAACCTTAAATAACCCATAATAGGGGTACTTTAAAAGAACCATTTTTTTCTTAGTGTCAAGAACATTTTCATAATCTAAGAACTGTTTTCTACTGTAGAGTGCAATAGAAAGGTCCCATGGATTCTTCATGGAACCATCTATGCCAAAAAAGAGCCTTAATTTTTAATCCTGTATGGTATAGTTTGGTCAGCCAGCACTGCATTTCCAGAGAAAGTTAGTCAACCCAGGAACGCTAGTTAAGAAGCCTATTGGGGAATGGGATGAATCGTGTCCTGTTTGCAGGAATCTCATTTCATTATCCGTCAGATGATGTTTACCCTCATTGTTTCTGAGAAAGCAAATGAATTTCGCCCAAAGATTTCATTATTTGATCTGTCTGCGTAGTCTGAGGTACTTACAGCTCGAGCTTGTCTCGCTGAGCATAAGCGCGTGACCCTCGGCTAAAATCGCCTCTGCTAACCACTGAACTCCTACAGTAAACACATACTGAAATCTTGCATATAATGATAGCACTGCCACACTGCCTCTGGAGAAAAGAAAAGGATAAAATCAGACAGAAACCAGCAAAAAGAGAGCATCCAAGTATCTGGGTAAATGACACTCTGCCCTTTCCTCTAAAACACTTTTGCTAGGCAGAAAAAGAAGCGCTATTTTCTCTTTCTGGCTCTCTTGAACTCTCCCTCACTTAGATGGAAGGCCATTGATGGACTTTAGAAGAGGTATCGTTTAGCAGACAGGAATGCAACACCTCGTATCTGAGACCGAGATGCCACATTCCTCATTAAGGGTCTCGCACACATGTTAAAGCACACACACTTACAGAAACATATATGCACCTCTCTTAAGAAGAGATGAATGTACATACAAAACACTCTCAAGGCCCACTAACAAGCACAAAACAGTCTACGCCACAGCTACATAGATAAATGAGCGCACACACAAAGACATGCACTACAGTGGGCAGACCTGGGCAACGTTCCCAAATGCAACCAACCCCTCCTTCCCATTCTAACACATACTGTGTTTGTGAATGGCAGCCATTTCAGAGCGCAGAGACTGAGAGAGAAGGGCAGCACTTGAGTTGAGAAAGAAGTATTTGCTAGATTTGTGTCTCTCAGAAAGAGCCTCACATTAGCTTTACACCATTAACCTCCTACAGAACACTCAATAGAGCCTATCAAAGAGACCCTCTGCCACACTCGCACACACAAATATGTGCTCGGATATGTGCCTTTACACTGACAGTGTTTTGTAGCTAAAAACTGAGTGATTCATTGTTAATGAGTTCACAAATGGAGATGACATAAGCAACAGCGGTAACTACTAGGTATGCACCGGTATTAAGCAATATGCAGATTATTATTATTTCTCAAACTAGGACCTCTCAAACTCATTGGCGGATAAAGCAGACGTCATCTGAATAAATCCCATCAGTCTTGTCGAGTGGCTTCAGCTCAGTCTCCACATTTAGCAACCAAAGGCCCCTGGAAATGGGGCAGCTGATGGTAGGAAATTCCTATCTGAGAGTGACTGAGATTACTAACACTGAGCTTTCAGACCTCCGCTCTATTTTGTGTACTAACTCCATTTAGAGTGTGGGTCAGAGAGAGAGAGAGAGAGAGAGAGAGAGAGAGAGAGAGAAAGAGAGAGAGAGAATGAACAAGAATAAAGAGACAAATCCCCGGAAGATAATGTCTCTTTCAAAACATTCTTTTTGATTTGAGTATTCCAGAGCTCAAGGATCACTCATGCATGGAGACAACCTGGATTTACAACACTAAATCACTGCATTCTCACCTCTGTGTGAGCATATGCGCGCAAGGTCATGTTAGCTTTAAGACATTGATTTTTTTTCTACATCACAAGGTATGGCACACTGCCACAAAATTTATCTGTCCTGTCCTTCAAGGCTGAATTGTTTTTGCAATTGCATTTGCAAGCAATTGCATAAAAGTCATAAAACAGAAATGTGTTTTTTTCCTTAAGTTCTTTTTTTTATAATTTCATTTTGGTTAAATGCCATTTATAAGGTCTATGGTTAACATAAGCTCAAGATATTTTCACACTTTCTTCTATGACATAAAATACATCAACAATATCCCACTTGTGTTTTTTTGAAGCTTTGGCATATCCTAAAAAAGGGATGTGACTAACAAGCGGCATTACATTAAATGTTATTACACCAAACAGAAAAACTCACTAGTATTTCCTTTCTTTTACAGCATCATTGCATTTATACTCGCACATTTGCTAGCAATTTAAACTACACCTATAAAACTTTGTTTTAAAAGTTTTTGGAAGCTGATGGGGGGGTGATGTTAAAGTCATGTTACCATTTTTGGAGTTTGTTTTTAGCCTAGCATCAGCCTCAAACATGCCATTGGTCCAATCAGAAGCTGACATGTCAGGTCATTCAATTAAACAGCCAAGTGGAAGTCAGTCTTTAAATGGTTTAAATAGAATTGCATATTGAACTGGAATAGAAAAGATCACCCTGAGGGGAGTAATGTATACTAACATTCACAAGCTTCTCTTACAATGGCAAATCACATTGTTTATTATTTGTCCATGTAACATATGCAAAGATTCTGTCGGAGGTCAAACGCTTTCATGGACTCATGGTTGCTTGGCTGGGTTGAATATCAGGGAAATTTCTGGTGTGTGAAATCCGTAGGTTAGCAGTAAACAAGCAGGACAGGTGTGCCGGTGGATATGCTACACAAGCCTCTAAAACACTGCAACATTATCCATAGGAATGAGTGAGAGGGAGGGAGAGTGATTTGTGTGTGTATGTGTTTTTTTCCCCCTGCACTTCGCTTTAGTTTTCCATCCTTAATAACCTTTTGTACCTTGTGCCAACTATGGGAGCCTAAAAGACAGGAAACGACAGGAAGTCGTTGGACATAGTATCCATTTCTTTTCAAGCTTTCCCTGCTTTAGGTTGAACCCTTTGAACAGAGCGCATGGCATTGTTGTATAACAACCCACATTTTTTTCTTTTTTTTTCTCCTTTAAAAAAGAAAAACAGGGCCTTGCTGAAAGTTGATAGGAAGGTGGAAAGGAGGAGAAAGCAGAGGAAAACAGGCCTTGTGAATCATTGCAGCTATATCCTCCTTTCACTCCAATTAAACAAGCAGAGCAGAGCTCAAAGGCACAGAGGTGGCTCGTAGACTTCTAATTACCTGAGCTGATTTCTATCCCAGCAGCTAGTGCTCTTGATATTGTCAGAACAGTGAGCTAAAACTACTCTGGTAAGAGGACAAAGAGAGAGCTAATGCAGATATCAGGTATTACACCAGAGATCTGAGATTTCCAGAAACGTGTGTAGGTGTGTGTGTGTGTGTGTGTGTGTGTGGTATGTACACCAGAACAAGAGCTGTCTGCATTGTACTGAGCACAATTCTTTCTGCCTGTGCCTGCCAGCTAAAGAAATTATTCCCATACTCACACTACAAGCATACTCATGGTCCAAAATCACGTGTGCAGTGTTATTTAATTATTATTAATATACTATTATAATACATGTGGTATATTTTATATTTGCTTTTATTTTTTATATTTTCAGTTAAAAATTGTATTTTATTTTTACATTTTAGAACTTTAATTTATTTTTAGGCAACATTTTATTTAGGTTTTCAAAGTTTTTCCATTTATTATTATTAATTTGATTTCAGGTTCATTTCACAATACCAACAATGATTTTAATAGTTTTAGTTAACAGTAACAACACTGACCATATGGTGAATATAAGTAAAAATTGGTTTTCGCTAAGTTAAAAAAAAATCTAAATTTAACATTATTTCATTAAACTTCTCAATTTCTGAATTGCAAATAACAAAAGACAAAAGTTTCACAAGAAAAAGCCTGACTACCTGACTAAACTTGGTTACTTTAGGAATTAAAACATATTCTCAGTAAAATGCAAGACAAATCAGGCATGTGAGTCATTCAAAAATAACTACAATAAATATGTGTTATAATAAACATATTACTACAATAGAGCAGCTTATGATATGCCAAGTGGCATTTTTACTTGTCATATTCAGGTTCTTTTGACTTTTTCCTGTATGATAGACTTAAAGTCATAGTTCTGCTAAAAACAAACATTCTGTCATCATTCACTCACCCTTGTGTCATTTCAAAACACTATGACAGATTTTCTTCTGCAGAACACAAAATATTTGAAACCATACAACATTGGAGCCCGCTGACTTCTATTTGTTGGGATAAAAACATGAAGATATTTCTCAAAATACTTTTTATGTTTCAGAAAAGAACAAGTCACAGGTTTGAAACGGCATGAAGGTGAGTAAATTTTCATTTTTGAGCGAACTACCCCTTTAAGCTGAAAATGCTCGTCATGAAGCGCACACATGCGCTTCCACTCTGAGAAATGAGTAGTCACGTTCACTTGTGCAAACACACCGGCTCACATAAAACCTTTTCCTTTATCACATCATTCGAAGTCCAACTCAGCGGGGTGCTTTCGAAAACCAGGCTGAAAGCAGCTTTCAGGCAGATAGGTTAATTTCTCTTCAACGACAGGTAGAGCATGAAAAGGATCTCTCTTACACATACGATTGAGCAAAAAAAAAACGTAGTGCAGTCATTCAGAGAAAGCATTTCACGAGGGCAAAGGAAAAGACAGAGAGACTAGCGAACCACCCACACACCTCACACCAAGCAAAGGCCTCTGGGAAAGACCTTAAAGATACAGAGAAAGTGAGAAAATGATGGTGTGAAAGAATGGTGGGGCACAAGGACCACATAAGCTAATGCATGAACACTTATGCAGGAACACACACACGTGTATGTACATACACACAGCATTTATGCAAGCTCACACCCACACACTCAGTTTATCACTTTAACTGACCTGTGCAAAAGGGATTGAGGTCAGTATGAGCAGGTTAACCAGACTCAGACTCTTTTGCATGACCTGACTCAAAGATGGGAACGATTCACCTGCAGTGCGTGTCATTATCCTCAGCTACACTCGCTGAACAACAACGCCTCTGAATGCAGCTCTAGGACAAAACACTAATTCAACAGGGATCCTTGTTTCTCTGCCAGGTATATTCCATGGAAAATTATAGTGCTTTTTGTTGAGTGTGGCTGTGGCGCACAGGTGCCAGAGAAAATTACAGTCTAGATGTTACAAGCTGGATTTTTAAGGCAGCTGTATTCTGCATATTCTTTATTGCCTGACTGTCTTTTACCTTAAGTTTTTTGTGTTTGTGTGTGTGTACTTGTTTATGCTACAATGAGGGGACCAAATGTCCCCACAAGGATGGTAAAACATGACACTTTTGACAGGCAAAAAAAAGGAGATTAAAAATACATGTAACAGTTGAAACTGTAACAATGCAAACAGATTTTCTGTAAGGGGTAGGTTTAGGGTTGGTTATATACATATACAGGTCCTTTTCAAAAAATTAGCATATTGTGATAAAGTTCATTATTTTCTGTAATGTACTGATAAACAT
>JAUMHE010000042.1:9839022-9872328 GCA_032359235.1 Enteromius mattozi
TATATTTTTTTTTTTTTTTCTTTTTTTTTTGTATAAATTATATGAATATAAATATAAACATGTAAATACATTTAATTATTTCTAAATGTATGCTGTATGTATGTGTATTTATATATATTCATATAAATATACACAACACACACACACACACACATTATGTAAAAAAAAAAATTGTGTTGGATATTCTTAATCGGGATTAATCATTTGATTATTTATTCACCTATCTATCCATCCATCCATCCATCCATCCATTCGCACAACACATACATACATGTAGTGTTGTCACGGTACCAAAATTTCTGTATTCGGTACCGATACCAGTGAAAATTCACAGTTCTCTGTACCAATTTCGGTACCAAAGCAAAACACAAAAGCATTAAAAAACACACAATTTTTATTAATTTTATTAATTTTTATTTATCAGTCAAACTAAAATAAAATGTACAAAAACAATGCCATTCTTTACTTATTTTAACTAGTGTTTCAAGTTTTTCCACAAATAATAATAAAAGTATGAAAAACAGAAAACAAGTTTCACACAAATTTAATTTGTCTTTTAATTAATGAAATTTAAACACATTTTATTTTTTGGTAAATTAAGAGGATTTACTATTAAAATGAAAGATAAATATTGTGTGATTATTTCTTAAATAAACTTGTATTCATTTTTTTAAACATTAGTGGTAGTATTAGCCTATCACATATATCACTCTAAATAAAAGTAATATATTTCTGACACAATGTCAAAACCGAACGTCTATGCCATTCCTTCGTTAACACAGAGACACACAGAACATACAGGATTCATATTTGAATCGACTTTTGCAACTTAGTATTTACAGATACTAGTTCATATAGCAAACTTTAGACTACATTCCGTTTTTAAACTGGATTCCAAGATTCCGTCCGCATTTTCTGCATCGCGGAAATCATGAGGGTGTACGCATCAAGAATCGAGCTTACCGGTGTTGTGCCGAATTTTGACTCCCTGCCAAATTATGACTCCCCTCGGTGAAATCAATACTAATCCTAACCCCACCCCTAATCCTATCCCCTCCCCCACACCTAACACATAAACATACCGATACTAGGGGAGTCATAGTCTGGCAGGAGTCAAAATTCGGCACTACACCGTGTACGCAGTACCACCGGTACTTAAAAAATACTGGTACCGTGACGTTTAAATTTTTTTGTACTAACCTGGTACCGAAGCACCGGGTCTTTTGACAACACTACATACATGCATAAATAAATAAATAAATAAATGATAACCTATGGGTGAATAGATAAATTAATTAATTTAAAATAAATAGCATTGTGCACATTATGCAAATGTGCTCATATTTCAAATATAGCGGTTACAGTAATGTCTGTTTTGCAGCTTATTTTCTAGAAATGTTCTAATTGTACAATAAACTCTTTTCAAAAAATCAAGGCAAATCCTGTTTTCCATGACATGTTCCCTTCAATGAAACACAAAAGCAGCTCTAAGACCTGTTTACTATTGCCAAAAAAAACCCTCTCATCAAAGCCCTTAGTTACCTCACACACGCACAACTAAACTAAACCAACCAATCAATATCATCCAAGGTGCTTTTGTGACCAAGCAGAGAAAAATGTCAGCTGAGAAATAAACAATCAAACTCCAAGGCTGCAGATGTGCTCTTCACCGATCTACCAGCGAACCAACAAACAAGTTTATTCTGCTTCTTTCCACAGGTCCTATTTTTTGCAAGACAGCTTTGTAGATGCGCCAGCACAGGGCTCTGCTGTTTCTGAGCATGTAATTACTGAGGTTTGGCCTGATGTATATTTAACTGCTTTATCGTCAGGCGTGACTGTTTGGGCAAAAAAATGAAAAACTAATAATAGAGGTCAGCGGTGATAACAATTAAACTCTAGATTCAACGAAGCGTTTATGAAAACCTTGTTCAAATATAAACAACGCAGGTAGCTATGGTGTTATTGCAACCTGTGATAAAGGTTATGAGTTAATTGCTTGATTGCTTTGAAGCGCTTTTAAATATTGCAAAGAAGTCATGATTGTTGAAATGACTATTGTAGTATATTGTTGCTGTCTGCACATTCTTTCTCTTTCACACAAGTACACACAAAATGGCTGTTGGTATCAGTGTGTAGAGATTTAGTACGGATCTCTTACTGGAGCCCTGCTTTAGACAACTCTCACTGAAATGTCTCAAAGTCTAGTGTAGATTTAACTCCCATCGTTTTTAGGCAGTCACTGTAATCTAACCCAAACTTTCATTTATTACAGACAGTGACTAAAAATATTAAATTATTTCTAAACAGATAAGTGACTGAAACATATCATTTTCATTCTGAGTTAGCAAGTGATATCTTTCATTTTCCCTATGGGCTCAAAGCTCAAACAGTAGTGCAAGTCATCATGATTAAATGGATTATACTCCTGGTTATTGTGAAATGCTTAGTAAAGCAGGAAGAGCATTGTCTTGTTCATTCATCACCCACGATAAGCCTATGCAGACCTGCGCTAAAGGGAAACACATTTATTTCACGCTTGACACATTTATTCAGCTTTTATTTGAATCATTTTAGTATTTTTTAACTCAACGTATGTATTTCAAACAGTTCCAAAGGCAACATTTTATTTTAAGAAAACTGCTTAAATAAATGGAACATCTGTACAGAAAAGACCTCCTCAAATAAACTGTACTCATTTCCAGACATGCTGTGCAGCTGCATGTTATCTAGGAAGAGACGGACCCTTCACTGATTACTCCCAGTTATATTATATTATGTCTGAGTCTGTAAGTGTTTGGGTGGGTGAGCACCCTGTGCTTTTGACAAAAGATGTACCGTCTACATTACATACCGATATGGCTGTACAAGATCAGTTGTGCTTTGCAGAGCCTTTCCTCTGGAGATCTGATATGCACTTGCAAGATGACTATTTCAGGAAATTCTGTGAACCATCTCTGTTAATCACTACGAACAAACAACTTCCGGATTTACAACCAAAAGTGTTGCAAAAGCACTTTTTTCTTAAACGGAGTCTTATCTTTTACTCTTGGTAACACACACAAACAGGCACTTTAATAACCCACACACATCCGCCACTCCTGGAATGGTTAATATTCAACTAAAAAGTCAGACTGCCTCAATTTTCCTCTCTTTTTTCCTCCCTTTCCTTTCGTTCTTTCTTTCCCTGGAGCGAATTCAAGTGTGGAACCGTTACTGAGAGAACACAGTCTGCTGGAGGACAAACCCTTATTTGGTCTGAAAACTCTCATTGGCCACTGCTAGCAAAAATAACCGTCACATTTGTGTATGTAACTGCACGGGGAAAAAAGACCACACAAGTCAGTAAAACACTGTGAGAGAGGCTGGCCACCAACTTTCACAGACAGGCCAAAAGCTTCCACTCAAATAAAACTTCAGGGCTACTTTCTCAGACCGACTACTTTCAGGTTCACAAATTTGAACAATGCTTCACTGGGCTTTTTTTGTTGAGCATGCTCACTTCATCCACATAAAGCCTGTGGATTTCAGAGAAGTGTACCCATAGGAAAGAAAAATTTCAAACTAAATCTCTTCATAATCTTAAAAGTTCCTACTAGGCAGTAATGAGACTGAATGTAGAACAAATGTTTTCCCTAAGAAAACGATCTAATAATATCACACACAGGAGTTTCAGAAGATATTTCAAAATGTCTCAAATGTTGCTCAGATTTGCTAAATTTCTAAAAAATCTTAATTCTCATGAAATTAATTACTGATATGTGGCTCAGTACTTTTACTGTACACTACAATTCAACATTTTTCTATTCAGCAAGGATGTAAAATGTCAGTAAAGATTGCAAGATATAAAATGTTAATATTTATTTAATATAATAAATAAATATTAATTAATACATTTCTAATAATGAATAAATGTTTTTCTTTTTAACTTTCTAATCATCACAGAACCCAAGAAATAATCAGTATTATTACTATTATTGTTTATTATTGTTGTTGTTTATTACTATTGTTTATTATTATTATTATTATTATTAGTGGAGGTTTGCCGCAGTAAAAATATATTCTGAAAAATAAAAACATTATTTTAAATTGAATAATATTTTAAAGTATTGCTGTTTTTACTGTATTTTGGTCAAAAGCAGTTTTGGTGAGCAGAAGCGGTATTTTACAAAAGCATTTAAAAAATCTGACCTACAACAAACGTTTGAATGGTAGCATGTCTTAATGATTGGCTCGTTTTTGTCTTTTTATCTAAACATAAGCCGCTACCTATCACCATCTTCCTCAGTTAAACTTTAAAAGTTATTTGTTCTTAGCACTAAAACATGTTCAGACAACAATAGTGAAGACATTGCAGGCACTAGGTAATCTGACCTAACATGTTTCTGAAAAGTCCTGAACTTGAAGTGTGAATCATTTAAAGGTTTTCTACAGCTGCCGGGCCTCTGGATCTGCTGTTTGCACCTTTTTACGCCTATTCTCCTCGGTATGCCTGCAAAATCCTGTTCTACTCTATGGGGGAGATCAGGACGAGAAGGGGGAACCATAGCTGTATAAAATATTCAGTGTGGATCCATTTAACAAACCCCATATGCGTACACAGTGATCCATGAAGAGAGTGAGAAAGAGAGGAAAGCGACAGAGAGAGAGACATGGTGAGAAAACAAGAACACGGAGTAGATCCGAGAGCAGCTGAATGTGCCTACGAACACTTACTCACTAAGCCTTATGCTTCAGTAGATTTACATAAAATCTGAGGTTTGGGACTGACTCAAAGAATCTCAGAAGAGCATTAGGACATAGCTAACCTATCTCTAACTGTTTATATGCGTCCTGTAGATGGATGTCTTCTCTGATGGATCTTTTTTTTTACTTATTTCTTTATGATTCTTTGGGAAACAGAAGGTTAAAAAACTTAAAAGGTTATTTCTTTGTAATATTATAATATACGTCTTTAGTGCTTTTAATCAATTTAATGTGTCCTTGCTCAATAAAAGTATTTTACAAATATAATTTTTTTCCAGAATTAATGCAAAATGTACTATGGCATATAATTAATGTACCAGTGCTGTACAACATTTATAATATAGAACAAGTTTTAAGTGTAGTCTTTGCTCAATATCTGTGCTTAATATTTAAAAAAAGCAATTATTTATGCCTAACAAATCTTTCTTCTGTCCAGTTGAACCCACATTTGACAAATTTGGTTACTTCAAACTATCCTATTCCTGTCAACCTCTGCATCTTCAAATCAAGTACTAGAACGGCTGTAAGATGAAAACAATGAAACATTTTGAATCACATACCAGTCTTAGGGTTGATGCTGAAGAAGCCCTGGGGGTTCCCGCTAGTGATCTTATATGACAGCTTTTCACTAGACTTGGTGTCTGGGTCAAACGCCTCGATCTGGATGATGGAGACATCTTTAGGTGAGTTCTCCATGACAGATGGATAATAGACAGGTTCGGAGGTCTGTGGGGCATTATCGTTGACATCCTGGACTTCGATGTAGACCTCCACAAAGGAAGACAGCGGGACCACACCACGATCAGTAGCATAGACCGTCAGCCAGTAGTGAGGTACGGTCTCATGGTCCAGCAGTTCCTGTGTCCGGATCACACCTGATGAGAACATGAAATAATCTTAGGGTCATCTCTGAGACACATCAACTGACATTTTTCTTTAAAGTTACACCTATGTATGATATGTATCTATAGGACTGCCATTTAAAAGTAAAATTAAGAAACTAATCACCAGTTATTGTATTATGTATTTCCTTAAAATAAGGTAACACGTTATTTTAAAGTATCCTTGTTACACTTTACATGTACTTACTATAGTAACAGCAATAAATAGTGCACAAGTACAGTCATATTATTCAGTACTTAAATAAAATAAATAACCTAAATTAAAGCAATGTTTTTTATTATTATTTTATTTGGTAACACTTTATGGTGTCTTACATGTGTCTTATATGCTTATTATAACAATAACTAAATTATGCATAATAACATGCAAGTAACCCTAAGCCAAACACTAACTTTTATTTAAAAGCAGCCTAATATTGTAGTAATTAAGGTAATAATTATCATATACTTTAAATAGATTTAAAATAAAAATATACAGCTTTAAACGGGTATTTGTCAATTATTAAAAGTGATTGGTACACTTAAACATGAAATACAGAGTTTTAAATGTATCTACTTGCTTGTCAATTTTAAAACTGATTAATCTATTTACATTTTTAGTGGCACTCCCAGTCATTTACAGGATGCAACATCACACAAACATTTTCGCACAACAAAATAAACTGGCACAAATGAGTGTAAACCACTTCACACATACTGTATGTTTCTTTCTCTAGGTGTAAAACCTAAAGTAGACCTTTAAATAGGATTTCTGCATTTTACAGCCGCAACATCCTATACCCATTATGCTTTGCCTATGATAATGGCAGCCTTAGGAGCAGATAAGTGGCTTTGATAGATTTAAGTGGGAACCTAATACCTCCTATAGATTGTCTTACTGGTCTTCTAAGTGAAGAATGCCTTTATTAAAATTGCTTGCTTAGAGCCAGAGTCACCTGTTCAGGGCTCTACCTAGCAATCACAAAACATTAGAGATGTTTCACATGTGTGCTGCAATGCTGTCAGCTGTGTCAACAGTCTGCCTATTCAGACGGGCAGAACTCTCTGTTTCACTGCCATAAAGGAATGAGATGGGGGAGGAAGAAGAGGTGGAGGCCGTCAGTCAGCAAACAGCAGGTCTGCATACAAAGAGCACTCGAATCCATCACATATGATGCAGAGTAAAAAAGCAAAAGAAGAACTTGGACTGTGATCCCTATGCTTATCCAGGCCAGGTATGGTAGTCTAAGAAAGGTGTGGTGTAATTTATGTTGCAGAATGATTCATTAGATTTTATTGTATTTTACTTAGATTTTATTGTATCATACTGAATAAAGCGTAGGCTTGGTTAAGTGCAATAAAGATGTGGCTTGCCTGAAAAGACCTGTAATGTTATCAGTAGCCGAATGATCTCATCGTTACCGAGGGCAGGCAGGTGGGGTGTGTGAATGAAGAAAGAGAGCTAGATAGACACTCCCTGGCCAAAGTTTAAGGGAGGCTCTTGTCGTTGAAAACTCGATCCGATTAAACTTGAGCCCTTGAACTTTTGCTGGTTAAGAAATCTGGTGCTTATCCAGGTTCCAAACATTCAAGAACACTCTCATTCACTCCAACTTCATTTAAGCCGACTCTGCGTTCATGTTTAGTTGCAAAGTACAAGCATGTCGCACAAGGACATACGAAACAAGGAAGCGGCAACGTTATCCGATTTGTTCCAGAACAGTCCTTTTGCACAGTGCATGGTGCCAGTTCTGGTTCTTTGTCTTCTTAACTTGCTCTGCTGGGTTTTAGCAAACTCAGAGGACTAGAAGGAGCCTCAAGGGTGTTACGTGAGAAAGAAGAGACTTGCTCCTTTAAAAATAGACAAGAAAAAACTGCTTTTCACAGGCTCGGGCTGTTTTATTTGACCTTCTTGGCCTTATTTTTCATTCATCATTGATCCGTAACACCTGACTTTAGCTGGATAGCTTAAGGCTCCAATATAGGAGGTGAGAGAAAGGAAACGAATAGCTCACTTCATCTTGCCCGTGGCTGTCGGTGTAGGGTGGCCCATAGATCAGCACTGTTATATACTCAACGTTGTAAAAGCTCTACACAGTTAATTCTTAAAGAAGGAACATGCATAAGAAATTAGGCAACTGGAAAAAGCAAGACTTTATTGGTTTTTTAACTAGATTTTTACATTTGTCTGTGAGATTTTTTCTTCTTCTTTTTTTTTTTAAATGAATACTTGCAACAAGAATGCATTAAATATATTCAAAAGTGAAAGTAATATATATATATATATATATATATTATATTTAAAATAAATGCTATTCTTTTGAACTTTTTAGAATCAAGAAAATGTGTCACACTTTCCACAAGAATATTTAGAAGCACAACTGTTTTTAAACAACGATTATAAGAAACGATAATAATCTCAATGTTTACCATGTGATAAAAGTTGTCAAAAAGATAATAGCATTCTCAAAAGTCACTTGATTTTATGTGTCATTCATGCTGTAGCACAAATAATGAGAGATGAATTACATATATAATTTTAATGCTTTGGGCGGGGATTTGTCAAATCCCTTGCCACAAGTATGAGCAAAAGTAATTGCCTTGGCAACGTCATAAATCATCTTTAACACTGTTAAACTGAACTTTGTAAAGGATTCGTTTAGCACTTGTAGAAGTGTACTGAACTGAGGGTGTGTTTGTGCAAGACTTTGAGTGTAAGACATTTATATAAAATAAATGACAAAAAATATTTTTTTGTAGATATTTGGCTGAGAAGGGCAAATAACAAAGACAAACGAGTGTGTGTGTGTATTTGTGAGTGGCTAGTAGAGTATGAGAATGTGTCAAATGGAGTCAGAGGAGCTCAACGATAGGGTGAGACAGAAAATGAGCTTTGTCTCTGCCAAACGACTGTCCATGCTTGAGTGCTCATTTGGATGACCAGGGGATACACACAAAAGAAAGCAGCTCCTTCAAGCTCAAAAGGCCGCTGCTGAAAATGCAGTCAACAGGATTTCTTCACCAACGCACAAACACACTCCCTCTAAAACGTGATGCTGAAAAACCATACTAAGCTAAAATTAACTTTATTATTATTGTAGGGATGCACTGAAAGTTGTGCCGCAGAAAAACAAAGCTGAAAATTGGTATTTTTTGGTATTTCGCTGAAAAAGAAAAATGATGGTAAGAGAAAATATAGGGTGCAGGGTGATGCTCCGCACAATATTCCGCTGTATGAGTGTGTGTGTGAAATTATTAGTATTAAAATTTCTAACTATCTTATAATCTAATTAAATATTACAAATCCCATCTAATTAAAAAGATAAATCATTCCATATTTAAGTTTTAAAATCTTTAAGTATTATCATGAAATGAAAAAAATAATGGAATAATGGAACTTTGACTTATAATAGAATGGATTTACCAGCTGAACTGCCCATAATCAACTGTCTTCTAGAAGTCTGGTTGAATGAATTGCATCTGAATTGACATGAAAGAACATTTACCTAACAATAAACATTCCCATCAGGATTCCGTTTCATAAACACGAGTCTTTTACAATACTAACCAACCCTGATTAAGATTAAGCTTTTCTTATAAAGAAGCTTTAGGCATTCTTCAGCTTTAAAGCTGAAGCTTAAATGCTGGTACAATCTTCAGTGCAACATTTTTATAGTTCATAGTTTATAAAATATTTCCCCGATGATGAATCTAGCAATAGATGTAGCCCGGTTTAGTTCAAACAAGAATTGGAATCTGGAAATTCCGCACAAACGTCTTGGCGTATTCAAACACAATCCATACAATCTGTAATTGTGATGATTCACTCAGTGATTAAGATTGTTTTATAGGTATTCTGCCACACCTTTTAATCGACTGTAGTTGAGGAAGTTGTGAAACCTGCCCTGAAGCTATAGAATATGATGACAGAAATACAGCAGGTCTTTCTTTCTGGCTGCTTTGTCTGTTCATTTCTTCACCCTGAAGCGAGACATTTCACAGCAACCTGAGTGCCTCGATGAACAATGAGAACCGCTCGCACTGACTCAACATGGCTGACCTTGCACATAGGTGTGTGTGCATATTTGTGTGTGCAAAGAGAGACAGAAAGGAAGCTCATTTCATTCTCAGACTTGTTCGACATCCCCAGTGACTGATTAGATCATGAGACGGCCATGACTACACCATACTGAGTTAACAAGCATGAAGGGTTTCTGATCTTGACTTGACATGTTAAAGTTTGGTCCTGGTTGAGAATATCAAGGGCCATGATGATGGGAATGTTAAGTGGATTGGGGAATTGCACAGCCTCCATGCAGCCTTGCCTCTTCTAATGTTTCTCAACTTCCCCAAAATTAGGGTCAGAGAGAAGGAACGCATAGCTTACTGGGTAATATGAGTTCACCGACATGCTATGTGTTGATGGTCATACAACCCAATCCAGCTTTGGTCATTTTCAGTTCACTGTCACTTAAAAATCTAAATCTAAATCTAAATCTTAATCTAAATCCATACCTTAAAAAAGTCACAGGAGAAAAATATTACAGTTAAATGATGTTATTTTTTGTTTTTATTGCACAAAAAAGCATTCTGTGGCAGCAGCGGCAGCCTCCCCCAGGTCCTAATTCCCCTCTGGTAAGGCATAGGGGGGCACTGTTGGTGTACTTGTAACAAAAAAAAAATTAATACACAAATATGACTAAGAATCTTGGTGTTATTTCCAAATAAAAGGAAATATATCAGTATCAGTATCGGCATCGGTCAAAATGAGTTGAAAAATATTGCCATATCGGATATTGGCAAAAATCTAATATTGTGCATTCCTATTAGAAAACATCTGTAACATTGTAAAATGACTTTTGTTCAATTTCATGCATCCCTACTAAATGAAAGTATTCATTTAATTCAAAATAAAACAAACTAAACCAGAGTGAGTGTGTTTCAAGAGATTTTATGTTTTAATAGTCCACAGGGCTAAAAGTGTCCATGATAGGATAGTTGAAGAAACCCTCGCTTCTTCTTTATACACACATACAAACACGTGGCACAGTTTCAGTTTGAGAAATTACTAATTGCACGTGAATGAAAAGCTGGCAATTGCACCAAATTAAAAAAAAGCCAGAAGAAGATTACCTGGGTTGTCAAATAAAGAATTATGATATGTAAAACCACGTTCATCCCTGGTGCTCATTTTCGTCGTCAGTTGTCGTCAAAAACACTGTCAATATCATGTTGTTGGTTGTTTTGGATGAGGATGCGTAATAAGTCACAAGACTACAGCTCCTGTAAGCACAGTTGACGTTCGCAGACTTGCTGTGAATATCATCAAAGCAAGGCCTGACTAACTCTGAGCAATTCTCTGACCTTCAGAGAGTGACTCCACACTGCTTCACATATGTAGTGGAGGTGGTGGAAGCAGAGGAATAAGTTAGAGCAGCTTAAGACGTGTATTCCCCTGGTCTGCACTTTAAAAAGTGGTCTGTTCTCTTTGAACGGGTTTGGTTAATTCTGTTTGCTGGGCTCCTGCATTCCTCAGCCTTCTTAGGCCTCCTGCTCACATGCTTATATAAACTTTCTCAGCGATTTTTCTCTCCACCTCCCGCTTCACTCTTTTCTCAGTCTTTTTTCTTTCCGAGACTCCAGAGAAATAGTTGAGATTCCAGTGTCAGAACCAAGAGTATTATGAGGGAACCCTCGGCTAAGCTCCCATCACCCCACCTCACCCCTCCTTTCCCAACTTCAATCATATCATGCTCTCGGTTCCCAGACTTTTTTCAGGGGCTTTAAAGGGGCTCTACCCCACTTTACTTTCACTTTAGAATACTTGTACTATAAATGAACTCAACTATTACTTCATAAAACCATGAATAATATCTGGCCGCAGTAGGAGGATTTGGGCCACTATTTTAGATTTCTAACTGTCCTGCCAACATTTTCACTTTCCCCAATACAAAAGATATAATCTAAACTTAGCCTATACATTTTATATTGACATTTATAATTTTATGTTATTTTTTTTTTTTTACATTAATTTTACCTACACATATTCATAATAATATCAGTTGTAATACTTTTTAATAAACAAATACATTTGCTTTTACCTAGATGACTTCAGTGGGCAAGTAGAATTTACATAGTTATTACCTTAACACACACACACACACAAAACATATATAATTAAGATTTCTACGTTATTATAAGTGTTATAAATATTATTAATAAATAAGTTCGGTATTTTTCTATTGACTGTTTTTCTAATCCCTTCTATCTTTTTTTCCCTCAAATTCACATACACATGATTTATTATAAATCATCAAATACACTTTTTATTCACATTAATGGCTTTAGTGGATGAGTAGAATTTGCAACCACAAAGAAAACAAAATATTTATGATTGCAATGCATACAAATATATATAGTCCAGCAGGCCAACCTTAATGTTGAGCCCTAAATATTCAGATTACTGTATGAACTTTATAACTTTGAAAAAGCAAGAAATGCATGTGTGGGAAAAAACTATTCATTCTAGACTAAAATTCTCTTGGAAACCAACACAAATCTAGTTTGGACAAAAAAAAGATTGCCACTGCCAAGGTTATCGGCCTCTAATAGCGGATTGAGGAAGCAATTAAAGAACGAGTGCTTGATGACTTTAACAAACACTGTGGCACACAAAAGCCATCTTATCTACAGGGCATCCTGGACAAGTGATTACGGCCTTGCGAAGCCTCTTGAGTCAACCCTCTATTTCCGTGTCATGCATCATTGCGTCTTCAGTATAGGCTAACAAAGCAACTACCAAACTGACTAGCACTAAAAAACAGCCTGTAACATCTGGCTGGAGGGAAAAATCATACTTAGGAGGAGCACAATGATTTGACCGACTTAATATAGCTCACTGTCTCGTTCTACATATCACACTAATCTTATCATCTTAAAAGCAGGAAGTGGAAATCACTGCATTTGCAAAATAAACCAGTTATTATATAAACATATATACAGCAATCCTGAGGAAAAAAGTGGCTAAGCTGGTTCTCAAAAAAGGAGCAAGAAAAAGAAACCAGGGGAGTTTTTTCCTGCCTACTTTAGCCCATTAATTCCAGCTGAGAGCTTCTTTTGACACTTGCCCAGACAGATCCCATTGTCCGGAAGACCTTGTTTTTTTGCAGAGGCCTGGCAGTGAGTGCGGCCTGTTTGTTTAAATATCATGTTTGTACTTTAAGCATGCTCTTTCCCCCATGAATTGACTCCAATCTCTGAGTCCTTCCTGATAACGAGCGTCTGTCCTCCATTATAACAACATTTTTTCAAAGCATGAAATAGCTGCTCAGTGACATGGTCGGCACTGGCATTATCACCAGGCTACCACATTAGCGTCCCAGTTCATGCCGGAGAGCTTTTCTCTCCTCTTTTGGGAAGGCTGATAAGACTATGAAGTGAGAGTATGTTTCATATGGGGTGCTGCCTTGACATTTTGAAAGCCTCACTTCTTTTTCCTCTCACTTTTCTATTTATAAATGTGTGCTCCTTGGAGTGTTTCTGTGTGGCGAGGATCAAAGACGTTTAAAATATTACAGGGAGGAGTCTGGCGAGGCAGTAAAACACAGGGAATAGAAAAGTCATTTGGTTCAAACCCCAGATGTTTGACTCCTAACTAGGCTCCTAATTACACCTTTACATATCATTACGAACGTGAATTTATACCTAACGTTATCTAGGGGCAAAGCTGTGCAACCGACATTCCAAAACAAACACAGACACTGTGATATCGGTTTACATTAGACCGAAATGAAGGCGTATGTTCCTACTTTGTTGTTTCTGAGGGAGTTTACATGAACAGTCTTATGACTACAATCCTAAAAAAAAAATGTGCACAGCCTTAAATCTAGGCAACCCAGATTGCAGCAAAAAACAATACACATTATCCTTACTGCTGTTTTAACTATTTTAAAAGTTTAACACCATTGCAATGGGGGCTGCATGAAAAAAAATTAAAGCTGAATTTTCAATATGGCCCAATTATCAAATAGCAAAGACTATAAAATAATTAAATTAACATATGTGCAGAGCATTTCAGAGTGAAGTGTGGCACTGTTCTTTTACATATTAACAGCTCACAGTTCTGTGTTTTCAGTGTCTCAGACCAATTTGGTTTGGATTAAATGCTGCTCCAAACAAACTTATGCATGTGCTCTAAGTTTCTTTTGTTGCTTTTAACATGCATTTGTGAACACAGCACTCACTAACCATCAATAGTGCTTCTGTATTTTTCTAAAATACAGATTTTACTGTGAAATATTACAATAAATGTAAAAAAAACAAAAAAGTAACATTTGGTCTATGCCGTGAAGTAGCGATCAATTCTTGCACGATGAAGAGTGAAAATAGAAAAAAAGGAAAAAAGAAGCATAAAATTCTAAAGTACACATTTTTGTGTGTGTGTGTGTGTTTGTACATGCCCAACACACACGAGCAGCAGGGTGGAACGAGTAAAGGAATTGTTTAATTTTCCTTGTCGCATGTGAAAGTAACTATTCTCCGTTAATGTTCTGCAGTGAGTCTAGCTCCACCCTTTAGACAACAAACTACTGTGCTAAAGAATACCTTCAAGCCAGGGTGCAGAATTCCTTACCGTAATCGAACAATGCAATGATTTGTTGTATCTTTGTTCGAATGTTGGTTTGTTCTGCCAAAATGCACACAATTTGTCTACACGGAGGCATACGCTGTTAGCAGTTTCCAAAACAGGTACAAGTTTATAGCAGAAAACACTGCAGTTTCACTGAACGCTCCATGATGCAATGATTTGTTGTGCCTTTGTGGCAAGCTGTTGTGATTAACTGTCAAGCTCAGAAGCCCAACAGTGAAATAAAAAGCATTCATCTTCATTTCTCATTTCTAACCTCTGAGTGAAAAAGCCGTGGGTGTGACATTCATAGTCCCAGGATGTGCAATGCTAAAATGTCAGTTAACTTTGACGCACAGTCAGATACAGTTTGGGAGCAGATGCATCATACAGTTTGTCTCGCGTCAGTGGTTAGCGTCTCCGGTTTCGCACTCTGCTTCCACCAGCGCTATGTTTACATCTGCTGTCACTCGCCTTCGATTCTTGTTAAAAAATCTGTGACATCACAGGGGAACAGCGAATGTTGCAACATCGCCCACCGTAATGGGAATTGGCATGGCTGAGAGCTGGACCGTAGCATATGGAATTTGAGTATGAAATACTGGGCGTAACGTCAAACCATCAATCCTTTAGCGCACACGTCTTAGACCAAAAACACTCCGCTTCTGGTTTGTTTTTGGCATAGCTGGTCTTCTTTCGCTCAACTGGTTTTTATTTAGGGAACATTAAAATAACAAGAGTTTAACATCAGCACGAGTTCCCAAAAATGGGACCTGATAGTCGGAGACAGCAGTCGACTTTAACGAGGGAAAGTGTGTTTTTCATTTAGCACCCTACAATCAACTCCTGATCCTGCATTCCAGAATTCGGTTGCCCCAGCAACACGGCTCAAGCAGAGACTACACAGAGTCAGCCAGTCTTATACCCTCTGCAAAAAAGTGGAAAAGTAGTAGTCACACTACTGAGAGATGGAAAAAGGTGATGAGATGGTGAGATGGGTAACAGAAGAGAATAGTCACAGTAGGCTCAATATTTTGAGCAGGAATGCGTAAGAGCGAAATGAGCCACATATGGCAATAGAATCATTATAAGAGAAAAACTCACACCTGACCCCTTTCATTCAGATGACCCCTTTCCCCTTATCCCTGCCCGGGCCAACCAAGAGGTAGCCAAACATGAGAAGACAAAGCCGCCTGCACATTCCTCTGTTATCTGGCATCAAAAAGAATCAGCCAACCTTTCTCCCCACAGGAAGGGCATATAGGGGATACGGCACAAAGAGCAGCACATGCACACTCTCATACTAGTGCTTTGTACATCAAACTAATTCATTTTTTTTTTTAAAGTGCTGTTGAAGGAACAACAGCCTATAACTTCTAAACAAGAAGGAAAGCGTTTTTAATAAAGGTTGGAAACCAATTTTTCTTAAAAAGAAAAAAAAGTTTTTACATTTTTTTACAGACTTTTTTGTTTTATTAATTAAATGAACTTTTATTAATCAAAAAGCATGTCTAATTAATTAAAATCATAAAACTTACAATATTAAAAAGCGATTTATTAAAACTTCAACAAAAACGCCCTGTGAAATATGTTTTATTATTCTGCTAAATAAATTCTAGTAAATAACTTTTCTGTTAAATATTCCTTTAAAAATAATGTTTAATAAAAATGTTATGATTAGTAGTATTATTACATTCAGTAGTGTTTCTGTCACCAAACATTTATTTTGATGAGGTGCTTTAAATACCTTCTGTTTGTACATATGACATGATGATAGAAATGGTCAAATGAAGTGACTCTCTGAATAGTTCAGAGAAATAAATACATTTATTTTGTTGCCTTAATATTCTCAGACAACAGTCCATATCATGTTTAGATTTAAGTGAACTGACCTACTTTTGATGTATCCTTCTAAAATTTGTCAAATTCCGCAACATTCTGTATTATACGGTAAATTCTGTTTCTATGACTGGATTCCGTGATTCTGTCCGCATCATGGAAATCATAGGGCCCTATATTACTATTCATTAAAGCCACATAAACACTACTGAATCTACAAAGCATACAACAAGACCAGTAAGGTTCAAATCATAAACCAATGAATTATGATCCAGTTCTTTATAGGGAAATTAAAAACAGGCAGAGTAGTGTAGTCACATTCTAAAATCAATGAATCTTACAGGTTCTTTTCAGGGAAATCAAAAACATACGGCCCAATCACTGCAGTCTGATTCCCATTTATGAAACTGTTCTTAGAAGTGCAATTCTGTTCTCCAAATATTTCTTCTCCAAAAGTGCTAAAAGAATAGTTAATGAATAGAGTACTTCATTTGCATTAGCAAGTATCAAGTGGACTGAGTTTTCAAAAATGCTGCACTGGCTACTACAAAAGTGCATTTTAAAACGTACTAAAAAGATAGTGGGGTTGCCTTTTTTCAAAGAGAATTCAAAAAAGGCTTGCCAGAGCATATGGACTTAAAAGAGTGAAAGATGTTAACAGTTATGTTAATAAAACGACAGACCAAGAACATAAATTAAAATGCATTTAGAGACTGAGTTTGAAGATTTTGGCTTTGCCTAGTGAATAATCAATCTTTGAAACATCTAACTAGAAGTTGTAAATGTTGTTTTTTTATAAAAGTATTGCTGTATTACAAGTCAGACTACATTTTCTGATCGGGAACAAGTGGAAAAAGTCACTGGCTTTCTATGCTGCTTCATGCACAAACAGATATTTTTGTGCAGCGAGTCAGGGGGATTAGACATGGTTGCATGCTCAGCATTATGGGGCACTCTCTGACCTAATGGTGTCTGGCTCAAGCAGGTATGTCTGTATCAGTTTGTCTGGATAGGTATGTCCCAATTTTTGTACTATGCCATGCCATTTAATAATGTGAGCAGTCTGATCAAAATAAAAATTCTGAAAAGAAGTACACTTTAAAATGTACCACTGATGCGCCTTTTTATAGCTGAAAAAAGCATGAGTATATCATTTGGGAGACTAGTTATTGACGTTTGTGACTTTAACAAAAAGTGGATCCAATTTTTTGATGGTAATTTATCTTATATTTTTGGATATTAAATAACAACACTAAAAGAAATCAAATGTACTTGGAGGGTGAAATTGATATGTTTATCAAGTACAGAGTCATTTTCTTAAATTTAATGATCTGAAGAATGTGACAATTCAGCATCTCAATGTAGGTGACCCCTACAAACTTTCACAAGGGGTGTAAATTGCTATATCACATCTTGCGTGGTCAACTGGGAAAAGAATCTGAGCTGATTTCATTACAGAGCAAATGAATAATATAAAGCAGAAATGTACTATTTTAAGAACACAAATAAGAAAACTGCCTTGTAGTCTTTAGTAGGGGGAGGTGTTAGGATTAAAATGAAAGGTTAAACCTAATTGAGCATACAATGTCATTTGCCTCAGATTTTAAGAGCTGCTCTAAATTTTAGCTCTTTCAACACCTTTATTGAGCTGCTTCTTGAAAGAAGTTTTTGACTGATCTTACTAAAGATAGCATGATGGCACTTTAAATTCAAGGTAAAACTAGATTTTTATGGTGTTGTGGGTGGTTGCTAGGATGTTTTGGTAGGTTGCCTACTAGCCAGGTCTCACTGATATTATCTCTACCACACACACACATATATGACAAATGTTCAAGCTCATATAACCTTTATTAATAATTGACTTTGTGCTGACTTTGAGACTGACACTCACAGTGTCCCAAGAGAAAGCTCAGAATCTGCAACCATCTATTTTTTAGCATTTCATTTCATAAACATCCAAGCCTAAGATCCTTGACCCGTGACTTTGCTCTCCACTTTTACTCGCTCCCTTTTACCATGGGAGGTTTATTAAATAAAGACACAAGATTCTTTGCGCAGCTCTGGTGACATCAATCAATTTAGCGCATACCTCAATGACTCGTGCATCTGTGCTTGTGTGTGTGTGCCATCTTTACAAACACACACATGGCAGAATTTCCCTGACTTGAGCACTAAGGTCTCACCAGAGCCCATTATAGCCCTCTGCTCATGACATGTTTGTGAGAATCACATATGTAAACACTGCAGGAGGTTCTACAGACAGACTCAACAGACCGATTTCTGGCTTTGCTATTTACTGCCGAGATGGAAAATCCGACCAAATCACAGCAAAAAAGGCACAAAATCTCAAGTATTGATTCTATTTTAAAGCACTTATCAGCTTGTATTCGAGTTTCAATGTGTCAGTAATAGTTTAATTCAAACTGTTTCTCAAAACCGAGGTTTTTGAGGGAAGCTTTTGCTCCGCTGAGACAAACAAAAATACATCTATGGGAAGACGGGATATAAATGACGGAAGCCTCACATTCCTAAAAGGCGGAACTACTGGAGTCAAACATGTAGGACTGAGGCAAACAAAATGGGGGGTAGAAATGAACAACAGAAAACGTTTAATTTGCACATTCCTCGCCCCCCTGTGGGGTCTGCAGAAGCAGAGAATAAAATGGGCAAACAACACAAACACATGGAAAATACAGTCCAAAGCACCAAATATGGACCAGATGTGTATTTCTTTTGTTGCTCATTTTCATAAGACATGACTAAAGGTACACCCACTGCCTCCAGCAACGGTGACCCCACGTTCTCAAAATACCCATTTAGTGCAAAACAACAAATGGCTCTTTATTACTATTCACTAGCCTTGGTTTAAAGATTGATTCCTTGCTTGAAACGTGATATTCATCCCACATGTAGTGACCTCAAACCTGAACACCTCCTTCCCATCCCTCTTCTAATCTTTCCATTCCCAGGAGAGCTGCTGTTACCTCAGGCATATTTGCTTTAGTACCAGTCCTGGCTATGATCCTTAACAATAGGACTCTGAAAAAGACAATGGCATGACTGCTAGAGCAGATAGATCAATTTGGGGGTCAGAGAGCGGGGGAGAAGGTCAGAGACTCCTGGTGGCCCACATCTCTAGTTAGGGTTGATGCTGAGTGGACTCTCAATTGACAATGCTCACACCCACAAAGCATTACAGTAACTATTCAATTAAAACTATTCTGCATTATGGAAAGGATAGAAGGATGTAGCCTACAATATTGTTTAAAAACTTTATTACACTGATCCCATGTCAGCCATATTTTTGGGTCCTGCAAAGTTTTTGTAAAATCAAAAGAGCTTTATCTGTGATGGTGACAAACTCATGCAGGTTTGTAACTTTCTGATCCACCTAAGAGACCATATAACTATTTTCTCTATCCAAATCAAAATCTCCAAGTAAGCTTCCATCCATTGGAACTGCAGCAAAGCCCAATCTCCATAAGACTGGGCAGGCACAATGGCCAACAGATGGTCTTGTTGGGGGGACAACCCTATGCCAGCACATCCTGTCATGCTAAATTTACCACCCAAGAAAGCAAGATTTCCCAAAAGAGATTCAAGGAGATACTGCTAATTTACTTTCTTAGGCAGACATGCCTGGCCACCTTGATATGAATTACAGTACAACTAGTTATACGTTTCCACCTTGACTAACCAGGTGATTTGTTATGCGTAAAGTCCAGACTCCAGACATTAATTGCATGCATGCAAAAAACATTTTATGCATGATGTTACACTGGTCTGTTTGCACATTACTTATTTAGCTCAGCACAAAACCCATTAATCCAAGAAAAACACTTAATATTCACAGTCTTGCGAGCTTTGGGTATACGAGGCCTTCATTTTTTACTGGGTGGCCGATAGTTGCACAGTGTCAAAGACCGTTGGAATTCCAGACTGCTTATTTTAAGCTTTTGGCACAGGTGCTTTGAGTGGTCAGGGCAGCTGAGTGAGGTATTAATACATTCTTTGTATAAAGATAATGAGGCCAGATGTTGACTTTTGAAATGTGTTTGCTTTAAAAAGCACCATTCCCTAACTCTCAGCGGCTCACATTCCTAGTTAAGTACCCTATGGCCTACATAACCAAATAATCTATAAATGAGAAATAGCCGGTACTTGATTTGATTATTTAAAAAGAAAACTAGACAGAGAGAAAGTATCAAGTAGAATAATATGTGTGCATGGAAGTAGGGGGTGGGGTGGGGAGGGCGAGCAATCCTCTTAATACCACGGCAACTAGTGTGGAATGTCTACAGCAGGTCTGAGAGACAGCTGCTCCATCTGTTCCTGCCATCAATTCTCTCTCCTCCGGCGCAAAAAATTAAAAGAATCAGGATGCTCTTCATCAGCTTTCTCAAAGACATCCAACTGCTACCACCAACCTGATCCAACTGATGCCACACAAAATAATACGAGTTCCTCCTTCTTTACACCCCCTCCCCAAACAAACCCACCTCTAATATAGCAAGTCCTTTCACATTTGCACCGTTCATATCACCGGCCACTTTTATGCACAGGAGATTTGTTTCTTGAATAATTCATGACCCAACAAAACATCCCCCGCTACCCCGCCCCAGTCATGAATGGATGAAAGGGAAAGGAAGATAACTTACCAGTTTCTTCGTCGATAGTAAAGATCCCCAGACCCGAGCCATCCCGAATGGAGTAACGGATTTCTCCATCTCTTCCTTTATCCTCATCCTGAGCTGTGATTTTCATCACTGATGTTCCAACGGGCACATCCTCTTTGATAAATCCCTTATCCACGAATGATGGAAACAATGGCCTATACAGATTCTCGTTCACGTCCACGACCTCCACCTCAATGTGACAACTTGAGGACAAAGATATTGGCTTCCCTTTGTCCTTCGCCCTTGCTGTGAGACTGTACACTTGCTTTTTCTCGTAATCCAGATTCTGCACGATTCGTACGGCGCCACTCAATTTGTCTACTTCGAATTTCCCATCTCCATTGTCAGCGAGGCTGTATCGTACCTGGCTGGATGGCCCAACATCTGGGTCGTGAGCTTCCAGCCACATTATAACAGTACCAATGGGTAGATCCTCACGTACTCTCACCTGATAGTTTGGAGGAATAAATTTTGGAGGGTTGTCGTTTACATCCTCCAGTGCGATTTTAAGCAACACAGTCGAGACAAGTTGAGGTTCACCAGTGGCCTGGTCACGAGCTGCTATCTTGAGAACAAAACTGGGTTGCGCTTCGCGGTCTAGAGGCTTCTTCACCGTAATGATCCCTGTTTCCGTATCAATAGCAAATTGCTCTGTGTCTGCCAATATTGAGTATCTGACCACACCATTATCACCGAGATCTTTATCTTTTGCTTCAACTTGAATGATCTCTGTGCCCACCGCAGTGCTCTCGCTGATGTCCACAGAATATGCATCCTGTAAAAACTGTGGGCTGTTGTCATTTGCATCGAGGATCTTTACATCCAGCAGACGTGAAGATGACTTCTGGGGTATTCCAAGGTCATACACGGTAATGTTCAATGTATAGTGATCAGTTGTTTCTCTATCAAGAGGTGCATACACTTTGAGCCATCCGCTGTCCATGTCAACTACGAAACGACTTTCAACGTCACCCCCAGAGATAACATAAACCAGTTTTCCATTAAAACCGCTGTCAGAATCTGTGGCACTAAGATGGACAATCCTGGCCCCAACAGGGAAGTCTTCCTTGACCTCAATCACACTGGGAAAAGTTTCTGCAAACTGGGGCGCAACTCGGTTCACAGAGTGAAAGTCTTGGAAGTGGTCTTCGGGTTCGTTTTGGCTGTGGATCTTGCTTCCTTGCAGAAGCTTTTCTGCCAGCATGCTGGCAACTCCAGTATCAACACATTTTACTTGGACTGGTTTACGTGCCGTAACAACCGTAATGTTCAAAAACATTGGCTGAGTTTCGTGTTCTCCATCACTGGCTATGATCTGCAAACTGTGATAGGATACTTTTGCTGCCTCACCCTCACTCAAAGGCTGCTTTAACGACAGAACGCCTGAGTTTGGATTAATTTCAAACAGATTCAAGTCATTCCCAGCTTTTATTCTGTACCTCACCAATTGCAACTCATCAGCATCAATAGCAGACACGGTTGTGATTTGCTCACCAACACCATGGTCTCTTGGCACAGTTATGTCACAATCCACATTCTCAAAAAGTGGCTTGTTGTCGTTCAAGTTGTTAAGTGTGACTGTAACCTGAGTTTCCACCTCACGTCGAAAAGGGGAACCCCAGTCTGATGCCCGCACTTTCAAGGTATAAATCCTTGGCATAAGTTCATAATCCAAAATCTCTGAACTACTGATGACACCAGAGAAGTAGTCAATGACAAATGGCTGGGGATTCACGTTGGCAAGGCTGTAAGTGACATATCCGTTTTCCCCACTGTCTAAATCAGTGGCTTTCACTGTTAGTACACTAGTACCTATGGGCATATTTTCATCAATGCTAGCTTTGTAAGATGTCTGTCTGAATTCTGGGCCATTGTTGTTCACGTCGATCACACTGATAATTACTTTTGATGATGCTTTTTTGTCGCTGGTCATAACTTCTAATTCATATCTGTTCACGGAGTCTGCATGAAGGGGCCCAGCTGTTGTAATCAAGCCTGAATCTGCATTAATGGCAAAATGATTTTTATCCAATTTGTGTCTAAATGCATACTTAAGTTGAGGATACTTTGGCACAGCTGTTACCATTACAACAGGTGTGTTCAGTGGTGCAAATTCACTCACATTGACTCTGTAAGTAGTTTGACTGAACTTAGGAGGCCCTACTTTAAAGTGGGGGGACATGACATGGATGACCTTTGCGGATGAAAACTGAGGTGGACTTCCTTTGTCTTTGGCTTGCAATGTTAGATTGTATCCAAAGGGCTGACTATCCCAGTCCACCTGCTTAACTGCTTTGATTTTATATTCCTTACTGCCTGGACTTGTGCGCATGGCTTTAAACTGCTGAAGAGGGTCGCCCGCAACCACACTGAGAGATGCTATCTCACCATTAGCACCTTGGTCACTGTCTTCGACAGTCACGACAGCATAAGTAGGGTCCTTGTCAGTGTCTGAGGGTGCTAGGGTTACAGCAGTGATGACCGGTGCATGCTCATTGGCCTGCTCCACTCGTACCGTCAACTTAGCCATGCTGCTAAATCCACTGCTACCATACAGTTTCATGCCTCGGTCCACTGCTAAAATCTCTAATTCATACTGCTTTGTCTCAGAGTAGTCCAGCTTTCCGGTTAGCGTAACTACACCACTTGTGGGGTGGACCGAAAACATATCTGTCCATTCTCTGAAGCTGTAGTAGTACTCTCCGTTCGTACCGATATCTGCATCTGTCGCCATCACCTTGGCTACACTTGTGCGAATTGCTGTGTTTTCTGGTAAAGATATGCTATAAGCGGTTGGGGAGAACAGTGGCCGAAGATCATTTGTGTCCAGTACCTGAATCTTGACTCGTGTTCGAGCCTCAGCATTTGAATTCTTTTCCATGGCTTTGACTGTGAGAATATAGTGGTCTCTAACTTCCCGGTTAAGAATAGCACTGCTACCTCCTTTGGTCCTTATTCGCAAAAAACTAAAGTCTCCCAATTGATAGTCCTCAGCTTTGAACAGGTTCTCATTGTCTCCCGACACGATTTTGTACCGTATTTCCCAAGCAGGATCTGTGATGTAGATTCCCATTTTGTCAGGACTTTCAACATAGGTCTTAGCTGCAGAGTTCTCATAAATGGTAGCATTGTAAACAGACTCGGTAAACAGAGGGACGGGCACAGTGTCGATGCTTTGGATCCCAGTGCAGCTGCACAGGAGCAGCAGAACCACCAGCAGTGAAGTCACGTGGTTCTGCATGATTGCAGCGCACTCCTCACTGAAACTGCGGAGAAAAAAGAGAAAAAGTTAAGATAACACAGCTCCACTTTTAATAGATTTAGTACATTTGGGACACATTTATTTCTGAAAACTTCATATCTAACACTACTCAAATCATCAAGAAGGTATTCATGGTTTTAGGCAGATAAGAAACTGACAGACAACTTTTAAATATCTGTTTATGGCATATCATTACTCAAAACAAATATGATTTGTGCATCAGGATCCACTGAAACAGCCGCTGACTATTTGTCTATATTTCCAACTTCACCATAGACACCATGACAGCAGATAGGCCAATTGATGAATTGTTGTGAGCACTGTGAGGATGGAACTGCCTTTTGTGTATACATATAAAGTCACATTCCACTGCCTCTTGAATAAATTATGCATTATTCTCACTGCCTCCTGCCATACATCTTCTTCAGCTAAGAACAAGACAATGTGTACAGAGAGATGTATTCAATAATGTGTTCATAACATAAATAGGAAAACATTAATAATTATGTCAATGAATATGAAAAGCTGATAAATCACAAAACTTTATTTTTCTTTTTTATTTCTACCTTGACCTGCATTATTTACCGAAACTCACTGATACACTTTAACGAAGTGCTTATTGCCTATTTATTCATATGTATTAATGGTAATGCATTATTATAGGAGTTCGTAGTATTCCTAATATTGTTTAGTGTATTTTGTGATATGCTGCACAAATCGCTGTTAAACAAATCTCAAGAAAACTTTCAGCGTTCGTTTCATCCATTCGCATTTGCTAAAACACACACATATTCGTCCGATGAAAGACTGCGCAATGTAGAAATTCCTAGCATTAATACAACATTTAATATTTGGTAAGTGGTTTTGTGTGCAAAGCAGTTTACAAGAGAGGACTTCACACTCCGCGAGCGCGTGCTCGAGATTTCCAAGCGTCCTCGCGACTATTCGTGCCCTCCAGCGCATAAAACAGCAAAACACTCACAGTCGTTAAAATGACGTTTTGTTCAGAAATGAAATAAATATGACTGAACTTTCTCAGCGGCACCAAAGAACCATAAAACCCTCTTTGTTGTTAGCACACTAAACAACATACTGAATAAAGTTTATTTCACAGTAACCTTACTGTTAACTCCCCTAAATATACGGCAATTTAGCCGTTGGAATGGAAACAAAATACCAAAGTAACAAAAGACGGCTACTGCTCCGTTGTTAAAAGTGTATCCCCATCCCCCAGTCCGTCAGTTCCTATTCATTTCACGTCGCCACACTGATGCCTTCATGCGCTGGCCAGATGTATGAACTGTTCCCATTTGAAAACAATTAATTGACCACTCTGGACCGCTTATCTTAAATAATTAAACTGCAACTGAACACATTTAGTATTCCAACAGCTTAGCCAAGCTACGGTCAACTTCAAAGCTGCCCTATTTCCACTACGGACAGCAGTGAAGGTCTCCCAGCGGCAACTTTACACCGCGAGCTGACTGAAACTTTTACACATTTCTGAAAATATCACAAAACTAGAACAAGTCCAAGAAGCCCTCGCGCATTTTTAAGACTTCCCAAGTCGTACATACCTATTTCAGTCCTAACGTCCTTTATTTGGTGGCTTTTCATGAAGTTTATAAGTTCCGAATCTCTGCATGGTACCGACACTCTCAGCCGCTCTCTCTGCTTACTGAACTATCAGATCCGTACGCACACACAAAGCGCACTTAGTATCTCTCCGCGCTCCTTGCCCAGCACACGGATCTACTTCCTATTGGCATGAAGATGAAACGGCCGTCGCTCTCCCCTCACAGTGGGACGGGAGAAGTCTTTGATGTTTTATTTTATGTGCCAAACCTCTGTCTCTAATGAGAAAATATGCTGAATCATGCGTTTTTGGAACAAAGCAGAGAAATTTTCTCTATGGCTGTCAGCATATGAGATATTCGTCATGATAAAACCCTACGCGCATTACCTATCACTAAGAATGGTAACACCGGTACCAAGTCGATAGAAAAATTAAACAGATACATCAATGCCATTTTTTTCTACAGCATTATTGCGTTTTTGACCCATGCGACTGTGCTCTGTGAAAAGCGTTCGCAACTTAACAGTCACACCACTCTTTCAAATGCTAACTTGGTCATTATTAATGTTAACAAAGTTGTTTATGCTTTAGGTGAATACAAAAAAGGTGAATATGTGTAAAAATATTACATTTATTGATTTCATCGTCCAGTGTAATTGCAGAAGGTATAAACCAAACAATACAATGAAAAGGGAAAAGCATGTCAGCATAATTTTAATATATAATTAATCGCCTAATGCGTAGGCTAGATCTATTTCAGATCAAAATAACATTTGATTGCCATTTTCTCAAATATTAAGCCTTGTTATAAGAACCCTGAAAAACTAAAAGCACTAACTTAATCCTGGTTCCGTTGTCTTTTTTGTGCTACTTATGGTCTTTTTTTTTATTCTAGTATTTATTTATTTCAGAACCAAAGGCAGTATTTGCTTAATTATGAAGTTGCTAATATTGTTCTGTTGCGAATCGTAGCACTTTCCGTGCTGATATATAATGAAAATAGAGAAATCGTGAGGACCCCATACATTCTTTACACGCTCAGGTGAAGCTAGCCTATCTAATGAATAAAAATCCAAAATTCAAAGCAACGTCCCAAACCACATGGAAACCGGGGGAAGTTGTATCGCCAGACGGAAAACCTTTTAAAAGCGTGGCCCCAAGCACGGCACATGCACTCTATTGCTCGCGAATGATGGCGCTGTCTCACTGCTGTGCCAGAGCGCGAGCGATCGACGAGGCTGTGCGCTCTTTACGTCAATCTGTGCAACTCACTTTATAATGCTTACATCCAGTTGCGTGTGCCCATTGCCTATGCATGACCATATAATATGCGTAATGACGGTGTTAATAATTGTGATATTTATTGCTGGTTAAGTAGAACAAGTGGTTGTAGTAACAGTTGTAGATGCATTAATGCTGTTTTGCCTTTTTGTTTCCCTGCAATGCATTTTGCTCTAAAAGTAGTTGCATTCGTTGAAAAGCTATTGTGAAAGAGGCTCACCAGATTCAGCGGGCAAAAGCCGCCGCTCCAAAGTTGCGTCTAAATGATCTCCAGGATGTGTTGGCAAAAAGAGTATGTGAGCATATCTTCGCATGGAGATTCAGTCAAAACTCGAAATAAATCCGGCTCGTGGTGTAGTAGCCCCTACATTTCCTTACACATCCGAAATCCTCTTGAGCAGGATTCCACGCGGCTACGCGTGCAGAGACTATCCACAATACTCACTCGAGCTCGTGCGCTCAGGCAGTGGAAGAGGCGCGCGGATCCTCCGGGATGCCTGGCTGGCTTTCCGCCGCTGTGACGTCACCGCTCTCCCGGGGGAGTCGAACATTTGAGTTTGTGATCTCACTTCTACCTTAGGCTTTGGCGTTTTGCACTGAGATTGAAGGCTGTTTATTGAATTATCAGCGTAATGGAACTTTGTAACTTTAGACTTCAGCTGTCTGTGGCGATCCATTACATTAGGATCAATAGAGCATCTCGCCCCTCAAATAGACTATTTAGTTTAATAGTTAAGTTCTTTGCCCAATCTGAGAATGTGAAACATCTTGATTGTATAAAGTTAGTGTACTGACGTTTGTGTTTGAAGCTTTATTATAGCCCAAATGTGGCATGTTGCTTAAATAAGAGCACCTGATGTTCATTAAGTTTGGACTCATAAAACATGTGCCCTGGGGACTCTGTGAATGGGATACATCAGGTCGCTTGTGTGTGTGTGTGTGTGCGCGTGTTTGTGTTTTGTGTGCCCCCTACTCCTCCCTTGACCATTTATCAAGATGCTTAATCGTTCAGTCACCCCCAACGTTGTGCCTCCTTACACACTCTTGCAGACACTGCATCACTCTGATCCCCACATAAAGGTTTAATTGGATTCCGGTCAGGTGACGTGAGGGAGCCGGCCGGTGCTTTTGATCCTGCCAGCACTGAGACATTCCACTGTTGGTCTGGAGTTTGTGTAGTGCTGGCCCTAAGAGAGAACAGCCGGCATGGAGGAGGTGCATCCAAGTGTGTGTTTGTCTGTGTGTGCGCAGAATAAATGCTTCACAACTGGAAGTCTCAGCAATGGCAGGGAGTAATTTTTTTTTTACCTTGATGTCTCAGAACAGTGGTCATGATGGGTTTTTAGATTTCTGTGGATTTTTAAGTTCAACTTTTGGGACAGATTTAGGAAAATTGGTTGCTGTAGTGCACTATCAATAGTAATTAACCCTCAGCAATGATTGAATGATGATAGTCCATCCAAGTATAAATAATTAAAATTCTCTCATCAATTACCTATCCTCATGTTGTTACTGTATGCCTTTCTTGCTTCGGATGAACACAAAACAAGATGTTTTAAAGAATGGTGGTAACTGAACAGTTTCATTTCAGCTTCAACATTGAAAAAACCTCACCTGCCTTGAATGTATAACCTTATTAATCCTAAAGATATTGATTAGCTTTTTTCAGGTGTGTTTGATTAGGGTTGAAGCTGAACTCTGCAGGACTGTGGCTCTGGACCGAACTTTCCTACCCCTGATGAATGATCTCTAGTATACTTGGTTGTATTTGCTGCCTTGCCGTCCTACTGAGCATGGCACATTTCAGAGATATCAAAGATCTATTTTTTTAATGTTTTAACAGAAATAGAGCACTCTTTCTCACTCTGTATAGCCATTTTCAGCTATATGGCAGTGCAATATATATGCTGCATGGTGCTAGTATATTCGCAGTGGTAGAAATACTATCATCTTACATTTGACTGCATATAGAGCTTTTAGTTACTCCATTATTAGTAATATTGGTTTAGAAGAGCAAGTTGAATAAGGAAAAAATATACTTAAGTAAAATATAAATAAACATTTGTACACTGTTCCAATGTGCCACATCAGGCACTTGCAGTGTCGACAGTTAGTTGACTATAACTGAAGCGACCTAGCTTTGTTTTGAGCTCCTGTTGTTCTGAAAAATTTACTTGGCGAGGACATTATTACATTCCTCAGGCTACTCTGTGCAGTTTGAGAGCTTCAGCAACCTGTCGGTGGAGAGGGGGTAATGGTGCGAGAGGCTTTTAGGATGTAGCCTACTGCAGAAAAGTGAGACAATAGACCATGTCAAAATATATAAATGTTGCAGATAGAATTACACATGGATACAACCTCAAAGACAACTCAGAATGCGGACTATGAGGACTAAATGTCTAATTGAGTGTTACAGCAGACATCTTTCAGTCTATCTAGGTCAGATTATCAAGGTATGGGATTAAGAAACAAGAATTTTTTTAAAACAGACAAAAGAGGTTTTTACTCTAATCTCTGTTGTTTGATTTAAGAGATTGTGTGAGTGAACGCCCTGTCCGAAACTGATGTAATACCTTGTAACATCAACTCTATCAATCCTTTAACATGAGAGTACAGACTTTTTATTTATCATAAGATCTCAGTGGTTTTCACTGCACTGCAAGTCTTTATCCCATAGCTGACACACTGTAATTATGATCATAATTATGTCTTATTCAAAAATGACATGTTTTTCTTGGTTGAATGTCTCAGAGATATTGTGATTTCTGTCTTGCTGTTTATGACAGAAACAGAAACTATGATCTGAATGGGCTGGTTTGTTTTTAAAAAATCAATGTCATGTATTTTCCACACAGTTGGGTGTTAGCTAAACAGCTATGAGCTGAATTTCACTTAACGTAACATCAACTTGTCACTATACAATTATTTATGTAAGCATGAAAGCATTTCTGATGAAAAGTGAAAACATAATATTACACCACAGGAGGAAAATAGTCAGAGAAAATGCATATGGTTGGTTTAAAAGAAAAGAAATGTTCACAGTTTTAATGGTACAAGACTACAGTATAAGGCTAATGGGGCAATTTGAGCAACTTGCTTGGGCATTTCCTTATTGAGAATGGGTCAGTGGAAACTTTAGGTCAGCCATGGGCCTTGTGTCTTACCTGGCTGCCAGTTGACAGCAACATTTCCCAAAGCCATACATAGCAAGATTGCTCAAAAAGTTGCCCTGAGTATCATCGCCCCAAGAATGCTATGGTAAAAACTGTCCAAAAATGAAATCTATCATTATTTACTCATCCTCATGTGGTTCAGACCTGTATGCATTTCTTTTTATCTGCTGAACACAGAAAAATATATTTGAAAGAATGTGTGTAACCAAACAGTTTATGGTATTGAAAAAAATACTATGAAAGTCAGTGGCTACCTTCAACTGTTTGATTACCAGCATTCTTCAAAGCATCTTCTTTTGTGTTCAACAGAAAAAAGAAATCCATTTCACAGGTTTAGAACAGCTTCAGGTTAAGTAAATGTTGAAATGTACATTTTTGTATCCCTTTAGTTGGCTGCCTTACTATATATGGTAGAAAAACTGTAATTGATGTAACTGGACATTTTATATTATTTCAGAGTAAAATAATGTTAAATGTACAGAAGTAAAAATGAACAGTCATCTTTATGGTGAAAACCCATAATCTGCCACAAATATTGCTGATGAAACTATATTTATGGCATTTTGTTTAGAAAATTATTTTATTTCATTATTTGTTATTATTTATGTACATTAGGGTTGTATGTCATATCATGTGTTTAATTAACATTTGTTGCTTTTTTAAATACTTTTTAAACTGTACATTTCTGACAAAGAATGTGTTTTAAAACACCTGTGACTGTTTACAGTAGTACTTAAGGGACCACAGATGATCATTTACTTGCCCTAAAGTCATTAAAAAAAGAAATAACAACAATTATAATAAACATACAATCTTTAATTTTGCATGTATCCTCTCATACATTCTGGTTCCCCACACTAAATCCTCTACAATTTTATTATATGTTTGTGCATCTGAACTGCTACACATTTATTGGATAAGTTTGAAGGGTGTCTGAGTCAGAGTCTTATTTTGAAAGGCTTGTGTTTCCCTTGTCATGCTGGTTTTACCCCTTATTTTCTCTATTCCCCACCAGTCACATTGCCCCTCAGTCATAATCTCATGGAAATAGTGTTGGATTACACACAAAATAAGCATTTCCTACATGGATTTGCATGCTTGGATTAGTACAGTCATGTACTTAAGGCATACGTTTTCCACACACACACATTAAAACCATGTGGAGATTCTTTGTAAACCATCACTGTCTGTCTGTCACTCTAAAGTTATGCTCCCAATTATCCTTAAGTGTGTATCGGTTGTTTTCTCTGATGCATTCTCAAACAGTCGATTTCCACATGTGTCCCTGCCATGGAAAGAGCTCAAAGCTTTTATAGCGAACAGGAAATGGATCAGCATCAGAGGCAAACATATCCAGTCTAAGATTTTGTGGGATTGAACTCATGATTGATCTTATGGTCCCTGTGACCTCTCTGGATTTTTGTGCATACCCATCTGAGTTGAGTTTTACTAAAGCATTATTGTACAAAGACCACATGTATGGCCAACACAAACACATGGGAATCATTCAAGGTGTTTCCAAGGTCTAAGGGTCACTGTAGTAAATTTGAGCCAAGGTTGCTGCTATAAAATAGAAATGTGATATTATTACTCTGAACTCTGAAAGTTGCCACTTTTCAGAGGTAGTCTGAATATATAAACCAAATATAAATATATATATATATATATATATATAAAATGAAGGGGTATGAATACTGTCGTAAGGCACTGTATATATAAATATATATATTTTTTTATATACATATACTTTGGGGCCACTTAAAAAAGTATTTGTACAAATATGCAGGGCAAAAAAGCACACACACACACACACAAATACTCAAGTGTGTGCACACTTGGCCTGGGTAGGAAGATCATATATTCTATGAGATTTATCAGGCTTACAGAATGCCCTGGGGTTACATGTTTCTAATCCTCCATCTCTGAGCAGTGATATCGCCTTTTGACTGAAATAAGCTCCATTCTCCAGAGCTAGACTGAGCACATCTACCCTTAGCTGAAACTGTGCTATTCTCTTCATGCTAATTTAGATAAAACTTAAAATGCAGTCTGAAACTTTGCAATCCAATTTATGGTAATGAGGGCTCGACGGTATCTCATCCAGATCTCTGTAGAACAACTCTGTGTCATTCACCCTGCAAATGGAGTTTTGCAAAGACATGTTTAAAGAACTGGTAGTTGCTACATTGCAGATATTTGCATCCCATGGAAATAGTACATGTCATACTACCCTTATGCCTCTGCTATTCACTCTCTTAAAAGCAGGCGGTGACCAGTGGCTTTTGTAATGATCCAAAAAGCACAGAGAATGCTAAATTCCAGTTCTGCCAAAGCCATATGATAGCTTTGTGTGTTATAATTTTTCTGTAAATAGGCCCAGGAGCTCTCAAATCCCATTCACACTTGAGTGCATTCAAACCTGGCACATCTAGATCAGGCAGGAGACTTCCCAAAGTGAAAACCTGGTGCAACATGTCTTGAAGCGGCAGGTCTAAATATGCTTAAGTGTGAAAGCCACAAAGTTTCTACATAGCTCCTGAAGTAATATAGTGCTATAAGTCTATTTTTATGACAACAAATTTTATTATTTTTTTATTGAAGATTAATTGCCCCATGTCACTGTATGCATTCACAGAAGAGGTGTATCAATGCATATAAGTCAGTACCATTAAATAAAATAAATAATACAATTTCTATATACCTCTGCAAACACTAATATTGAAAACTCTCTTAAAATATAAGTAAATAAATACAATCATTATATAAAATACCACAGCATAAATAATGTCAGTTTTTGCTGTGGTATATAAAATAATTGTAGACAATTGTATTTATAAAATAACACACTCTTAAATAAATAAATGTTAACAAAGTGAGTAAATTAAATGTACTCTTAAATAAACAAAAGGAAATAAAATAAGGAAGAAATTACAAGTGATATAATGAATAAAAACAATAAAACAAAGATATAAATAAATTAACATCATAATTAAGTAATTAAGCTTAATTGTTACAATTAAAAAAGCAAAATTGTCAGTGAAGCTACTTTGAAACACAATGTATTGAGAAAACTACAATGTCTTCACTTCCACAGTGATATTTCTCATTATGTATTTCTCATTATATGTGACCTATCCTTTTAATTGTATTGTATCAGTTAAAACTAAATTAATTAGGGCCGGGACTCGATTAAAAAAATTAATCTAATTAATTAGAGGCTTTGTAATTAATTAATCGAAATTAATC
>JAUMHE010000042.1:9877025-9900369 GCA_032359235.1 Enteromius mattozi
ATGCGCTAAAAAACTTAACGCGTTATTTTTTGTGTAATTAATTAATCTAAATTAACGCGTTAAAGTCCCGGCCCTAAAATTAATATAAAACTAATATAAACAATGTTTTGTGTAGCGCACATTTTAAATCGAAACATCTTAGAGAGTTTACTAATAAACACATTGTTGCAAGCCAAAATAATAATGAAACAAAAACAGCAAAAAGAACAAACACTGTTTCAGGAAGGCAAAATCATAACGCATAAAATCTTGTTAGTTATTCAGCTAATGTATGTGAGATCATACAGATCAAAAGAAAGGAAAAGGATGACTCAACTTCCCTATGGAGGACCTAGAATACACTTTTAAGTGTTTGACATTGAGGTTCCTGTTAACATTCTGAAGAATATGCACAGTGACACTACTCTCATTTGCATTCCTCTCAATAGTAGTTGTATTTTTGTGACAGAATAATAACAATCCACTGTGTCCATTGCTTTTACTCCTCTGTAACCTGTAACATTTTCCTAATGTGTCTTTCATTTGACCCCATTCTTCAGTCTCTCTCTGTTGCTCTTCCTTTTTAGAAATCTTTTCCTATCCTTCAGGGGCAAAAACGCAGAGACACTTAAGAGACCAAAGTCTTTATCTATTTAGACAAAATGCTTCTCAGCTATTCTAGAAGCATCCGCTGGGGCTCAAATCCTTCAACTCCGAACAGTTCCTGTCCTTCTGATACAAACACTCACACCAAACGTCACACTGGCGACTTTAACTAGTGTCACACTGGTGCTGTATGCATAGGGATGATGATAGTTGAAAAGGCAACATGAATTTCAAAACTGGAGAATGAAATTGTTCTTTTAAAACACGGACCAGTATTTGCTAATGTGGTAAGACATAGTTTATTCACTGCATTGTTTAAAGACAAATCAAAATCATTAGCAGAATGACCAGGTCATTTCCTTCACTAGCCTCTGGTCACACTGTGTTTTCTAAAAGTGCTCCGGAGCAGTGTAATTTGAGTATTCCTGCTGTGGACGATTCAGGGGGCAGCGGAGATCAGCATGAATGTGCAGCCATTAGTATGTCAGAGCACTGAGCCAATTAACAGCCAGTCAGTTGCTAAGGCTCATTGAAAGACTGTATGCTCAGCATTAGGTCTGGCACAGTCTTTTCTTTCATAAAACGTCTGTTCTTCAATATGCTGAGATTTTGATCAGTTTTAGGTCCATAGGTTGTTTTCAACAGCTATGCATTCGAAAAACAGTTATTTTGGCTTAAATTAAGGCTTTTTTAATTTCCATTTAAATGTAACACAAATAAACAATTCTTCTCATGTGATGTGTATTTGTTAGTCATGCACAAATTAAAAAGGTACTCAAAAAAATGATAGCATACTTTATCAATGAGTTGTATCTTTTTATTAGATTTTATTTTAAAAATCATACTGGTTTATTTGAAATAGTTTAGAATCAGCATGAATCTGTTTCTTATATATATATATATATATATATATATGAAAACACTATTAAAAATACCTTTGTAGTGCTATCTGTCACACTCACAGGCTGTACTGATCCCAGTACAGCCTCTCTCTACTGATCCCAGTACAGCCGTCACCTCACGCTCACAATCACCAGCCTATTGATTCACTGCACCTGTTCTCAATCAAGCACCTCCTTTATAAGCAGCTCTCACACTCAGTAGGACGGCTGAGCTCAAGGTAACAACCTTAACCTTACCTGTAGCCTTGTGATATCACTCTATGCCCCTTTGAACTTCAGGATTGAGCCGTACGAAGTCTTTGAAGCTACGGTCTTCACGCTGGCTATCGTTTGTACCTACACGGAGGAATTATCTAGAGACTCACCAGGTTACTTGCCTGAGCGATCCCACACAGGAAGGATCACGATCGGAGATCGCACTGTGAACGTGAGAGTTGCCTATGTCTACTTACCTTATAATACTCACCTGAAGTTACTCACCTGTCTTCACAGAGCACTGCACGAGCACCCAAAAAGGAATTACCTTCTCCACGCTGAAAGCAAAGACACTTACCTTGATCGGATGATCGCCGGTTCCAATGAGCACTGGAAGTAACGAGCAGGAGATCACTCTCTTCCCCACCTATTAGAAGAGACATCACGTTGAATGCTATGTTTCAATAAACTCTGTTATATTGACTTCCTTGTCCTGACCTCTCCTTACCTGAGCGTTACACTATCAAACGGTTTATACAAAACAAAGGTTTTATTTTTTTGTAAAAAAAATAGTTTTTTAAATAAATGCTGTATTCTTGTGTATTTATATATGCATAATAAATAAAAACAGAAACTTTATCTTGAATGCGATTAATCGTTTGAAAACACTATTATTAAGTTAAAAATATGAACATGGTTAAAATAACTGTGGCTCAAGCAATATTTAACTATTAAAAATTTAACAGATAAACAGAAAATTGGATTTAGAAATATATAAACCTGATTATTGTGTATAAGAGCCCGGTCTCATGAAAATGAGGTTAGGTGTAGGACATTTATACAAATTAATACAAATTGGCAACTTGTATGCCAAATACGTACGATTTAGCAAGAATTGTGAGGTCGTACGAATTAGCCAACTCGTAAAATATGTACAAATTGCTGCGAGTCTGGGCTGGATACGCATTTACCCCACAACCTTCATCACCTTCATCACCGTAGAATATACAAGCCAAAGTCCATTTTTGCGTATAAATACCACAACATTTTGTTTTTATTTGGCGTACTATTTATACACTTTTAGAACTATTACAGAAATCATACCTTCTTCTTATCTGTGTCATTTACGACTGACATTATGACTGACAAATATGCATCACATTAAGATTATTTGTTTATTTAACAATATTTACTAAACTTGCAGAAAATCACAAGTGGTGATACATTTCACATTTGTTTTTGTTATTTAATTTTATTCTTTATCCTTTTTATTTAAACAACTCTGAATGGGGTGAATGCTGTTTGTGACTGTTAAGTTAATCACGCCTCTTTACCAGTGTGTTCTTTCTGTAATAAGGTATTTTTCTACCACTGGTGCAAAAGAGCTGTTTAATTATAGTGTCAATTTGTAGGCCAACCTTGAGTAATTTACCTTATTCTCCCTCTGGAGAGTATGTTTTTAAAATAGTGGTTTTCAATTTATGAGTACATAAGGTCTGTGGTTAACATTACTTAAAGAGACTTTCACATTTTGTTCTTTAAACTAAATTACATACAGTCATACTTCAAAGTGAATTTTCTGCTCTAAATGAGTAAATACCTGTGAACAAAGACAGCAAATGTAGGCTATGTTCATTTTATATTTTAGAGACAGTGTTCGTTTCCAACTTATTTCCCATTTCAGAAGATAGATTGCAATCTTTAGGACCGCAAACATAAGAAACGCCCAAGCAGGATCGCTCTGTGTTTCTATATCTGTCTCTGATTTGATACACTTAAATGGTGTGTCCTCTCAGGAACTTCATGGCAGTTTGACTGACAGCTGAACAGAAAAGCTATTTGTTTGAATAAAGGACAAACACACAAAGAACGTTAGGAGGTCTGTTATTTCTGACACTGAGCTGTGTCCGAGACACAAGGATAGCAAGGTACCAATAAGAAAAGAGTGATTGAGAACGAGTGAGTGGGGAGAAAGCGAAAGAGGGATTGAGTGAAATTAAAATTTCTTACCTATCCTCTTCAGTGGTTTTATAAGGTTTCCAGTCTCCCGGTGCTGTGCCCTTGTCAAATGAGCTAAATCAATAACGCTCCATCACAACAATGTAACAATCCGCCGTCTGCTTTATGATGGACCATCAGTTGCATGTTTTAAAAGGTCACTCAGACCACACAAGTCACAAATGGACATGTTCAAAAGGACTCGTTGATATTAGAAATGAGAATCAATATAACTGTCGTGAGGAATTTTACAGTGTGGTATCTTCATGCACAGCTATGCTGCATGTTGAGAAATAATGCATTATGCACTGATGGAAAGTGATTTTAGGTTTTTAAGGTGGTTTTCCCTTAAGAATAAGATTCCTAGTAACCTATCTGTAAAAAATCTTGTAACCCTGCATGAGGTAATCTTTAATCATTACCATTTTAGTACTGAACACTTGATATTTAACCTCAGGTCATTCCAGAATGAAATGATCTCTTTGCAGTTCTCTTCTTAAAATATGAATCCACACACACACACACACACATACATACAATACATATAGGTAGTTGACAAATAAAAAATACATAGCTAAAAGATATTCAGTAACACTTTATTTTAAGGTGTCATAATACAATTAGTAATTACCTAATTAGGAACTTAGTAGTAGCCATTGTACTTACATGAAATAAAATGTACTTATCATGTTACTAAGTTATGGGACAGCCTGTAATTACAGTTTGTAATTATGTAGATGTAACAGGCAGCTACTGTTACACATATGTAACAGACCGAGTGTGTTACACAGGTTACACTCAAGTACAAGCTTGAAACAACCCGTAAAAGTTTAGTTTGTTCCTGAAACAAAATTTAAGATATTTCAGATGAAACCGGGAAGCTTGTGACTGTCCTATAGACTGCCAAAAATGAAATACACTGACAAAGTATAGAATGGTATTAAAAGACATTGTCTGAATACTCCATCTGACACAAAACAACATATGCTATGTGTGTAATGAATAAAGTCATTATTTTTGTTTTATTACAAAAAGTATTTGCGTCGCTTCATAACTTTACGGTTGAACCACTGATGGCAGATTTAGCATTCAGACTATGTGTGTCATACTTTTCTAGACCTTGACAGTGTATTTTACTTGGCAGTCAACAAGCCGGTTTTCCCAAACTTGCAGGCAGTGTTGCCAGCTTAGCTACATCCACACCCATTTTTTTTTTTTTTTTTTTTTTTTTAAAGTTTAGGGACAAATATAGCAACCTCTTGGATAAACTTTATCTAAGTTCTCATCTTGCCCACTGATCTCTATTCATCTTTATATAGTCATAGAAATTGTCATTATGATGTCAACTAGTGACATTTAGCTACCCGTTTTAGCTACTTTCAATTGAAAGCAGTTGGCAACACTGCTTGAAGGCTAGTTCTAAGTGCTAGGTTGTGGAGGATGTAGCACAGGGTTCCTCAAATCTTGCCCTAGAGGTCCAATGCACTGCAGAGTTTAGCTCCAACCCTGATAAAACTCAGCTACCTGTGATTTTCTAATGATCCTGAAGACACTGCTAGCATGCTCAGGTGTGTTTGATTAGGGTTAGAGTTAAACTCTGCAGGAAAGTGGATCTTGTGGGCCAGATTTGAGGATCCCTGATGTAGCAGATTACAGCGATCTATCACACTATGCTGGGCCATTTCTTTTAATGCCCTTAGATTGAAACATTCACAAAGACTTGTTTGCATGCGTCATTCTAATGCCAGAGCTCAAATGTCCTAAGCCTGCTTTGCCTTTGCTGTGTTAAACCATCAGGAGTTCAAAGTCCCTTGCTCTCATGAATTCAAAGACCTGTAGAGGACAGAAGTTAGTTCAAACCTGTCTCTACAAAGCTAAATTCCTCCTAGCTCTGTTTTTACTGAGAATGTGTCCAAAACAGAGCAGAAAAACAGCAACAGCCATTGAGGAGATGGAGAGATGAAAGTGATGAAAGTATTTATCACTTTAAATAGCACAGATGTGTGGGAAAGTGCAAGTGGGAGGCTTTAAACCTTTTGTAATCTAACTAGAAAGGTTTGGAAAGGCTTTGTCTCTGGCTTAACAAATAATATGAACATAACGCCACACAAAAGCCTGTAGAAGTGTCCAAATACACTAATTTTCATTCTTATTTTTGCATATGTATTTTATATTCACAAAATATTTTATAAGTGATCAATTCAGTGATTTAGGATGCATTCTATGCATGAATGCGTAAAACCTCTTATGACAAGACATCTTCGAAGACAAGCAGTTTTCAGTCTTTTCTGTCCAGGCTGATATCTAGTCACAGCTCTTGTTTGAGAACATCTTGAAGCGTCATTCTAAGACCTTTATCACCAGTGGATATTTGACTATACTTTCTAAATACAGAGATTAGATTTAGTGATGTGTTACACAATCTCTATAAAGCAGGTTTGAATATCAAATCAGATTTGTGTGCAGTGTGATCAAATACTTAGGATCTTCTGCTGGAAATATATTCTTGGATATTTCTCAGAGATTAACTAAAAAAACAAACAAAAAAAGAACCAACAATAACAAACCGTGGCGATTTAATAGTCTTCTTTGACGTGGATGTTAATTTCTTTAGTTCAGTCCATCGAGGTCAGATGCAAGTAAAAACATGAGCACACTAGAGAACATAATTGTCATAAATATAGACACTGGTTTTTTATTTAATATAGAAAAGCTGCTTCCTTTAAAGCAATCTGTTGAATAAAGTGCTATATAAAGAAACATGACACAAGTTCACTGGAGTGTTGAATTGCAGAGCTTGCACAAATATATCAGCATTGCTGTGATCAGATGCTTTTTTTTAAACTGCTGTTTTCTCACCACTGTCATTTTAGTTGAGCGTTCATTTTGTTATTGAAAGGAAAGGGTGCACATATTTATGGATTCATCTAAACACTGCTGGGTGTTGTTGGGATATTCTATAATGGAATCATGTTGCTTATATATTTTGAACTTCTTTTCAACCCAAAACGAAGATGTGAGTATATCAGACAGTGTGTGAGTACCGAATTAAATTGAACAAATTCTCTTTTGGATCTTCTTGCGCTTGAATGGTAAAATCAACTGAATGCTTAAATTGGCAATAATTAAAAAAGTACGCAATTGATAAACTATAGTGATACCTAGTGATACCTGTTACACAGGTAACAGTCCAGGGCCAAAATACAAGAGGGCAATGCAAAGTAACAAATGAAAACAAGACAATGAAAACAAGGCAAGACTATGGGAATAGCAAACAGGGCAGAACAATGAACATGAACTAGGCAAACCACAGAAAACGCTTGGTAGAGTCCGCTACAGCAAAACAATACTTCGCGACTTTCTGTTTGGCAGGCCCCGCTTAAATGGCCACCAAACAGGAAGTCACCAGAGAGGAAGCAGAGGGAGCTGTGACAGTCAGTGCAGAGGTGAGAGCTCCCTCTGCTGGCTTGGCGTTACACCAACTTTGCATAATATTTGCATACCTGCGTTTTTAGACTAAATCCTTTCTTAGGGCTGCATGCTGTACACATTGCAATGCTGTGAGACACACACACAGACATAAGAAGACAGATATGCAGTCTTTTCTGTTTCTGTCTCTTTGTTTTTCTCTTCCAGGCAGCAGCAGATAACAGCGATGAATCTACTGCCTGTGCTCTTCTCTCAGGTGTAACTTTGAGTGCTTCCTAAAAGAAAGGAAATGTCAACAGAGGGACATAAAACCCAGACCAAAGCGACACAGAACGGTGTATTTATTTACAGGAGTTTCTGAGAAAGACAGAGGGAGAAAGTAGTAAATGACAGCGCAGTTGTAAATATCCCAGTAGAAGCAGAGGAGAAAGTCACTGTGTCTCAGCAGAATCTCTGCTGATGTTACAGTTTTCTGGAGGTGCGCTATAACAAAACATGTAGATTCTGACTTGGAAATCATCAGAACTGTCACTCCTCACAGAAACTGTCAGTTGACAGGAAGCAGGTTATGGGCTCTGTACCAAAACTCAGTAAGCTGTCTATAGCAAAATTTTACTGCCATAAAAGGTTCTGGTGACTGAATGCATTCACTATATGCAAAAGAGCAAATAAGGAACTTTCTTCAGAACATCTCCTTTTGTTTACCACAGAAGAAATGAAATCATCTGGGTTTGGAATGACTTGACCGTGAGTAAAATGATTTCCATTTTCAGCTGAACTGTTCTATTAAAAAGTGTAGTTAAATACCAAACATACCCCTTTTGTTGTGTGTAGGCGACAATACTTTGACTGGCATGATGTGCCTCCGCTGCAGCATTGCTCTGATACTCACTTTAGCTCTGTGTGATAGTAATAGGATTCCATGACCCCAGTCTGCAGGTCAGTGGGCTCGCTGCTCTCCTCTTTTCCTTGTACCTGTCACTCTGACTGCTGGTGTGTGTCTGAGATCAGTATTGGGTAAAGAGCCTTTTTCCCAGGATGCCAAGCCGCAATCTAAGATTGTGCATAGAATCTATGTTAATATTATTTAGTACTTGCAACAATAATTTATGAATTATTAGTGACATTTAGGGGCATATAAAATAGAACAATCCCAGCCAATCAGATTACAAGTTTCCAGATCATGAAAATGCATTCTGGTGTTCACAACTGAATGGATTGCAATGGTATGTGCCGTCTGAGGATCAGACTATTCTATCATTGACGTACACTGTGTGCAGCATATTGGGGGCAGGAAATGATTAAGGTTACTGTTATCTTGTCTTCAATAATTGCCACTGACCTTATGAAGACAGATGAAGAAGCAAATAAATCAAACGTACATATGAAGCTTTGTGCTGCTATAGTAAATGGACCAGTCATTCCAGACCCATCGTCTACAAACAGCTTCATTTGCTGCCGTTGCCGGTCATCCATTTACAGGGCAAGGTCAATCTAGATTACTTCCTTTAAATGTTCAGGCCACTTTGTCTTCTGTGTGAGAGAGAAAGCAAGCTATTATGATCCCGTTCCAATAGAACTGATAGCAATCTGAAATTAAAACTGCCGCCTTCTCAGAACTGGTCTTTTCTCCTCAGTCCATTTCCAGAGATTACTCTTGTTTGTACTCAATTGAAATTGGCTGCTAGCACCTCCAAACAATTATACTGTCAGAGAGATGTATGCACTGACTTTGCCTGCTATAGGACAATAATTGAGAAATCAGAGTATAATTCTAATGTCTGGTTTCATCCTCTATCCCTGGCAAACTTTTTAATTTCGAAGATTTATTTATTTATTTACAGATCACTGATGAATGGTTGGGGTAGTTAAGCAGTATTACACAAATGAGGGTGCCATTGTACCACAGGTAAGCCCAGCAAAGTAGATACTCAATAGAACAGCATTTGATAATTCCTTTACACAGCAGTTCAATAAACAAGTAGTTTACAACTAAGATGATGATAAGAACAGTTTATTGAGCATCAAATCAGCATATTGGAAATGAGAAAAAACACAATTAAAGGAAAAAAAAAAAACATTTGTGTCTAACATTTGTGTCCCATTATAAACACCTGAAAACATTCAAGGGGTAATTACTCTTCCAGAGTTCACATGCAGAACAGGGGATTATAACTCTTATAGTTTTAGTTTATTTTGTTTTCATTCAAAAACCATTTACACACCAGAAGGTTATTGGGACCATGCACCTCAGCCTCACATTAGAATTTTTATTTGAACTGGCATTTGCCTCCCTTGTTTTGTTGATAAGAATGGGCAAATTGTATTAATGCCATCAAAATTAATTTAAATCTTTTAATTAACTCAGATTAAAGGGCTTAATATTTTCAAATTATGTTAACGATTCAGACCACTGTTCCTAATAATATTAGTTTTGTGATATTTTAATTAAATGGAATATATTATATGGAAACACTGCATGGGGAAGCTGAATTGTAAAGAACTGGTAAACATAGATTCATAAAACCATGGTAACTGTACAATTAATTGTCTGTCTATTATGTTTTTTATACTGGTAAGAAGTGGTTTGGTTTAGGGTAGAGGTGAGGTTTGGGGCTCAAAAATATCTATATTTTAGTAAAATGGCTTATATTGTTTTAAAATATAGGCAATTTATAATGTAAAAGGATTCATAAATATTTTATTTATATGTAAAGCTGTGCATATTTAAATGCTTTTACGTTTTAGATGCTGTTAATATGCCTATATTGTACATTTCAACTTATAGTGAAACATATACGTGTAAGTATAACATGCGAATACCAATGAGATCAGGCAGTTCTTCCACCTCAGACTCAGTAAATCATTTTGACATCCTCTGACAATGGCACACTGAAAATCACTGAGCTCTTAAGCACACCCCATTCTAGTGGAAATGTTTGCCTAAAGAGATTGAATGCTTGATTTTATTTACTTGTTAGTAAAGGGGTGTAGCTGATCACACGGAGGTTGGAATGGAATCATCTTCTTAGCATATGTTGTTTCATTGAATCACTGTTATTAAGCCATATTATTTTCAAATACACATTGGGTACTCTCAGTCCTGCTGTGCTGTCTCAGTCTAAAGAAATACCTAAGTGTCAATAATCCGCACTTGACCCGACCTTCCTCCTCTGTAAAGATTTTGTATTCTTAGTCTTAGTCACTTTGTCCTCTACCTGACGGAATCAGCATGGGAAGTCAAGAGACAGCTAAACGTTTGATCACATTGAGAGGACAGAGAGAAAGAAAGAGAGATGCGATGGTCATGGTCTTCATTTGTTAGTCTGTGTTTAAATGTAGAAGAGGTTAAATGTGGGCTGTTGTCAGATTGATGTGGTAGACCACCCAGTTGGCCTTCCTCTCGCTCTTCCTTTAAAGTCTCCTGGTGCACATACACAAACACGCACGCACGTGATGCATCATCAATGAGCGTGAGTGATCTGTCTCAGGGTAAATAAGCGTGGCACTTCCGCCACCTCAGGCTCAGAGAAGACAGCACAGAGGTCAGAAGTAACTGTCATAAATTCTGTCACTGTGTGTGTGTGTGTGATTTGATAGTCCCACAGCTGCAGGGAAGTAATCCCATAGCTGTTCACTGAGGAAAAGTCCTACCCCCAAGCTAAAAAAAAACCCAGTAGTTTAGTGTTCAATCAAACTCACAATCCATCACTTCTCTGATGACTCAATGATACTTAAAAGGGTCAAATGATGTTGCTAAAAAGAACATTATTTTGTGTATTTGGTGTAATAAAATGTGTTTATGCAGTTTTAAATTTTAGTATTTTTCACATACTGTACATTGTTTCTCCTCTAAGCCCTGTCTTCTGAAACCGAGCAGGTTCTTTTAATAAGAAAACGTAACTTAAAGGTTGTGAGTCAGAAGCACTAGACTGTCCTTGCAGAGTTAGAATTGCCTCACTTTATAGTCGCTGTGCACAGCCAGCACAGGCTACTCCAGGTTTTAGGAATCAGTCCTCCATAAGTTACTCCATAAATGCGTTGCAAACACTTTAATATTTGGGTTGAACTGTTCTGGAACAGTGTTGTAAATGCAACTTAACAACTGATTTCTTTTTAAAGAATAGAGTCCACACTACAACTACACAACCACATTTTCACAAGTAACAATTTTTCATTTTCAATTTTCAGATTACAGCTGCATTTAGTTTGAAATAAAATTATGTAATTCCATTGCATGTAAGTAGTTACGCCCAAACACTGTATATATATATATATATATATATATATATATATATATATATAACATTCAGTTAAACATATGCAATAGAGCAGCTTTGACATTTTGCAAAATATCTTCTTTTTTCTTTCACTGAAAAAGTAAGTCATTGTGTGAAATGACATGAGAGTGAGTAAATTATGAATTTCTATTTTTGGCTGAACATTTAGTAGAGCCATTGAGAAGGAAGATAACACTGGCTGACACAGGTTAGTAGAGGACAGGGAATGAGGACAGGAGAGGAGAACAGGACCTTATGGATGTGTCAAACCCCTGAATAAAGGACTTTATAGCTCTGCAGAGCGAACATCACTGGAACATCTCAAAATATGCAGCTGCGTTACTATAGTTACAAACGTTTGTTTACAGCAACAGCTGAAATTAGGTACAACTGATTAGTATGAACACGTCATTCGACCGCATTAGATTAGCAGTTATCATTTATGAGTATTTTTATATTAAATGGGGGTGCAGGTACAATCAATTACAGCTTGAAAAAGTGCCATTTCAATTTTAAAATCTTCTTAAAAAAATATCACTCAAAAACAAATCTCTCAGCAAATTGGATATGATGTGCCAAAAATAAGGAAAGAACAGGGTGTCCTTTTAAAACAGCACTAATATTAATACTCTCTCTCTCTCTCCCTGTGTGTGTTCGTGGAATATGTAGGCCTATGTGTATATGTTGAATTCCAGGTTTAGGAGCAAAGTTTACTAATGAGAATTTTAACTGTCATCTGAGCTCCGATTGGCTAAAGCATAATTGTACTGAGTGCTGGGTCAGGAGGTCATCAGCCAGTGCCCCAAGGAGAAGAAAGGTAGGGGTTCAGTCAGTAGGTAGGGGGTAGTTTTGCCAAAGATAAAGCGATTGACTTTGGCACTGCATGCTGGGCGAAGAAAATTCAACATCAAATGTCCAGGGAATAGAGACTCCTCCTCATCACACATAGCTACAACCTGCCTGAGTGCTCACAAATCCTCCCTTGGCTGATAAGATAAACATGAAAAACATGACAGTGGACTGAAATATAAATTGCACTATTGTCTTTGTGGGCTGTATGTTTATTACACAGAGCCTTGTTACCAATACAGAGGTTGAAGCGTAGAACAGAAAAGAGGGAAAGGTTTCTTTACTGCAAACATGTAAACGAGAAAGGTTGGGCTAAGCATCCAATAACAGAGTGTTAGTCGGTGTTGCTAAGGTAACAGGCCAATGAGAAAATGCTTTTTGAAACAACATTGGGAAAATGGGTCAGGAACTGAACTGTGAAGACTGAATAGCTAATACAATAGATCTGTAGCCAACTTAATAGAAAAATGATGAAAATATGAAAAAAGAAAAATCCACTAATGTAAAATTATTTATATAAAATGTAAATTTTAACACTTTGTAACTATTGCATTTTTTCTGTGTGTTTTTAAACATTTAAACATTACTTCATTTCTTCATTTTGCATCATATGTATATTTTAGACAAACAATCCCTTTTGGACATAGCTGCTTTAAATTTTTTTATTATTATTTGTTTTTACAATGACATAAGACCGAAGCAATAAAGCTACACAATTCAAGTGTGCTGCGGTTTCTTAAATTCAACTGATAATTATTTATTTATTTTTTTATGGTGTTTTTAAATCAAAAAGATAATGTCTGCTCCAAGGTGCACAGTAATGTGTTGTTTTAGATTTGGACATGCAGTATTTAACAGATGTACAGGAAATATCTTTAAGTAAACCAAACACATGCAGTGTGAGAATTAATCAATGTTTGTACTCAAGACCTGAACGCATATTTCAGCCAATAATGTATTCAGCTACAAAGTATTCTTTGTAGCTCTGCACACCAGACTTTAACTCTTTAGCATATATTGACATTGAGTTGATGCGAACAGGGGTAATTTGACCTCACTTCCTGCCCTAGTACAAACAGTCAGTGACCGCTGGACTGACCTTACTCTCACACAGCTGACCACAGGACGACAAACAGAACACAAGGGTGAGAAGGTCAAGAGTTCATAAAGAGACCCTTCAATACATTTGGGCAAGTTTCTGATTTTCTACAACATGGTCCCTGTTTCCAAATTCATGGAGTTGGCCCATACTTTTGATGTTTTCTGGTTACTGAAAACACAATTTCATCATCTTTTTATATGTAAATAAGAAAAAACTTTGTTTTAACTCATTAGGGGCGTTTAAGCCTTAATTGGGGTGGCAGACCACCACAAATACCTCCCAGTAGGGACTCTGTTGATAACAATGGGAATTAGAATGTATTCTGGTTCTGATTCCACAGAAAGACTCCTAAGGGATTCCATCAACTAATCTTTGAGTAATTTTAAAAGAACGGACAACGTTTGGAAAGCTGTTTGCATTCACATCCCCTCAGCAGCCTGTTGTGGTTCACAGCATGTTCTGGTGAGGTCACTGGGCTTCAGTTCACTGACTCTGAAAGCACTGATATGTCATTTATGATGATGAACAAACAAGACTAGGGTATATCTGTTTATTCTCACTTAGCTACTGTAAAGAAACATTGAAATAAACTGACACAAGTGTACTTATGCCTCTGTGTGAATAGATGAAATCGAGTTCACAAACAAACTAATAATCTGTTACACGTCTGGTTTGTGGCAACAAGAGACTTTTGTTTTACATAGCATTTTATTCAAATTGAGCTTTAAAAAAGGATTGGATATTTGGGCATTTAGTTTTCCATCACGATTGGCAGTCTGCACAAATTCAGACATTCAGTGGCCATAGTTTGTTAGTATATGTACTATATGTATATTGCATATTCATTATATTTAATTTTTCATTAATCATTATACTTTAAAAAGTATGTCTAATGTGCAATTTTAATAGTGTTGATTGTTAAATAATTGTGTAAAATAACTGATAAACTGTATTTTCTGCTTTGGTGGAAAAAAAGGTGCATCATTAACAGTAAATTTTTCAACAAAGGCACTGCAAGATCACAGTTGTGTTTGCTCTTCCCACTGATTAATTGTCTGTAATGACACAACTCTATAGCCTATTCTAACTGTCTCTAATAGCAAGCTCCAGAATTTGTCCTTTAAATGAATCACCCACTAATGAAAAAGTTGCCGCCTGATCTAATGATGCATCAGTCACAGAATTACTAAAGACATTAAATAAGCATCTTTAAGGCAGTTAAAACCTGATTAATTCTATTATATGAGACAATGGTGAATAACACTGGGAAATGAAGCTAGTTTCTGTACACCCGCTTTCACCAAGATTAATCTGCAAGTCATTTTTTATATTAGCTTACATCACTTAGAAAAACTATTTCTATCAGCCTTATCAACAAACAGATGGTTGAACTAAAGTGTAGGTTAGCTAATTACATTAAGCAAATATCTCTAGGGACCAACACTGTAAAATATAGCAGGATTGTATCTCTTATAATCATAGAAGTGGTCCTTATGGCTACTTTTGTTCAAGTATATTAGGATTAAAATGTTACTTTTTAGCCTTTCCATAAGGAAACAAAATTCTCCTAGCAGTATTTAATGAGGAAGGGTATTATGCTGCCAAATAATTGCCAGCACTGACATGCTCACAAATATAATACTTGCTGTTATATAATTACCATCAGGCTCAAATAAAATTGTACAGTTATGTTATGATTTGAAAATTATATTTGAAATATAGTGGAGCTTTATAGAGGCTAGAGGCCTTCTGCCAGCTCTTCACCAGAGCAGTGTTCATGTTCTCTAGACTGCCAGCATAAGACCACTGGATCATCTGGTATTTAAGCTGTTTTGTAAAACAATTATCCTGTCAGTCCCTTTAGAGCTCCAAAAGAAAAGCTCCATTTAGGTGACAAAGCCATGTATCTGTGGCAGAACAATGACCATTTCTTACTAAACAATGAGGTGTGTGTGTATGTGGGTAAAGTGTTTTCATACTCTGAAAATCAATGCTTCTTAGTATCATAATCAGTGGTATAAACAAAATGCATTTTGGATTAACAAAAAAATATATTAAATATGCACTACCATTCCATGTTTTTAAAGAAAACTCTTATGCTCATCAAGGCTGAATGTATTTAATGAAAATATAGTAAAAAAGGCAATATTGTGAAATATTAAATTGAAATATAATTATATAACTAATAACTCTATTTACTCTAAGATCATAATTATGAGAAGAATCTTCAATCCATTACATCAGTTTTTGATGAATAAAAAGTTTACAGTGTTTATTCAAAATAGAAATCTTTTGTAAAAATATCCACTACTGTTGTTATGATTTCTGTGAGTGTTCCTCTGTTTAGTCATGTATGGACTCTTAGTTTGAATTGTTGTATGTGCTACATTGTGTCTGTGTCCCCTTGCCCTTATTTATCACCATGACAACTCATCTGTTCCTTTCTCATTGAGTCTCTGCCTCCTTGTTTGTCACAATGGTTCCCCCCCCTTGTTAACTTGTTGTCTTGTCTTTTAAAAGCTCTGTGTTTTTGTAAAGCATTTCTTTTGTTTAGTGTTTCTTCCTAGTGGATTTCCCGTGTATCGATCCTTGCTTTGTGTTGTTTTTTTGCCTCTGTCTGACCACTTTTGGATACTGTATGCTGATCGACCGACCCTTGCTCTCCCTCTGGATTTTTCTTGTGTTTTGATTACTACATATTTGGTTGCCCATCTACCGACCCTGCTTGTTTGTCCATGTCTTTAAATAAAGCTTCACAGATGGATCCGCACGTCTCTGTCCCTTTCGTTACAGAATGTTCGGCCGTACCAGGATCCAGCGGCTTTCCCTATGAACATTGGCTGGGTACAGATGTAACAGGAATGTTGTTGCTCGAAGATTACGTATGAGAGTTTTTGGACATTGCATATTTTTCTATCCTGCCTCACTTCATTTTGATTGATCATTTCTGTGATGGAGTTAATCAGCCGCTCGACTTTTGTCTAAGACGCCAGGGTCCATGATCATCGCTAGCCCACTTCTTAGATTACGCTTTGTCGTACGTGGGTTCGTCATTCACGGTTGGTGTCGCAGATGAAGAACATGCCGCTAGCGTCACACCCGCGACTAAGAGGGTAGGCGATCGCAAAATGGTGGACACTACAGCACCCCGTTATGTCACAGCTGACCTGCATAAGCCAAGTTGAGCCACAGCACTTCTTCACCAGTCAAATCAGGTCATCTACGACCCATCACCATAAGTTAAGTAAAGGTTTCATAGCTCCTTATAATTCAAGTCAATTTGCCAAGTCGAGCTAATGCTAATCCGCACCTGTCAGGTCAAGTCAGCGCCGATCGTCGTATCACCGCTGCTCTGCAAAAGCCACGCCGCATCTCGTCAGATAGCCCAGAGCCGCATCAAATCTCCCCTGACCAGCCAGAGCCACTCCCCAAGATGGCCGCCGACCCCAAGCCTTCAGCCTGTCACATGTCACATCAGTGTACCCTGGCATTGTGAGTGTTGCACATGAAGACATCAAGACTTTCTCGAGGCATATAAGGCTGATGTCCAGTTTAGCGGACCCCCCGTTGATATCAGTAAGGGGAGCCGGTGTCACCAGGGTTTCCGCACCGGCCATTTTAGGGACTGTCCCTTTCTCCTTAGTGCTTCCAGTCATGGCCGTCACCATTCTGAGTGTGTGGGCCACACACTGTGCTCCAGTAGCCCTATCTACCCGCATCAGAGACTCCATTCCCCCATGAGTGTGTTCCCAAGCCTACCCCAGAATCGCTAGTGGTGTCGGCTCAGGCCGTAGATCCTCTGGAGGTTCTGCTGGTGGCTGCACAACCCCCAGAGATGTCGGCTCCGGCTGTAGATTCTCCGGAGGTTCCGCTGGTGGCTGCAAAACCCCCATTGAACCCTTGTCTTGCCCTGCCATGGCCAGAAGGGGTGCCATTCAAACTTTCGTCCTGCCTAGTCCTGGCTGCGGAGGCCGTTGAACTCTCGTCCTGCCCTGCCACGGCCAAAAGGGCCACCACTGAACTCTCGTCATGCCTAGACCCAGCCGCGGAGGCCGTTGAACTCTCGTCCTGCCCTGCCACGGCCAGAAGGGCCACCATAGAACCCTCGCCTTGCCCTGCTACGGCTAAGGAAGCCACCCTCGAGTCTTCATAATGTCTAATTTTGGCCTCGGAGGACGTTGAACCCTCGTCCTGCTCTCTGACAGCCAGAAGGGCTGCCATTAGAACCCTCGCCTCACCTTGCTACGGCTAAGAAAGCCGCCCATGAGTCTTCGTCATGTCTCGTTATGGCCACGGTGGTCGTTGAACCCTCGTCTTGTCCTGCCACGGCCATAAGGGCTGCCATGGAACCCTTGACCTGCCCTGTCACAGCTAAGGAGGCCGTCTCGGAGTCCTTGCCATGCCTAGTCATGCCTAGGGCGTCTTGGCCCTCCTATGAACTTGCAGCATGTACTGTCTTGGCCACATTGTCTGTGCTGTCTGTTCCAGTCCTGCCGGCTTGGAGGCTCCCCGCTCTGCTTGCACCGCCGTGGCTCTCTGCTTTGCCTGCATGTGCCATTACCTCTGCTCCATGACCCAGGCCCACCAAGGTTCCATCATCCTGGTTCGCCATTGCCCGAGCCTAAGGTCCTAACCCAGTCCACATGGATCTGGCCATCTAGCCTTCCCCTGTTCTGCCTCTGCTCCACCACCCTCCTGGACTATCGTATTTTGTGTTTGGAGCATCTGTGAGCTGCTCCTTGGGGGGATAATCTCTGTTATGATTTCTGTCAGTGTTCCTCTGTTTAATCATGTATGGACTCTTAGTTTGAATTGTTGTATGTGCTGCATCGTGTCTGTGTCCCCTTGCCCTTATTTATCACCTACATCATGTCTGTGTCCCCTTGCCCTTATTTATCACCATGACAACTCATCTGTTCCTTTCCCATTGAGTCTCTGCCCCCTTGTTTGTCACTATGGTTCATCAGCTCCTCCCCCTTGTTAACTAGTTAACTTTTCACCTCTGTCTCGCTCCTTTTGGATACTGTATGCTGATCGACCCACCCTTGCTCTCCCTCTGGACTTTTCTTGTGTTTTGCCTACTACATACCTGTTTGCCCATCTACTGCCCCTGCTTGTTTGACCATGTCTTTAAATAAAGCTTCGCAGATGGATCCACAAGTCTCTTCGTTACAACTGTTCAAAAGTTTATTTTTTGGAATAAATCAATATTTTATTTTTAATAATGACTACTACTTTTGTTTTTGATTTTGAGATCATAGTGTTATTTTCAGTATTACATAAAATATATGCAAAAGAATACACATATCAATATTGTATGAAATCCCTGATATATATATATATATAATATATATTGTATTTTATGTTGAGTTATACTTTGCAAATGTCTCTTTCAATGATTGACAATGTTTATCCAGCATGCAGATTTCTGACTGATTGTAACATGCTCTCTGCAAGGCTTTATTTTTTATAAGGCTCTCTGTCCATGCCAACAAGCTTTCAATTTCCTCCTGCTGAAAAGAAATGCCTGGACATAATGCTGCCATTCACCATGCTTTATAGAAGAGATGGGGTTACCTGGGTGTTGGGTTATATTTGGCTTGTGCCAAACAAAGTGCTTTGCTTTCAGGCCAAAGAACTTAACTTCTGTCTCTTTAGAACACAATCTTTTCATCTAAATGTTTTTAGCATGGCTTCCAGCAAAGCCCGATGTGACTCAATGCTGGAATTTTTTTCCCTTAGCCACTTTCCCAGAGGCAACTCTGTGAAATGTTATAAAGATTGTTGATGTCTAGACTGTTTCTACCATTTCAGGCAAATAGCTCAAACTCTATTTGTGTTAAAACTGGTCTCTTGGTCACTTTTCAGGCAATTCCCTTTTTTGTTTCATTGCATGTTTTGTTAGAAAGGCCAGACAGTTTCAGGATCATTTTCATTCCTTTTTGAGATTTCTTACACATTACAACATCTCAAAGTTTCACAGACAGTTCCTTATTCTGCATGACAGCATGATTTTTTGGGGGGCTCCAGTGCTCACATTTACTCACATTGTACCATATGCGTGATCTATGTAGTAGGTAGTCCGTTCATTTCATGTTCACACAGGTGTCCTAAATGCGTAACCACAGGTGTGGTTCATCACATTAACCATTTACATGCTCCACTAACATCTGACAACTAGAAAGTATGGAAACACTTTATTTTACGGTTACACCTATTAGTTGCTTATTAGCATGCATATTACTAGAATTTATTAGTGCTCATTAAGCAAATATTAAGGCTTTATTCTGCATTCTACATCCCTAATCCTACCCAATTCCTAAACTTAACAACAACTAGCAAATTAATAATTTATTGAGAAAAAAGACAGTTAAATGTTAAGTGTTACCATTTCTATTCTATTACTTAAAGTTTTCATTGGGATTTTATTTGTGGTAGTCAATCACATGTGCCATCAACATAATCATCAAATTGTTAAATAGTTTTAATGCAACAGATGTAATGCTAATTTTTGTATATTTTGTCTTTTCTTAAATTCCCAAATAAATATAGGGGTGAGTGGAGCACAAACGAAGACAGCACACATGCCATTTCCACCCACAGATATGACGAAACTTTATTTATTTACTTGTTGCTATATCAACATTGTTTAGAAGGGGAAATACACCAAGATGTGCCTAGTTCATTTAACCAAAAGTAAATTTCACACTGAAGATAAAATATTTCAATATAAGTCAATAATTGGCTTTCATCTAGTATTTTTTAGTGTAGATCAGATACATTTTTAGAAGAGGAATTTAAGCAATCATATGGTCATGTTACAACAAACCCCATATAATACTTCCCTTCTTTATGGGAAAACAGCAAGTAAGTTTATGCTGTATTCATAACACAATACCTCATACTTGTAACAGCATGTGTAAAATAATGTGAAAAAGAAAATTACTTTTTACCCCAAGTGCATTTACACAAACTTGAGAAAACCAAAAAGTGCTAGTTTGTGCCTTGCACTTTCCTAATGGTGTTGCTGGCATTTCAAACGGTCACACAAATGTGTGAAAAAAGACTGGAAGGGGAAGTACACTTTTAGCCAACAGTTATAATAACATTTCTTTTGGCTCATCTTGTGTTGGCAATGAGTAGATGTGCCTGTGCTTGACTGACAGCTGATATAAGGACAGTTTATTGCGGCAGTGTATGTTTGACTTACTGTAATGCCACTGTTATATTAATGGATTTATTTGCTGCCACTGAATATTTTCAACCCAAGATTTCAACCTTGACACGGCAACCTATATATATGCATATTTTATTTTTAAACAATAATTATAGCAGATGTCTCATATTTGCATTCAGATTTCATATTTTCCAATAAAACGTGTGTTGCCATTAATTTTAAACTTGCAGATGCTAGATGATTTTACACAAATATTTTGGTTCAGTTAACTATAAAATGCTCACTTTAAGTAATATGTGCACATTCCAACTCAACTCACTGTTGATCTGTCCATTTGTGTTTAGGATCATAGTGATGTTCCATTACCTACAGCATCTACAGCTTGCAGACACCCTTTAAGATTTGACAGTTCTGTCCAGAAATCCATAAGAAGTCCACTACACTTACTTCTTGGCTCCAATACACAATGTTCCTTAGATTAGAAACCCTTTTAGGGCAACTAAAACTTCCCACTTTTCATCTCCACAAAGAACTTTTTGTTCTCTCGTGCTTTAGAAATCCATCTAGAAACCAATGCCAGACACATTATAAGGAGGTGGAGACGGACCACTCATAGAAAAATGAACAGGAGAAATTGCATTGCTCAGTATGACAGATATAGGAATGGAAGTCCCGCCTTTAAAGAAAAAGGGGCAATTGGCTTTTTGATAGTTGTCAGAGAATCAAAAGATCTTTCGTCCATAGATAGATCCTTCACATGTATGTCTATTACCTAGCTACAAATAAAATAGCTGCGGTATTTCAAAGATGGCTGCAACATCAAAGACCTCCAACGGATCATATAGTTAAGTCAAGAAGCCTATACTTCATGCAAATCTGCCATTGAGGAAGCTTTATGTTACTTTAAGTTGGCATGGAATTAAATTTCCTATCTATTTTTAATGTTAGCAGTCTTATTGTGAGTGATTAATTCTGTATGTCTTTCTATTATTATGTCAGAATTGATGCTACTTTCATTCATTGCGACTATAAGAATAAATGTGTCTTTCTTTAAATCATATTATTAGGTGAGTGCGAACAGCAAATTTCAGCCTAATTTTTGCAGAACCTTATAGAACTATAATTTGAAAGTAATTTTACAGTCATTTTTTGTTCTTTCAGGGTTAGCAGGGAAGAAATCCATCTTTAACTGAGATAATAGAGCATAGAGTGAGTGAGTCCGTCTGAATGAGCAGCTGATTGGATGGTGATTGGTCTTAATGCAGGTATGACTACTGACTACTCATAGAGTTTCACAGAGCTCAAAGCAGCACTGACTGGGCCATTCAATATTGCCAATATTTTTTAAAATTGGACAATTCATTGTAGCCATAAAGAGAATGGAATACCATACTTTAGTTATGAATCAAATCTCTCTAGTCAAAATATTCAGTTCCACTTTATAATAATGGACTTAACTACTATGTATTTGCATTTAATTAATGTAATTAATCATTTAGTACAATACACTTATTGTATGTTTTTATATTGTACTTATATTTTAAAAATACTTGCATGTAATTAATTAATTTGTGTAATTACATTGTTGACTCATCCCTTACACCCTAACCCACCCTTAAACCTACCCAAACCACCAAATCTGTCCATAACCGTATCCCACCTTAATAGCAGCAAAAGTGTTTTGCAGTAAACAGTATAACCACAATAAGGAAATTTAACTTTTTATGTAAGTAGTAGGCCACTCAAGTGGGACCTAATATTCTGTTGAATGGTGATTTAGCTCCAAGGCAACTAAAGAAAAAAATAAACTAAAAAGTCTTCAATCTCTTTAGCAAACAATCCTGAGAAGCCTATTAGTTCAGTGTGGGGTGATTACTAATTTCAAAGAACCGCCTGTCTCATTTAAATGAATGTTTTGATAATAACATAATTTCGGGTGAAGCGCTGGACGATTTACCCACAGCTGATAGCAATCAGCTAGCCAACCTCCTTGTTACGATCGCCCAATCATATCATTTCTTAAACGCTATATAAACCACATTATCCCTACCTCTTGCATCTCGCTTTGCAAAGATTCGCTCCCGCAAATCTAACGCCTGCAGGATTAAAATGTCTTCTGACTCATCCGACTACCTCCGCGAGGAGCCTGCTCCCCGCCCTGCCATCTCGCAGCCTCTGCCCAGCCAGCAAGCCGCTGCCCCGGGGTTAGCAGAGGCCGCAGGCCTACCAGGCCTCCCAGCTCTCCCAGGAGACAAGCCCGGAGCCGCTCGCCTCCGCCGGCCAGACCTCCTCACCCTTCTCCCGCTTCCTCCTACACCTCCGCAAGATCCGCTACTAACAAATGGACCATCATCACTCTTCGCCAGACCCTCGCCGCCGCCGGGATACCATTCTCCCGCAAATCCAACAAACAAGAACTGCTATCTATTCTCTCAACCCATCTGCCGGACGCTGTTCCTCCCGCCACACCACCAAAGAAACGCACCCATAAATCCGCAACTCACCTCTCTCCAGCTCCACCATCCACTCTGCGCCGCTCCAGCCGCCGGAGATCCGCCGACGCCGATCCCGCGGCCTCAACCTCCTCCCAGCCGCCTTCTCAGCCTTCCACCAGCCAGCCTCTGCCAGCCTCCAGCCAGTCCGCTCCAGCCGCCGCTCCCGGCCCAACCGCCGCACAGCTCCACCAAGCGATCGCGGACTTTTTTGCCGGCTGGCCGCCTGCTCCTCACCAAACCAACCCAGCCACTAATCTCTCTCTCTCTCTCCCCACAGACTTTGAACAGCCCGGGCCCTCCCGCACGGACCTCTCCTTCCCCCCCCAGTTCCC
>JAUMHE010000042.1:9909278-9928760 GCA_032359235.1 Enteromius mattozi
AACTACTTCAGTTGTGTGTAATGAATCTAAAATATATGAAAGTCTAATGTTTATCAGTACATTACAGAAAATAATGACAATATGCTAATTTTTTGAAAAGGACCTGTACTGTTGGACCATTGGTTTCATCATCCCAAGAATACAGAGAAACCATCACAAGTTCCCTTGTCTCTGCTTGTCCTGATTCCACCATTAAGTCTGTTCTAGTCAAAGAGCTGCTAGTTTCTCCAACCATCATTGCCACCAACACAGCATCCCCAGCCTTTCCCCTGGAGCGGAAGAATGCATCCAACAGTGCTAGGCTAGTGTCAAAAGCTGTGGATCCACCTATTATGTTCATCAGGTCAGTACCCTCTTATCCTCATGTATAGAACCCGCTCCAGAGTCAGATCCAGAATGTCAGCCCTGTCCAAGGTTTGCTAAAACCTGAGCGCTCCATCTAACTGCAGCCTAAAAGAGGAGGTTAAGAAAGAACTGAGTGTTCTCTACAGCTCTGTCCCATGACCACAGCCCATTGTCTGCTCAGCCCCTGAGCCCAGTCCAATGTTGGCTCCAGCCCTTGAGTTTAGTCTAATGTCAACTCCATCCCCTGAGTTCAGTGCTGAGTTCACTCCAGGCCCAGAGTTCAGTCCTGAGTTTATTCCAGCCCCAAAAGTCAGTAACAAGCCTACTTCGGTCACTCAGTCTGTATTGGAGCCTGCTCTAACCATGGAATTTGTTCAAGAGTCCATTCCCACCTAGTTTGTTCCAAATTTCCTAGAGTCAATGTAAGAATTCCCCTCAGACCTCAGTTCACTGCAGAGTTTGTATCTGTAACAGTACTTGTTCTAACGCCAGAATCGTCAGCCAAAAGGGCCACCAACTCAAAGTCTCCTGATGTCATGAACTTCATGTCAGATAGTTCAATGATTGGTGAATTCAGAGATCCTGCTATAACTGATAGCTTTCCCTGTTAAGGTTTTGGCCATAATGTGTGTTTGGGCCACTCACTGCTCTACTACTCCTATAAAATGTAATTTTTTTCCCCCCTGAATTTCCTTTTTGGCCAGATACGACCAAGAAGGTCATCTCAGCATTTCCTGTCTGCCTTGATGTGACCCTAGAAGTCATTCCAGAGTTTTCCGTTTACCCAGATATGGTCATGAAGGCTGTTCCCAAATTTTCTGTCTGTCCTAATTTTGTAACAAGGAACATAAGTCATATGGTTACTAAAATGATAATGATGATGATGATTAATATTATTATTATCATGTTCCTACTTTATTTTAGATTGCCCTAACTACAATGTACATACATCAAAAATAATTAAGGTAGTCACCTTATACAAAATGGGACCATTATTATTATTATTATTAGTAGTAGTAGCAGCATTTTTTTTTTTAATAATTACAATTATTACTATTGTACAACTATTATAATGTGGCATGCTTACAGTAATTTGTTGTGACAGAATGAATTTACAATGATTTCACAGTAAAATTCTAAATGCAGTATTGTAGGGGCAGATACATCTCACACCAGTACCAGACACAATTCACACAGCACCGACATATACATACATGGTTATGAGTGTATTCCCCTTTAAGAAAGAGGGTTCTTGTGCAAGCACTGTTCTGGTGTGCTTTTCTAAAAAATAATAAATGAAACCACTAAGTTCAGTTGCATCCTGCCTCCGTGTATATTTGTTCGCTCAAAAGCTACAGTATCTTATTTTGAGAAATGACTTTTTGTTGAGTTCTAACAGTTTTACACTTTTAAATCTGCTTTTACAACTCTCAAACAATAATCCAGCTCATGTACATCAACCTATGCTCCACAAAGAAAAAAAAAAGAAAATCAATTCCTATTCAACATACGGCTTGAAAACTGCATTCTCAGTCAGGTCTCGAGAGAAAGAAAGAGAGCGATGAGGTGAAAGGAGAGATATTCATGTTATTTTACTGGCTTAGGAGAGAGCACCATTGTAAAGTCAAATGAAGGAGGCGGGAAGCACTTGCGTAGAGAGCTCTGCAGATGAAATTCCCGAAACCCCTATTTATTTTGAATCAGTTGATTAGGCTCAGAGTGTAATGCGCAATAATGATTAATTTCAGAACAGAGGGCTGCTCTATTATCTACTTTCATGAGTGTACTGTTTTGAGGAAGACATTATTGTAATATATTTGAGGCCATCTGGATGCATAAAAATTTTACTAGCATAAAATATAGTCTTTACGATTAATAACAGCTGACTATGACTTTACTATAAAATGAGTTTTCATCACAAATATGTTGGACAATTACAAACTTTGAACATAAAATATGTTAGCATTCTGCTCACACAGAACACTGCATGAGCAAAACAGGACCTGAATATGTTAATTGCCAAATCCGTGGTTTACCAATAGAATTTGGCTACTTTAAAACTGTTTCTGTGGGGTGATTTTAGTATAATGTTCATAGGTTGCATGCGTATTAGGAATTTTGAAATTAAAGTTGTCAGAAATATCAACAATGATTTAAAAAACATTATTTTTATATTGCAGGTCACAGTCGAAAGCCTGAATCCCTTTGACCAGGTATGCAACTGTCATTCCCCCATATTGGGTTAAATTTAGATGCCTTTTTATGTTTAGTACAAACGGATTATATGATATTGCAAAGTTTTATTGAGTAAGGGTTTAAATTAAAATGAGTATTTGATTTCAGAAATCAGTTTTCTATTTATAGCTGTCACAAACTGGAGGCGGGGACAGCAGCGGATTCATTCGCAGATTGTTTATTTGCTAGACAGAGTGAGACAGGCAGGGTCGATTCATCTGCAGACAGGGTTAACGGAGGCGAAGACAGAGAAGAATAGTCGTAAACGTAGCGTGGGTCAATAACAACAGCAAACAGTGTCCGAAGGGTGACGCAAGGCGATAATCCAAACGAGAGCAGGGGTCGGCAACGATAAATCCAAACAGAGTAACAAAGAACGGGAACACGGGTGGAAAGACTAGACAGATCGACAGTGCAATGGACCGTAAAGAGACAGACACATACGGGGATTTAAATACACATGAAACTGGGTCAGAGGGTGGAGACTTGCAATGAAACACCATGACAACAAACGAGATGGGCGGAGACATGAGTCCGGGTTTGTAAACAGAGATAGACATACAGAGTTCAGAGTTCGCTGGGCGCTGGAGTGCCCTCCAGTGGCCTGAGCTGGCACATCCAGCTGATCATGACAATAGCCATTTAAGAGGGGGAATTGGATGAAATATTATCAGCCTTAAATGAGATGTCCTATAATACCATTTGAGAGTTTCAGTCTTCTGCTTTCATATGGTAAGTATAGCAAATATATCTGCACTCTTGGGTGTTTATTATTCCAAATAAACTGAATAAACATTCCCCACAAGCTGGTGGAGAATGAAGATAAGGGGGCACAGATGGATATTTGAAATGGGTAATCTGGGTAATATATTTATTTTTAAATTATTAATTCAACCAATTAATAAAATTGGTAAATCTGTAAATCTATTCAAAGACTGAATAACTGAATTCGACAGGGCCTGGTAATTCATTGTGGTTGTATTTTCTATTTCAGAACAATCTGTAGTCCTAATATGCAGAAATCTGTATTGTGAACACTGAAAGTATCAACTATAATGAATAGAATGTAAGCATGATAAATTTGATGTTCACCTCTGAGTAAAAATAGAGTTTATTTTTAACTAACTCAGCTAGGATAGATACATCAAATCTTTATCCATAAGCATAATACGAAATAAGAATTATTGTAAGAGTACACTTGGTTTAGAGGTTGGGAAGCTAATTGTAAATTCTACATTTGGTCATTGCAATGTGATAGAATTACACTTTACGTAATAAAGATTTATGCGATAAGACACGTAATATAAAAGTATATGAAATTATTACATTCATAAACAGTGCTAATTTAGTCACAAACCAATAACTATTTCCTCTCATCTTGAGTAAATATGTACATGTTTGATCAGGCCGGTCCCAAGCAGCACCACTGGGTTTGTTCTGCCCTTTTAAATGACAGAAGAAGCAATGCAACATTTTATAACAGCCTTGGAAACCAGGTAAACACACTGCTGCTTTTGTCGTTCATGCGCAGAACTGATAAAGAATCACCTGAGATCATGCAGCACAATGTTATCTTATCAATGAGAATGTGCATATTAACTTTGAAACTGTGAGGTCTTCAGGCTATTGATTACATAGCTAAAGGATTTAGAAGGAGATTCGGTATAAAGTATACTGCAATATATCATTTCTGGTGTAAGTGCTGTTTCATTAACAAAGTGTATTGAATTGCAGATATATAAGTTGCAGGATTTGAGTATGCAGTGATGAGATACAGATGAGATGAGAGTGAATAACAAATGGAAAGAGCTATATCAGGTTTCAAATGAAGAGCTATAGAGAGTTAATGAGCAATGTGCTCTATGTAAAAGGGCCAATTTACTGTCTGATGTGTCTGATATAATATTATCTCTTTTCATTATCACGGCTCTTAGTTGAGATGTAATGAATCATCTAAATGGCTTTTGTCTTGAAAGTTTTGTTCTGGAGGAACAAAAGGGACATGATTTCCTTTTCAAGTTTTCGTTGGCACTGCTACTTTCAATTATGGCACCTTTGAAAAAAGTATGTGATTTACCATGAGTGACCTTGCTTTTTCTTTTTTTTTTTTGCAGTTTTTTCTTTTATGGTTGATGAATGAATGTAAATGTGCACTGAATGCAATTTGATTTCAATTAGATAGAGCATGAATGCTGTAATACAGCATACTCTTAAACCTGGCAGAACATTAGGTAGAAATTAGCTTCGTAGTCAGACAAACTGGAATTGGTTGCTTAACACATAGATTCTTGGTTCAAATAAGCTGCACAAAAAAGTTACCAGAATCAAAGCTCCAGCTGTAGGATTCTAGTCTGCCAACATACACTTTTAGTCTGTGGTCCATTAAACTCACCAGTGCTTTTATTAGAATTAGTGCAGAATCTGGCGTAGCAGAATGTAAAATTTAGTTTTGCCAAATAGGAAAGAACCTAATTGTATTTGGGCGGTCAGTGAAAGCTGGGATAAGGAGTTGTGGCGCCATATAAATAGACAGATTTATTCAGTTGTGGTACGGTCTGTTGCCAATAGGGAGGAAAAGTGCATCTCTGACTGGCCATAGTGGTCACTATAGGGAAGACTGCTAGAAGAAGAACACACTGCAGGAAGTCTTTGCCTAAACAAAATGTTAGAAAGACAAATATTGGTTTCCATTTTTTTTTTTTTTTTTGTGGAGATATTCCATAGGCGTAATGGGTTTTCCACTGTACAAACCCTACCCCTAAACTTACCCCTCACAGGAAACTCTATACAGTTTTACATTTTCAGTATACTTCATTCTGTATGATTTATAAGTTTGTTCACTATGGGACCTAAAAATGTCCCCACAAGGTCAAAATATACTAGTATTACTATGCTGTGGAGGATATTTGGTCCACATAATGTAGTGAATACCAGAACACACACACACATTGATATTGTGTTTATCAAAAGCAAGGAAGAGGATAGAAGGACTGGACAAAATTCACTTAATAAGTCAGTTAGGGGTTGTAAGAATATTTCAGTTCCAGTAAAACAGTAATTTTGTGAAATATCTTAAGAAACTGATTAAATAGTTAACTTTTGATATAAAGTATACTGCAGTATGTAATTTCTGGTCTAAGTGTTGTTTCATTAAGAAAATGTATTGGAATAATATTACTACTTAAAAGGACTGTTATCTATTTTAATATGTTTAAAAATGTGATTTTATGTGATGGCAAAGCTGATTTGTCAGCTTCAGTGTTGTGATTCTTCAGAAATCATTGTAATGTGGTAGTTTTAAGCTCGATAAACATTTATTAATCATCACAACATGCTGCTTAATAACTTGGACTTGCAACCCAAAAGGCCGCAGGTTCGAGTCCCAGGTCTGGCAGGGATTGTGGGTGGGGGGAGTGAATAACCAGCGCCCACTCCACCTTCAATACCATGACTGAGGTGAGACCCTTGAGCAAGGCACCGTTCCACCAACTGCTCCCCGGGCGCCGCACCAATGGCTGCCCACTGCTCCGGGTGTGTTCACGGTGTGTGTGTGCGTGGTTGTTCACTTCTCACTGCTGTGTGTGTGCACTTGGATGGGTTAAACGCAGAGCACAAATTCCTAGTATGGGAAACCATACCTGGCCACATGTCACGTCCTTTCCTATATATATGTATATACTTCTGTATCTTAATCTTAATTTATTTTTACTTCAGGTTCAGGAATTGAAATGGCGTTCATTCAGACATATCTCCAGTGAGTTCTGAATGGCGAACAATCCTGGAAGACTTGGAGGGCCAAATTTGTCAGACACTTTAAGCATGAATCAAAATATATGAAGACTTATTTTTTTGCTCTTCTCTGATGGGCTTTTTCAGGCCTTTGCTTCAGGTAGGTGGAAGCTGGTGTGCTGGTGAACCTTGGGTTAAACTGTTGTGAAGTACCTGGCAAGCTTTCAAAGATGACCTTCATGCACACACACACACACACACACATCAAAGGCGGCGAGGATGATAAGAGTTTGACTGGTGTGTGATATAGAGGGCCCAAAGCTCTGGGCTTCTCTTTTTACCCTTCCTCCTGCCCTCCATCCTACTCTTATGCAAACGTTTGAACCTCCGCAAATCTCAATGGCAGTGTCACAATAATCAGAATGATTCTCATGCAAGAACTCCATCAGTTTCTGACCCACATCAAACGGAGCGGAATGACCCCAAGCACGCTTAGTGAAATGTGCAAATTCATAACCATACAGCAGAAATTCCTCTGTCCCTGAAAAAGGGCAAGTGCACAAAGCACATGGGCCCCTTTCAGATTGGCCCTTAGTTGCTTGGTACAGGGTTGTGTATCAAGGCAAACAACTATAATAAATATATAACTGCCTCATTCATTTATCTCAGAAAACATAAAATGGTTTCTTCATAACAATAGGTAATCAGTATTTAAGAGTTTAAGCCTGACAGTTTTGAGCTTCCACATACAGTTAAAAACTTCCAATCAACTTATTAAAAAAACAAAACAAAAAAAACCTGACAATACTAAATGATTTAAATGAATTAAACCATCTATATGTTATATTTTCTGCTCATTCATCTTAGTTAACACGCAATAGTACTTTTCTGTAATGGATTTCATAAGTCAATTATATGCCATAGTTGAGGGAGAAAAATCAGGAGGAATAATTAAAGTTGATGACACATTTAGAAAAGGGTGGTGGATCGAGACACGTGTGGTGAAAAGCAGCCATCCTGACATGAAGAAGGCAAATATTTCCAAGAATGTGTGAGCACGCACACACACACACACACACATGCTGTGAGAAAGTAAAAGCAATTAACAGATAACATAGAGACAGAGAATGAGTGTGTGCCAAACGCATGTGTGCGTGTGGAACACCAACACATTATGCTAAAGGCCGGAGGGGAAGAAAGAGGGAGAGATTCAGGATAACATGTTGAGGAAAGAATATGACTCAAATTTCTCTAATTAACATGGAAACTCTGCAGTAAAACTGGGGGATCGTGGGAATTATTATATATGTTTTATCTGAGGTAGCTAATAGACATGCTGCACATCTGGCGGTGAGAATGTATATTGCCTCTAAACAAGCATTTGCAAAGTTCACATCCATTTCGCCAAGTCAAATAGATTTTTTTTTCTTTTTTGGATGACTATGTTTATTTGCTGTCCTCTCTTCATTCAAAGTTATAAATGCAAATTGTGTTTAAATTACATTGCGTTTTCTTGCAAAGAAGGCTATGTCACAAGATGAACTCAACAATTCAAATCCAGACAGACACATTGCTCCATCATTTTTAATAGCTCTATATTGCCTTCTGTTTCCATCAAAACATAAGGAACTGTGGGTAACATGATGTCATTCCGAATGGCTGTCAAATCCCTTATGAATAGTATAATGTCTAGATTATTGCTTTTGAGAGGAAGACAATGAAATGCACTTCTCGTTGTCTCTGGGCTCTTCTTACTAAAGAGCTGCCCTTTAGCATGCAATCACACCCATCATCATATGAATCCATTTTCAAATGAAACAAAGGTGGAAAAAAGTGATATGGTCATGCATGTCAGCATATCTTGTAGTAAAATAATGGGCTCCATTAAAAGAGCATTTTCATTTGCTCTGAACTAAAGGGATAAAATTTAATTAGTGACCTATATTAGTCAAGGAAGGGCAGCCTGTAATAGTGGTGATTCATGTACGAGACTTCATTAAAACATTAAAATGTCATATGGTCTATTACTCAAACACAGAGGAAATTAATACAGAGATCAGTTATCAAACTCGTGCTTATTTCAAATGTTTGACCAAAAGAGATTTTTTTTTGATTTATAGATAGACAACATTAGATAGATTGATAGATAGATTTTATCATTAGTTCTATTATTCATTCATGTATAACTCTGTAAGACTACAGTACATTAGATTTTTTTGAGGTGACTGTCCTCTTTCTCTTTATTCCTTCTTTCTTTTTTTTATTCTTTTCATTATGATGAGTGGATGGTGGATTTATTTAAGATTGTGCTGTGGCTAGGAGAGGAGCAGCTGATTAATACCCAGGAGTGTGGATTGTTCCGGGGACGTTGTGTGTGAAGAGGGCCGGAGATGATCCTTCACCGTGGCAAGGAACAGCCCGGGACGCCTCTTATTATGAAGGGCTTCCAGAGTGCTCTTCTGATTGCATTTCAGCTGTTACACAAGTCACATACAGCACAGGAAATAACACAGCCAGTAGGCATGAAATAAATACATGCTTCTGTGAGAATATGAACTGAATTAAATTCTGGAGATTTGTTCAACACTGATGATGTGCAAAAGCCACTTGTATAATTTACTTACTAGCCCACCATGCCTAAAATGTCTTGGTCAAATACAATGCAGCCATTTCTCTATGCCACTGTATAATTCCCTTGATGTTTCAGATGCTAGTGATGATACATTAAAGTAAATGTTGGACAGTTTGCAATGATTAATGAATCCCCTATCTTTTTGGTTCACTGGATTTGATTTTGTAACTGCAAGTACTACAGGCAATGGAATATAATTTCTTGCTTTCATATTGGTAATATAGCTAAATATAGGGCAGTATTCAGGGTTTTTTTTAGATGTTGTAGCAGCTTTTTGATTATGTTTGAAACATAATAGATAGTAAGAAAATGTTTTTTTCTCTCTCTCTCTCAATGAAAGCAGTTTAGACTGTTCATATTCAGATCCCTTCCTGCAGACTTACATTGCAACCCTGCTTCAACACACGTCTGTAATTAAGAAGCCCTGAGTACTGGGTTAAAACATTTGTGGATGTTAAAAATATATATTTTTATTTTTATTTTGAAATTTTCAATTATGGTATGCATTTCCCAAAGAATCAGAGGGGAAAATGCTTCTATACTTTACAGTTTAAAAGTTATTAACAGAAATATGGGTGCAAATTTGCCCTATTGGTGGTGCTATAGAGTTTGAGACTGTCCTCTATCTCTATCAATAGCAGAAGTAGAAGAACAATAATGGATACAATAGGTTCATAAGCTCCTTTGGTGCTTGGCCCCTATAACTGAGCACCTAATGAGCATATTAGAATGATTTTTGAAGGATCATGTGACACTTAAGAGACTGAAGTAATGGTTGCTGAAAATTCAGCTTTGCCATCACAGGAATAAATTACATTTTATATTTTATTAAGATATTAAGTTCATTGCAATTGACTAAAATGAATCAGACATTGTCATGCTACACATAGGAGAAAGGACTGTTTGGGACAAATAATTTACTTTAATAAATCAGACATTGCAGCATTTTAGATTTCAGATAAGTGCTCCGGTCTTTTCATGGCCAGTTTGTGAAGCCACTCATCTGATGCAAGCTGGACAGCAGACTACTACCCAACAGTCTAGGCAGCATTGCGTCACCAAAGTTAGTTACTCTTCAATGCCGCAATGCTCTTTTCTTTATTCTAACCCACAGGAGACCTCAATAAATGACATTTTTGTGCTTTCACGAGTGACCTCAGCACTCACTTTTTAGTCCCTTCTCATAAAGCTGTAGTGTCTGTTTGGCAGGGTTAAATTTGTAACGTCTACTGTAAACACACATGAAACAGTCCCAGTTGTCTGAAGGCCACCCATGGAACATGCTGTATTTATCTAACATGGGCAACTAGGCTTTTTTTTTACCATCCAAATCATTTTTAGTAGCTTTGCTCAGGTTGAAAGCGTAGCAGCTTTCATTTGTCCTTTCTCTCTTTTTTCAGGAGGCTTCCTTTCCTTCTTTCATCTTTTGGATGTTTGCAGGTGTGTGGGTAAAGCTCGGCTGATGTACACAAGAGCTGTGTGAATCTACAGAGAAGTCTACACATGGGGTTTGTGTGATTCACGTTGTGTTACCTCTGAGATCTGAAGCCTACGCTGTGTGACTGGAGACGGGACAGATTTTATCTGAGACCAGAGATCAGTCTGTGGAATATGGGTGAACGCTGGTATAAGCACTGAAGTTTGTTTTGCCCCACAGTAATATAAGGGACACTTTAAAATTCTGTCACTATCATTTTTATGCTCCAAATATGTATTTTTGTTTGTTTGCTCCAAATGTGTATCACCCTATCACCAAGCACCAAGTAAAAGTTTCATAGAAGGTCTGAGTATAAGTTTCAAAATATAAAACTGTAGATATATTGGTAAAAATAAAAACCAAGGGCCAGATTTACGCAAAATCACATTTACCTAGCGACAAACGCAATACACTAAGCGCAGCTTAAATTAGCATAGTGCAAATTAGTGTAGTCAATCTTAGTGTAGATGATCTACTTACAACACAGGTGCAAAATAGTTAAAGACATGCTTTTTTGCGTATGAAATAATGGTAGCTCCATAATACCAGTAATTTAATTAGCACAAATGTTAGTAAATGGCATTGTTTGATTAATTTTAATACTCTACTTCCATTCATTTTGCATCTGAAGCGAAACTCCTACAAATGCATATTCAATAAGGTCAGTGGCAAAATAAATGTATCCACACCTTTTAATTAAAGCATTATTCACTGTTGCACCTTTTGTAAATAAAAAGATATCAGAGTCATCTGTCACTCCATAGACAGCAATACAACTGAAATTATCCAGATCCAGCAAAAACATCGGTAAAACAGTTCATGTGACATCAGTCTTTCAACCTCACTTTTGTGATGCCTTTTTGTGCAAATAAAACAAAAATAACATCATTTGCTCATCCCCGTGACTTATGTCTTCCACCATGCTCAATGCGCAGCATTCGCAAGCTTTAACGTATTTGACATAATCAGCCTTGTGTACATCCGGGTGAAAGCATGTGCATGTGCGCAATCTGTGGCTGCTTGCACCTAGAAGAAAGCGTATGCTTACGGAGTAATGTTCTCTAAAATGGCAGAAGACGTAAATCATAGGAGAAGAATAGTTAAGTATATGACTTTGGTTTTGTTTTCTTTGCGCAAAATAGTACTCTCCTATCGTCACAAAACTGTAGTTGATTCGGTGTTTTTACCACGTTTCTGGACCTGGGATCATTTCGGTTGTGTTGCTGTCTATGTAGATGTAGATGGCTCTCTGATATCATCAAAAATATCTTAATTTTGTGTTCCGAAGATGTATAAGGTCTTTTGGGTTTGGAACGACACAATTAATGACAGAGTAATGAGTAATTAATGACAGAATTTTCATTTTTTGGTGAACTAACACTTTAAGGAAACTGACTTCCAACTTCCAATTACAGGTGTAATTTGGGTTGATTTTTTTCTTTTTTTTTATAAAAGTGTCCAAATATTTTTTTGTATTATCGTTTTTAGGTAAGTTATAACTTTAAACTACAATAAACTGTGAGTTATTGCCAATAAAATAGAAGGGATTTTGTTGAAGTTATTGTCAGTGGGTAAGAAAGACAACATTTAATGTGTCACAACCCGAGTCATGTCATTGCTGTGACCTCATTGGGTCAGTAAGCTCTCGAAATTGAAAAAAATCTCAGCCGGTAAAGGCTCTAAGCTCTTTACACAGAGTGGCAGAGCATATAATATCACCTCCATCATTCACTCTCCCTCACACACACACACACACACACACACTCGAGAACAATCACAGTTATATCTCTTTAAAATATCAATTGTTTCTTCTAGACAAAAATGAGATTAAATGGAGGCCCATTGGAGATTTCTGACTTGAGTTTCTTGCTTATCGGATTTTCTCCTGAAAAAAGGTCCCTAGTAATCTTACAGTATCCACTGTGACCTCAACTATTTCATAAACTCTGCTTAAATTTGACAAGATACCAAACTCTGCAATGATTTTTTTTTTATTATTAGCTCAGACTGTTATCATCCAAATTTTCCAAGACCAAATTATATGGGCTACTATCTACACTAAAGGAATAAATCATAATAAATAGTTAATATAAATGGGTTTCTATATTTTTAGTGTCCTCTGAAGACATACAATAGCTTACTGTGGATCAGACAATCTTAAAATGAGATTTGGTGCCTTTAGAAATATTGCTTCAGGTTTGATTGACATTCAACTTAGATTAATCTTACAAAGCATCCATATAACTTCAGAATACTTAATGGCAAAATTATAAGGGCTACTTTTATACCCTTTTTTTTTGTTTTGTTTTTTAAAGCTTTACAGATGTGTTCTCTAAAGATTGTCATTTTATGGAAAGGAGCTGCATGGAGACTCATCAAAATAACTTCTGCTACTCCACTTAAAAAAAATAATAATCATAAAATAACATTGTTCTGAAGCTGTGATGCTGGTTTAAGCCGGTCCTTTACTGGTTGATGCTGGTTTATGGTCCTTTGCTGGCTTATGCTGGTCCTTTGCTGGTTTATGCTGGTCATGTGCTGTCAAAGGACCAGCATAAACCAGCATAAACCAGCATCCCAGCTTCAAAACATACCTAACCAGCTTATGCTGTTTTTTTAACAGTGACCAAATTATTACAGTTTTTTTTATTCTGTCTCAAATGTTCTTTTAATGTCAGCTACATTTGTTTTGTCTGATGCAACATAATGTATGTCTGTTGCAAGGTAGACACTTAGCTTGAAAGTTCGAAGTAGTCGTAAAATGCTGAAGTTTGAAAGGATAGATACGTAGCTACTAGATTGCTAGATGCTAGCTAGCTAGCTAGACAGATAAATTGCATGAAATTCTGTGAGTATCTTCTCAGTCTTTAATATCCTGTAAGAAGGCTATGTGTATGTTTTACATCTTAAGTGAACACAGACAATAAACAATGCCATCTATGTCCAAAGTCTCACCGGCACCACGCAGGAATTTTATTACGCTGAGATTGGATGGAATTGAATGGAAAGAAGGAGCTGAGCTGTAGGAGCCGAACCAAATCGAGATGAGAAAATAGCGATGGCTGAAATCGGGGCCCTGCAGTTTGAAAAAGCCATTACACGGATATTACAAAAAGAAGAGGCTGCAATAAAACAAGGAGTGTGCAGTCTAATCCTGCTATAACAGGACATCCATCTTACGGCTTTTAAAATTCAGCTCCCGTGCCCGCCGCCGTAAACAGAGGGAAATACAGTTGTGCCCGTGTCTACTTCAGGACATTAGGTGTCTATGAGGTGCCGCTTATTCCAGACACTAAATAAGTCTGTTGGCAAATATAGATAAGGGGAAGTGTAATCACGGTGACACATCACGTTCTTATCAGCCCCCTCCATGGAGTTTAAATTAAATTCAGTTTCCTGATACAATGACACTGTTTCCTTGAGGCCTGACTGAGCATATAAGGAGATCAGATAGCTAGGAATGGATAGGGAACGTTCATTCCATACAGAGCAGACAAGATAGTTTTTCCTCTACCATGTTGTGTTTTCTCTTCCCGCCCTCATTCTTTTCGTCATTCATGTTATTCGCCATTCACACTCATCTGCCTCATTTGCATAGTAATGATTAGAATGTATGCATGCAAAGCAGCCCATTTAAATGGTTTAATAGCCAGCCGTTTATTCATGAGATTCCCGGGAGTGTCGGAAACAGGAAGATCTTCTCAGAACTTTTCCCCTGCTGTGCGCTCGACCACACTCCAGCTGTAGGAACGAAACCATTGGGCTGTGTTGCATTTACTTTTCCTGATTTATTTGTGATTTACGTGCGTGTTGATTTATTGCCAGCCTCACAGATTCCCATTTGTCTCTTTTGTCCTAGCTAGCCCATCATCCATCGCTCCATCCCCCCTCTCTCGCTCATTTTATCTGTCCTTTTCGAATTACCTTTCACCATTGGCCTGTACTATAAATTTCCAGCAGTGTCATATCTCATTGAAACTCATCGCAGGATGATGAAGACAGCCCCTTTGCTGTTTTGAAGAACATACCTGTGGAGATAAGAGACCGTAGCCATCGTACTCACTTTGAGCCGTGGTTATATTCCAGGACATGAGTGGAGCTGGAGGGAATCGTATCCAGTACTCCCTTCACCTTTTTCCCCCCTCAGAGAGTTAATTAGCTGTATGAGAGAACTCTACTGCAGGTGGCTTTGTAAAAGACAGCCACTCACTTGAGGATGTGAAAAAGACTTTAAAACTCACTAGCTCGATAGATTGTCAGCGTTACAGAGAATCTTCACGGCTGATAAGACAGCGTGCTATTAGTTCTGGACTGTTTAGATGTCTTGAGACATGCTTCCTGAAGAATTCTACAGCCATCATCGTTTAGTCAAGAACTAGACATTTAGTTAAGTGTGTGTGTGTAATAAAGGACCAGATGATCCAAATATAAAAATTCTCTCATCGTTTACTCAACTTGACTTTGTGTTCCTTTTATTTTGAATAATGTACCAGTCAAACTTTTCCATGCAATTACAGTGAATGAGGACCAGAGCTTTTAAACTTCAAAAAGGACACAAAGGCACAGTGGAAGTGCAATTAAAGTGGTCCAAACAATGCTGCATTATATTTCAAGTCTTCTGAAGACGTTTTGTGTGAGGAACAGGCTGAAATGAAAGGCATTATTCAAAACATTGTTTGTTTGAGTTTTGCAAAATATCCTCTTCTGCAAATGGGGGAGTTGTTTGAATGAACTAAAACTCCACAAAAAAAATGTGTTTAATTGAATTTACTTTGTTGTTTGAAATTAATTGAATTAATACATTTAGTTAATTAAAATTAAAGTAAAAACTACAAATAAAATGCATTTTCATTATTAAAAATAAAATTAAATAGAGGGTCACAAATTATTTTTAAGCTACATGATCTATTATATTATATCATCTCCAAAATCATTTGGAGATGTTTTAATTAAATCTAGATTATATAATAGAGACAAAAACTACACAAAATGAGTATTATTTGTAACACTAATCGACTGCCAGCTGGTGATGTGATATAAAAATGGTGGTGCACATCAGGGGCAACACCAACACCGCTTACTGGTATTTTAACTCATTTTAAACATAAAAAGTATTATTTTTGCTTTTCTTTTAGGAAAAAAAAAACATGACTGAGTGCATCTTTAATATTGTTTTTTGTTACATCCCAACTGTTAATAATTTATAATATATTGGCCAATGTGTTTTTTTGTTCCTGTTTTCTGCTTTGATTATTTCAGACGTTCACTGCTCTCTGCAAGATCTAAAAACAGCTTTAAGACCCTGTGTGCATTGATGACATGTACACAGAAATCACGTTCTAAATGCCTGAGACCAAAATTATGGTTTCTCTTAAGTCTGCTCTACATTGCAATTAAAAAATAGATTTAACTGGGCAAGATGAGTTCAGATAAATGTCTTGCCTTAATGAAGTGAATTTTGGCTTACGTCACCCTCTTGTTTTACCTGACCTTGGACCAGCATCTTCCATCCTTACATAACATCTGTCATTTCACAAGGAGCCACAAAACGGGGCTCAGAACAGCAGCTATCAGACATGAGTATCAACGCAGTTTGTTTATTGCCCCTCCAGGGATTAGGTTCCACGTTATCATCGTCTCCAGACTATAATAATAACTCTGATCTATCATCCAAATAGGCTCTGTTGGACTCTTAAAGGTTATGGTTTTGTGATCCTCTTCCGTTGTGAAATAACCCATAGAAAAGGTGTTTGACACTCAGTGGGGTGAATTTTTATCAGATTTTGGGGCAGAACATTGGTCGTTGAAGGGAGCATAAGGCGTTAATGATGCCATTATGATCATCATCATCATCCTTTTCATCTCCTGCTGAGGTCAGAAAGGAGACAATATGTTGGGCAGAGAGAGAGAGAGATGAAGCAGGATGAGTGAGAATATCAGGTCCACTGCAAATGTGATGAGCTCTGAAGAGCTCCGATTTCATTCCCCGTTTTCCGATTTCAGTGCAGAGACAAAATGCGGTGCGGCATGATCTCGCGAAGCACTCCACTTCACACAAAAGCGAATGTGGCGTAACCAAATCAAAGAGCTTTTAGAACATTTTAGCTTTCTTCTCAAAACCACCTTTTAACATCATTTAAAATCATTTCATACTTTAGCAGCAGGTTTCGGGTCAGAAGGAAATAAACTTATATTGATTGAATTCATTCCATTTTTATGCTGCAGAATTAACTTAATTTGAAGAAATAATGCTTGTTTTGAATTGATGCTGCTTTCATCAGATGTGCCAGAGCTGCTGATCCCCCAGAGTGGAATCAGTGAATGTGAAGAGATCTCTTCAGGACAAATGCACTCCAACTTATCAAAAGTAAAAGCTAAACCCTCCAAGTGGAAAGCTGGGAGCTTATGTTTGTCAGTTGCTCCTCAGCTGCGTGATTTGCAAGCGGCTCTCGGTATGTAGATCTTTCTGTAGCGCTCATAATTTAAAGTGTATGAGTCAGCTGCAGCTTGAAAAAGACGTTAATCCGGCAGGGTTCTGAGCATCTTAGAGGAAGGCTGTGAGATCTTCTTCATATAATGTATAAATGGGCTTCTAAACGTACATTTTGGAAAAGTATGTTTATATAGTCGCTAATAGCACTGCTAAATATGTACTGTTGTTTATTTCTATATTCTGTAAATAGGTTTTGAATTTTGTGAGCACAGCAAATATGTTCATTCCTTACATGTTATAATCCATTTTTACCCTCATATTAACCTTAAGGATAAAGAAGAAAAAAATGTGACCAGATCTTACTCAGAACAGTAGGCTATGATGAAGAGAATTGCCATCCCTGATTGCATTTGGAGCCCCTTTGTTATGATTTTTCTTATTTTTTTAATATTATGAACAAAATTTCAGCACTGTTAAAAAAATACAGTATGTGCATATGTATGTATGTGTGTGTATGTGCGGTATTTTTTAACAGTGCCATGTATGGACAGTCAAAAATATATTTTTTTTGTATATTGTACATTAAACCTTATAATAATAAGTTATAATTATAATACATCTTAGAGAACAAGAAAGGCGCAAGTAACCTTTCACCATGTACTGATTTGAATCGTTTATAACAAAAATGTGTATACTCATGGCTGACAGTATACTTTTGCCAGCAGAAAGAGCTCATTGAGAGCTTTCATTTGATATATATCTCCATTTCAACCACATATGTCCTTCTGGTTCTAACCCCTCATTATGTAATTTGTAATGCAATGGCATTCAGATATTTTTTGGTGTCCAAAACTGTCTAAATTCTTCACGTTAAATGCGGCATGAAATGTTCATAAGGATTCATATCATAATCCAAACACTTTTTAAATGTGTGTTTTATCATTTGAGCAGTCAGGCACTGTGGATGAGCGGATCATCTGAATTTTTAACAGGGGTTATAACTCAAGCTCCCTTCTCATTTTTGGAACAAATGTGGGTGAGTTGGCAATTACTGTCTAAAAAATCATATCCTGACAACTCCTGAGACTAGGTACAGGGCCTTGGAAGACTTTTGCCAAGTACCTGTCACATTAATTTTCCAAGCCCCTGATCAGTTAGCTAACTTTAAATTAGATTCAAATGCCTAACATTCCTAATGCTTGGAGAAAACCTTTTGTGAAGTCAAAAGTGCATTGAGAATGCAAAGACATATCCCAGTGCAACAGAGCAAATCCAGACATTTTAAGAGAAATCTAAAGCAAATAGGACACGTGTGACGTGTGTCACGTGGGCTGAAGAACTAAAATGCTGTGCAGGGACTTGTGGGAGTTTTTAATTTACAATTTCATTAAATATCTGAATGCACCAATTCAGTAGAATGAATCGTACTTTCCGATGGCAACCCTGTATGAGTGTGTGAGGGCAGATTAAAAAAGTCTTTCCACTGTTTCACACAGATTGCCACCGCTCCTTTCATTTTTATTGGACTTTTCTTTAAAGAAACGAAACTCAGTGAGAGGACACAGATTAGATTTCCCTGTTGATGTTCCCTGGGTACTTGCTGCATCAGAAGTCAAGTCTCTTTTAGTCTCTTGCATGTTTTAATCATAGTTCAGCTAGGACATACTTATAGATCTACAGCAGACATAACCTTATCTCAGATCCATAAGTCATGATATGTCCAGATTTAGTTTTGTCATCTGAGTCAAGGCTCAGCGAGGACCTCAACACAGTCTCACGACCAATTCGTACATATTTTACGAGTGAGATCATATGAATTCATACGAATTAGCCGCCACATAAATGTATGAATAGCCGTGAGATGGGGGGAGTATCCTGATTTAAGCAGAAGCCTGAGTTAGGCCTGATCAAGGGTCAGCAGTGCTCAATGAGAGGGTGTCACTTAAACTTTCATTAATAAATACATATATCTAAAAATATATATGTATTACATATGACATTATACAATACATTCTATCAGTTTTAAAATATTAATGCTTTTTACTGTATTTTAGATCTAATAAATGACCTTGGTGCATATGGTAACAGCTTATAACCAGTGCAAAGTAGGCTAATAATAACTTGGTTACAGTACTTAAGTATTTTTTGGGAGTATCTGTACTTTACTTGAGCTTTTATATTTTAGATAACTTTTACTTTTACTCCACTACATTTCCTAATCAAAATGTATACTCATACTCCGATACAAAAAGCAGGTTTGACGAATCAGCGGTCTGGCGTTTGTAAGTTAGACGCCTAAAAACACCTTTGCACATGCGAAGAAGTGCGTGTGCAACCGCGGATGGTTTCATTTTTCACTGAAGTCGAGTCTGAGCTGTGCGATAGAGGATCGTCTGCGATAATATGGTAAGTGTTGCTGTAATGATGTGCGATCTGTCATTTTCAAGTAAGCTATATCACCAAATCTTACAGAGTGCACGCTCTAAATAAATCTAACTATATCTGTAACGCTCAGGTAAGGAGAGGTCAGGACAAAGGAAGTCAATATAACAGCTTTTATTGAAACATTGAAAGCAACGTAAAGTCTTTCTCTTCAGGTGGGTAATAGTATGATCTCCTGATCGATACTTC
>JAUMHE010000042.1:9944926-9964403 GCA_032359235.1 Enteromius mattozi
AGCTTAACACTGATCCAAGATACTTAAATTGGTCGGGCTTCTTCAGGGGGACGCCATCAATTTGGATTGTGCCAACCTGAGGTTAGGTAATCGCGGGAGTTAAAACCTCAATATCGATGCGATATAGGTTAATCGTGCAGCCCTAGTAGCTGGCCTCTTGTGGTGAGCCCTGGCCTACGCCAGACAGAGGGGGCTTGGGAGGCTCCCACAGGACACTGAAAGGGGTAGCGTCCATGGCGTTTTGGTAGGGATCCCAATTTCGTTGGTCATATCCGACATGACTCAGAGTGACCGACTGAAAGGGAATATCTCGGTTACATATGTAACCCTTGCTCCCTGAAGAAGGGAATGGAGATGTCAAGTCCCGTCGCCAATGGTGCTGTACTACCGCTGAGCGGCCGGGTCACCGGCTTGGCTTCTCAGCGAAAACCTGAATATGCGCTGCACCAGCTGCAGCTGCATGCAATCAGTGGATGCCAATGTTCCTTGGCTTGTTTCAGTACACTCAAAGTGGATTGGTCTCTCGAAGCGAGATCCCCAATTTCGACTGTCATATCCAACGTGACGTCTCCGTTCCCTTCTTCAGGAAATAATATATATATATTATTTTATAATATAAACTTAGATTTTGTTACATTCCTGTCTGTTCTGTCTGTTTAGTTTAGTTTTCCATGCCTTCCTGTTTTAGTTTTATTTTTCCTGTTTGACCTTATTTGGAATTCCTGTCAGTAATGTGATTATTAGTTAATTAGTCTCCATCAGTATGTTCCATCTGTTTTGAGTTCTGTTAATTAGTCCTTTGTGCATTTATACCCTGTCTGTTTAGTTCTGAGTTTGTCGGTCAATGTTGAATGTTACTTGTTTAATGTTACTCTCCTCGTCTCCTGTTGAGACCTTCTGTGTTGATTAGTAAAAGACTATTATTTGTTTGGACTCTACGATCCCCGCATTCTCCTTTCACCATCCCTGCACCACACGTAACAGATTTCTAATGCAATGCATACAGATACTTTTACATTTTAAATGTCCATGATTCAGTATAACATTGCATCATTTATACAGTATGTATGCATCCTATGAATACTAATGAGATGAGGCTAGAATAACAGAATATAAATATTATGTATGTGTCTTGAGAAATTGACATGGACCATAAATACTACTGTAAACATTAGTCTCTTTCAAATTAAGACACAGTGACCTAGACCAGTTACAGGTTAATTTAAACTTTGAGATGGATCCAAACAAGAGGCAGACATAGTTGTCTTAATTATAGACCCATATGTTTATATTTCAAGGGAGGCTCATCTGTAACTGAGTTATTTAGTTTGTCCTCCTCTACTTTAAGGCACATTTCCAAATCTGATCTGATTACCAAACTTAATAATCATAAACTTTAATAAAACAATGCATGTGATTATAAATCTAGAAATACTGCACAGCAGTAGTATGCATTTGATACCATCATGTACAATTAACCAGCCTAAAAGCCGAGAGCTAATCCTGAGGGCTAATCCTGTGGTTTCTGCTAATCCAACATCAGATCAAAGAGTGACAAGGAGGTTTTAATGAGATAAACTAAAACTAAAAGACATTTGAAACTATCTATTTCTCCAGATTTTTTATACATTTTTTATTGAATTTTCTTCTTTTATAAAAGTAATGTAAAACAAAAAGCAACTGTGCTAATTTAGAACCCACCACTGTGGGTTGTTGATCTGATGACTTTATTTAAAAGGCAAAAAATATTATATTCTAAGGTTTTAAACAGTTTAGGGATTATTTCATGTTAAATAAAAGTTAATGTATATTTTTAGTATCAGTATTATTGCTGTGAAATACCACAGAAGAATGATAATTATTTTACCAAAACAGGAGGAATCATACAAAATGCCTGCTCTTGTTTATTTAGTACTCACCTGAATGAGACAATTCACACAAAAGATGTTTAGATATAGTTCACAAGAGAAAATAATATTATCATTTATAAAAATGATCCTGTTCAAAAGTTGACATAAACTTGATTCGTAACACTCAAAATACTGTGTTCTTGTCTGAATGATCCACAGCTGTTTTTTTTTCAGTGATAGTTGTTCCTGAGTCCCTTGTTTGGTTTGTCTTGAACAGATAAACTGCCTTCTGTTCTTTATATAAAAAAAATAATAATAATTTAGTGATTTTGTGTATTTGAACCTTTTCCAACAATGACTGTATGCTTTTGAGATCAATCTTTTCACACTAAAAAAAATATGAAATTTAGGCAAAACAAGAAAAATGTACACATTTTCATTCTGTTCAAAAGTTTTCACCCACAGCTTAATGCATCGTTTTTTCCTTCTGGAGCATCATAAAATCAGTCTTGTTCAGTCCTGTTCATATTCATTGTAAAAACGACAACCAGAAGATTCTTTGAGTGATGGAGCAGAAGCAGACAAGCCTCTTTAATTTTGGCTCCTCAAACCAAAATATCTGCAATTGAGAGTTGTGGCTTAAAAGACTGGGTAAAGATCTAAACTGGTAAACAATAGGTTATAGGCAGAAATCCAAGGGAAACACGTTTCGCCTTTAAAAAATGTACAGATGATGGGGCATAGATCAGACACTGTCTCGCTTACTTTGCCAAATACCGCATGTGATTAAACAAGTTTGGTTCCCCTTTAGCAGGTGTCTGTAAAAACATCATCACACTGAAAGACCTAAAGATTCTTGATAGTGTTTGTAGAGGTCCAGAACCATCAATCATACCGTACTGCAGTGGTCAGCACAGCAAATGTGTCTATGTTTGTAGATTTGTTTCTCTAAATATGCCTCATCTTGCATCGTGAGTTGTTTTTTTACTTATTGACCACACAACTACAACAAGCTGACACGACATCAATCTTGGGTGGTTCTTTTTTGCTGACCATGTGAAAAGCTTTCAGTACTGTGGAGGAGGACAGGAGAGAAAAAGCGTGGAAGAAAAGCATTTTGAACTTTTTCATCGATCTGTGTAGGACTGTAAGAGAACAGAGGCGCCACTGAAGCCCACACATCTGGAATGAAGGACTGTGCTTAGATTCTGATGGAGCGTCACAGCCTTAGAGTTTGTATGTGTGTGTGTGTGTGTGTGTTTAAATGCATTCATGCGTGACTCATAACTGACAACGGTTTGTTCTTGGTTCAAGTGGTGGGATCACACAAATGACACCTATTCAGAGGTACTTCAGAGAAAGAAACATGAAAAACGAACCGCAAGGGCTTTTAGCTCTGTATAGACAATCTTACCATTTACTGAGAGCCAAAATTCTTTTTGATCTTCAAAAGAATGGTTCAGATTTTTTGTAGTGATCCGTTATTTCAAATTCATCCAGAATGTATCTCTTCAGTGCGTTTTTGAAATCGTTTGTGCATTGATATTAACAAGGAGGCAATGTTTGAGTGTGTGTGTATCTTTTGTGTCTTTATACGTTTATACACAGCCTACAGGCTCTGCATCGCCACTTAATAGCACTAAGGGAATTTGCATACATTTGCACAGCTTTCTTTCTGGTAGTCTTAACTGTCATCAGCTAAGTGAACAAGCCCCGATCTGTGACCCCTGCCCTCGCCCTGTGTGTGTAACAGGATTATGCCATTTGTTTCTCCAATGGTACTCTTAAACCCGAGGGGCGCGTCAGTGGAGTGTTTCTCCTGCCATCTGGCATCCAATCAGAAAGCGAGCAGCTGGATCAAAGAGGAGCCACCCATCAGCTTAAAAGCCCCCTTAACGGGCCCCAGAATGCTCTGTGACACCCAGAAACATCAGAAGCTAGAATTTGATGTGATATGCCAGGGGTATTGATATACTTTTGGATTGGATTGGATTGTAGAATTTATTATTATAATGTATTAAAGAATTAGAAATCAGATTACTTATTATTATAATATATGCTGTTTAAAAGTTTGGATTAAAAAAAAAGAAATACAGTAAATTCTTTTAATCAGCAAGGATGAAAAAGATTAATTAATCAAATGTGAGACATTTATAATAGTACAAAAGATATATTAATTGCAAATACATGCTGTTCTTTTAAATATTTTATTGATCATGAAATCCAGAATTTTTTTTTACAAATATTTCCACAAAAATATTAAGCATAAAACTGAATCATATTACATATAGAATTTTGCTTCTTCAGTCATATTACAATGTCTTCTGAATGAACATGTGACACTAAAGACTGAGTACTGGCTGATGATGATGCAGGAATAAGTTACATTTTAAAATATGTTTAAAAAGTTTTTTTAAATTCTAACAATATAATAACATATATATTTTTTATCACATATATGCCGCCTTAGTGAACACAGGAAACTTCTTTCAGAAACCTTAAAGTCTTGCCAACTCCAAACTTGTCAATATATCAACCACATAATAAAAACACTTACAATGTGAAACATACCGGCATATGCTGTATTTCACTGCTCCACATTTATTGAATACTGTTCTATTATTGTTTTATCTTCTTGACATTTTCTGTGTTTTTGATATTGTAGTACCCATACTTTAGTTGCATTATTTTGTATATACAGTCATGGCTGAAAGGGTTTATGAGAAATAATAGCCTTTAGCTTTTGCTATATTTACAGTATAGCAACTATTAGCATATTTGCATAGTGTTTCCTTCTGTAATTCAATTTGGGAAGAAAAAAATGAGAATAGGTTCAAAATCATATTGAAATTGTAATAACCCATATTTGGCTATCGTGAAGCACAGATTACCAGCCACAACACCAACGCTCCAAACCCTGGGATGGATTAACAGTATTAGCCTGAAACTGAAGCTATTTGTAAAATCAGTCTGTCAGTCATCGACTATGAAAACAGAAACATTAGGACTGAAATGAGTTTACAGTGTCAGTCAATTCCTCTCACCCACATTCAAAAGCAGATTATGTTTTTGTGAAATAAATCCAGAGACGGCTATATTCCAGACTCTCCTTGAGATGGTTTGAATTATCGAAATTAGTTTACTAGGCTATAAGAGTATATAGGACAAAATGTAAATTAGATCATCAACTGTTGGCTAACTCTTAAGTGGAAAGTTTATATTGGACAGGAATATTGATGGCTTGAATCTTGGCCCGCGGTTTGCCTCTGTTGTTGATATTAAATAGCATGGCCTCAGTGGCAGTTTCACTTGGCATCACACTACAAAAAGGATCTTTAACATGTAATTATAACATTGAAGGCCTTTGTATCAATACTAACTCGCCTATGACTATTTACTTACTGACAGTGATGTAACTATCCAATTTCTACTGTACTACTGTACTCTATCCTTTTCAAGACCTGAAAGGTCTTAGGTGATTCGGTAACACTTTATTTTAAGGTGTCGCAATACAGAGAATTTACCTAATTAGGTACTTAGTAGTAGTCATTGTACTTGCATGGCTACTACTTGGACATTACACTTACATTTACCAAGTATCTTAGTTATTGGCCAGGGTGTACTTACAGTTTGTGATTATGTAGATGTAATAGGCAGCTGCTGTTACAGATATGTAACAGTCCGAATCTGTTACACAGCTTCTTGTACACTTATGTACAGTCTTGATACACTTTATTTTAAGTAGCTTATGCCTGTGTGATGTTATGTAATTTTAATGTAATTACATGTATTTATGTGTACAGTAAACACAAGAAGTACACTTAAGTACAATCTTGTTACACTTTATTTTACGTATCGGTAACACTTTATTTTAAGGTGTCATAATACAGAGAATTTACCTAATTAGGTACTTAGTAGTAGCCAATGTACTTGCATGGCTACTACTTGGACATTACACTTACATTTACCAAGTATCTAAGTTATTGGCCAGGGTGTACTTACAGTTTGTGATTATGTAGATGTAATAGGCAGCTGCTGTTACAGATATGTAACAGTCCGAATCTGTTACACAGCTTCTTGTACACTTATGTACAGTCTTGATACACTTTATTTTAAGTAGCTTATGCCTGTGTGATGTTATGTAATTTTAATGTAATTACATGTATTTATGTGTACAGTATACACAAGAAGTACACTTAAGTACAATCTTGTTACGCTTTATTTTACGTATCGGTAACACTTTATATTAAGGTGTCATAATACGGAGTTATTACCTAATTAGGTATTTAGTTGTAGCCATTTTACTTACATGAAATAAAATGTAGTTAAGTTATGGGACAGCCTGTAATTACAGTTTGTAATTATATAGATGTAACAGGCAGCTACTGTTACACGCATGTAACAGACTGAGTCTGTTACACAGCTACTTACAATTAAGAACAATCTTGGTACACTTTATTTTAAGTAACTTATGACTGAGTAAAATGTAATTAGAAAGGTATTACATTACATTATTTAGGCTGTGTACTAATGGGTTAAATCAAACGAAGGTGCAGCTAGATAAGGTGTACAGTATAGATACACATGAAGTACACTTAAGTACAATCTTGATACACTTTATTTTTAGTAGCTTATGCCTGTGTACTTGAATTTATAATTATGTTGTATAAAGTCTGCAACACGTGTGACAATCTGTGTTACCGGTGATTTTACATAAACTTATTTTACCAACTTAACATGATCTCATGAAAGTGCATATAAATGGCATGATTTTCTGTTTATACTTGTACTATTTATACAAATAAATGGACTTTGGCGTATATGTGATATGCAATGGCTAGGCGTAGGGGTGTGGGGTAGGTGCGTATTATATGTTCTGTAAAATGTGTATATGCACGCAAAAACTACGTATTATATGCACGTCAATGTGCATATATTGTATGTATGCTAAAGTAATTTTTGCATATAAACAGCATACAAAATACAAAAGCGAATTGTGTTATTGAGACACATTTTCATGACACCAAGCTCTTCGAGCCAGGCTCATCATTTTGTGAAAAGGAATAAACTTACTTAGGGTTTTACTGCAGCTAGTGGGCATTTAATTTGGAGACTGCATTGAATTGTATGTACGGTTTAGTTTTTGAGTTTTGCTAGGTTTGGACTCCTTTTACATCTCTGCTTAGCATGTCCCACTTGTGATCGGATAGCTTACAATGGATGTTAATGGCTCTTTTTTTATTTTTTATTAAGCCTGCATCACTGGCTCACACGCACACACACACATACAGTACACACTTACACACACAGTAATAGCTACAGTCTACTCTCAAATAGTATTTGCCTAATGCTTGAACTTTTTTTTGTGTTGAGATACTGTATTTAGGTCAGACTCCACAGAGACATCTAGTCATCTGAATGTAGGATTAGTGGCTGAAAGAATCTGTGAGCCAAGAGACACACACACATGTAGGCACCACAGGGAAATCCCAGATTTCATATAGTAATATTAATAGCATTTGTCACAAAAAGTAAAGAAAAGGGTTTGTATTTATATATATATATAACTCTACATGCAATTTCTTTAAAGGAATTAGAAGTAAGTTGTAAAAACAATGTTGGACTTATACCATATACTGCATAGCATGTGAAAAACTGGTCTTTAATTACTCTATTAAGTCTGTTTCTGTTTAAGATTGTAATGTACTGTATGAAATGCAAGTAGCAAGCAAAACATACAGAAGACTGTACAATGTTTTTTCAAGCATAAGAAGGCAATATGTTACTGGTGTGTTTATGAATATAGGTGTTGTTTAGACAAATTATAATAATATGCCACTTGTTATTGAGCATGATCAAGAAAGTAATAGTCAAAACACACCACTCTCAGACTGGTTTCTTCAGTGTTTTCTGGTGTTTGTAAAATAGATTTTCTTGGTGGTAGTGATGTTTTAATACAGCGTATTTTTGTTTCCAGCAGCACTTAGAGGGGCAACAACTCAACATGAGCCATTCTGACTGAGAGCTGTCACAGCATTGCAGCATTGACACACATCAAGGGAGACTGGGAAATGTGCAGTTTTCTTCTGTTACTGACAGAATCAATGGCACAAACATTCTGTGATACAGGGGCTGCAAGACATTTGATTTCCAGTAAGACTGACATTGACAATCTCAGCAATTGTTTCTTCAGTGAAAATAAGATAATTAGCACTTGTGTGGATCTTTTACAATTACCATTAAATCTATTGATGGAGTGAGATATGCTGACTGGTTTTGGGATAAGAAACACATGTAAGTAGATCTAGTTTTTTAGATTCAGACATGATTGAGAAGGCAGAATGGAAAATCTAACAAAAATAAATGTAACTCTTGTATTTAGCAGCAGCGGAAACTGTTGCAATTATGATTTTTTTTTTATGTTGCTGCAACAGATCTTCTTAGTCCTTTGGCTCAATGCAGACACCTTTGTATGCTACATAAGGAACACATTGATTGCATCACATACATCTGAACAGATTGTCTGAAAATGAAATGAATGGCAGCTCTTTAGTAAACAAAGACCTTTTGTTGCTCACACAATGGAAATGAAATGAAAGTGTTGACACTACACACCACAGACATTCTAAAAGCAAATAACATAGATTTTGTTTTCATGCTGAGGTTTTGTTTGACATAAAGTACCAAAATCATTAGAGTGTAGAGTCATATTTGAGTGACAGATATTCACACTGCTGCATATTAGACATTCAGTTTATTGTTTCCTTTACATGTCAATACTGCCATGTTACTTTTAATCTAAGTTATATACCAAAGTCATGAAGTGACTGTCATTGTAACAAAGAAGGCGGAGATATGCGGATCCATTCGCAAGCTTTTATTACAGATCATGGTCAGGCAGGCACAGGTGATCATCGGCAGACAGAACAATGTAGACAGGCTGAATCAGAGTCGAGTAAACAGGCAGAGATCGGGGCTGGCAGCAGACAATCAATAAACGGATAAACAGTCCAGAATCAAACACGGAAAACAAACACGTTTCACCTATTATTATTGCTGTTGTCCACTTTAGACATTAGAAGACTTGAGTAATGATTGCTAAAACCTCAGCCTCGCCATCATAGGAATAAATTATATTATATATATATATATAAAAGAAAGAAAAATCACAATGCCTACTGTATTTCTGATCAAATAAAGTTTTGGTGAGCAAATCTTGAAAAAAGAAGTGTCCAAAAATTAAAGAACTTTCTTAAAACTAAAGACCATATCTAATAAACTCATATCAAATAAATTGTTTCTGATAATAAGTAGAAAATTATTCATTAAACCTTTTTAAGGAGTTCTAAATGATGGGTACACAGTGTACTTGAAATCAAATTAAATTAAGTCTAGATATCCCTAGACACACAAATCTCCCGCATTGTTATTTTCACTATCATACCTTTTTCATTTATCAGGTGTAATGAAGCTAGAGAGTCTCTTCTCTGCACAAGAAATTGGGAAATTAAACATTCATAGCCCAACACCCACAGAATGATCTAGACTTTAAATATGCATTATCTTTGAATATTTATATTTAACTTATCTTTGATTCTTTCTTGAATAAACAGGTCCAACGCATAATTGTTAAGATTTATACTTATTTTGATGGTTGAAATAATTGTATACATTTTTTATTACACTATTTATCACACTAATTTTTCAGATTGAATCTGGTACATAAAGTCTGGTACATTTGTAAGGCAAAATCACCATGAGACACAAAATATTTTATATGTCTCTTTCATCAGACTTTTATCACTATTAGCTGACAAAATATGAATAAAATGAGAAATGTGCTCATTTTCCAAGCTTTGATCCCATCGTCCATTTCAAAGCATCTGTTTGGCTCAAAACATATTGCTGGACTGGATTCCCTCCAAGACCTCTCTCTCTCTCTCTGTCTCACACACACACACACACACACACACACACACACACATATAGACATGCACGCACATTGCATTGAATTTGGTTTCGAGTCTAGCCAGCACTCACATTCTGCTGGAATGGTCTGTGTATGTGTGTGTCTCATTCTAAGGATAACTGAAATCTAACTGTAGCACCATCACAGTGGTCTGATTCTAATGGGTTGTCAGGGAGAAACCAAAAGAGCCATTCTGTGGAACTAATGGCAGATGGTGAAGTTTGATAATATCTGATATTGTGTTATTGGAGTGTGTTCACGTCTCTATGAAATATAATAGCACTACTGGGCATCTTAATACAAGACAAAATTGAAATAGCTTGGCTGTGTGTCTCTCATGCAATTTGTGCCATCGCGTTCAAATCCAGGTGTTTTGTAAAGGGAGAAAAAAAGAAAATAAATAAATAAATAAAAGCAAAAGCCAGCTTTAAAATGGCAGCGGTTTGAGATTGACATTTTCATGTTCAGGTATTTACTAAGGTAGTTTGCATCAACTCCCACACAAGACACTTGCATTAATAAATGCAAAGGTTGCTGAGCAACTCAAATTTCGACTCACAGATTTTGGCATGTGTGTATATATATATATATATATATATATATATATATTGTGTTTTTAGGCAGAGCAATTTAGTTTTGAGATGCCACACTGCTCACATCCGGTTTGTAACCTTGGATATATTGTTGCCAAGCAACTTGGTGTAATAGCAATAAACTAATGTGCACTCACAGGTGTGCTATTGTATAACAGCTTCAAATATGACTCATCCAATCAGAATTTGTTACTGCTTTGAGTCTTTTGTTTTTAACTCAGATATTTTATAATGTTAAGCAGCTGCAACTATAGCAGAAGTAGCTATTATTGTTTTATTAATTTTTGAATAAAGTGCCCTTATTATGGTTAATATTTTGGTTTTGTGAGTCCCATGAAAGGTTATTGTTTTGGTTTTGGAAGTCCCAAATAACAGGTCGACTCAAAAAACACTTTCATTTTCTTATACACTAAACAAAATTATGAACTCTTTTTAATTATAAAATTATAAAACACTTTTACCAACACAGTTTTTGCCCCCATTTTTCCTGATCTGAACTCAAAGATCTAAGACCTCACAGGTGTATCAATTAGATTAGACAGCATGATTATTGCACAGGTGTTAAATGACCCAAACTATTCGTAAAACAATTATTTTTCCAAACCCCTCTGGTGATTGGTTGATTTCATTTAAAGCAGTGCTTTTTTGAACTTTTGAGCTTTAAAAGCAGCACCTAGTGGCAAAGAATGAATTAGCATTTTCATTCAGACCAATGCAAAAAGCCAACAAGTGGGTTTGCAATATGCTAATGTTTTATGTTGATGTCAACATGAAATGGCTTGGGACTTGTTTTAAAAACAACTGACTCAGAGTCAACTCTTCTTTTGAGAGACATTGACTTTATAAATGGTGCACTTAAAACATTGCAGGATATTTTCATTCACAGAAACTTTTTTACAATTTTATACATAGAGGGACTATTAAAGAGTAATCATTAACTGAACCAGAGATTTTTCTTTTTAAATTATAAAAACAAAACAAAACAAATGTTTCCAAATTTAGGTTAAGATGTACTTATGGCTATTACTTATTCAATAGCTTCCTTCAATTGACTGAACATTTTTGTGCAAAAATATTGTACATATAACTTTATCTAATCCAACAGCTTCAGCCATAGGGCAAGAACATCTTATTTTTCTTCACACACTCGCAGGTTCATAATTTCTGAGAGGCCATCCATCTCGGGTCGTGCCCTGGTCTGATTGTAATGATTGATTAATACATTAATCAGATATTAAAATGAGCTCTGTGCAGCATCTTCTTAAGCGCTGTGGCCAGATAATGTCATCACCACATCCACTGAGCATAACTAATGAGAACAACTCTGAGTGTGTGTGTGTAATCCATGATGAATTGCTCACATTTCTGTCATCTTACGCTGTATTCGGTCCAACAGTAACACATGAAAAACAGAGCAAAGCTTACACAACATGTCTGTTCCAAAACTTACGGCTGCAACATTTTAAAGGTACATTTCACCCAAAAAGAAAAATTCTTTCATTATATTCCATGTCTTTTTAAACCCCTATGACTTTTTTTTCCTTCTGCAAAACACAAAAGGTTTTTTGAAGAATATTCTGCCCACTCTTTTTAATATAATAAAAGTGGAGGAGGACTGAGGCTGTCAAGCTCCAACAGTACAAAAAAGAACCGTAAAAGTATCACAAAAGTCATCCATATGACTCACAGGCTGTATTCAAAGACTTCTGAATCCTGGGAATACTTGCTTTAAGTAACAGACTCAAAGTAATGTAATTCATTATTCACTGACTGTCTTAAAGGTCACATGAAATGTAAATTCATCCTATCTATATTTTAAATGTGTTTTAATAATTGTATTATGAACAGTTTATCCATGCATATATTTCATTTGTTTTGTTTATACATTTACACTGTAATTTTTAGTTGGCAGACTTCTCTCTGGTGATAGAATCATAGATATAACCAAGCATCTTCCTTACAATCCAATTGAATGTATGTCACAATTCACACACACACACACACACACACACAATAAATAATTTACTGTACTTTTGTTACATCTTGACTCATGAGAGATAAAAGGGGTCATATGATGTTGCTAAAAAGAACAGTATTTTGTGTAATGCATTGTGTTTATGTGGTTTAAGGTGCAAAAACACATTATTTTCCACATACTGTACATTTTTGTTTCTCCTCTAAGCCACGCCTCCTGAAACGGGAAAAGCGAGGTGTGCTCTGATTGGCCAGCTATCCAGTGTACTGTGATTGGCTGAATACCGCAAGCATGTGGCGGAAATGTTACACCCCTTACCATAATGTGATGCCGTGTCCTGGCGTTATGACACCAAAACAATGAAACACATTACAAACGAGGCTTTTGTTGCATCCAGTGGTGACATAATTACTAATTATCATGACTTAGTACTGTCTTTTTACGCATCGCATTGCATCGCACCTCGTAAACATAGCACCACATCTACATTTGTGTAACAACAAACCATAAGCACTGCTCACAACTCACGTTTGAATAGTAAGTAGCAGGTTCTTTTAATAAGAAAACGTAACTTGCTTAAAGGTTGTGAGTCAGAAGCACCAGACTGCCCTTGCAAAAATAGAATTGCTCCACTTTATAGTGTCTGTGCAGAGCCAGCATCGGCTATGTCACGATATTCAGCTGGAGTTCCCTCAAGCTCTGCCAGAGGGTACTCCAGTCAAATCAGGATCACACTCACAGACTCCATTTCTAGTTATATTCTAGTTTGATTGTTTGCTGCCTGCCCCGATTTCTGCCTGTTCATATCGACTTTGATTCTGCTATTCTCCATTGTACTGTTTGCCGGTTTCTTACTCTGCCTGTCTGACTACGACTTCTATTAAAGGCTTGCATATGGATCCAATCTCGTCAGTCCCTTTCGTTACAGGCTACTCTATGTTTTACGAGTTCGTCCTCCGTTAATGACACACAGTGCGTCCGGCAACCAGCAGCAACACTAGTGAGAATAATAGTTCTGCCTTTTTTCTTTGAAAAAAAAAAAAAGATTCTTGATCCAGTTCACAAAAACACAACCTGGTCTCATAAAAATACGTACCACTGTGCACTTTTTATGCAACACCCGTTTTTACGTGCCATACTGCATGTTTCGCTGCAGTTTCAAAAAGAAATGTCCACTGAGTGGCACTAAAACACAGGTTCAATATGTGAACCCTGGCACATTTCTATTACGTTGATATAGTTACATATTGCTGTGTTTTTATTACGTTAAATATCTGGTGACTGCTCTGTCATGTTGGAAATATGCCCTACACCAAATCCAACCCTATAAACCTACCCGATTGTGTTAACAAACGCAAAACTGATATAAAAAGGCATAATTTCAACATTTCAACTTTGTTTTATTTGATTTGGACTTTTTGTCAAACCGTAGTTATACAGGATTCAAACCGGAGCTCCTCATCTCTCAAGTACATCTTTGTATTCTGTGAGCTACCGAAAAAAACATATTGTTTATGAAAACCCATAGATATGAAGCTGGATATGTGTGATGCTAACATTCAAAAGCATCAGTTTTCAAATATCCCAGCATATTAATATTTTTTTGAAGTTATAACATGATTATGAGCAACTGTGCAAAAATTACACTTTATTAATGGAAATAATGAAAAAAATATGTGAAAAGATTTTTTTTTTGGACAAAAAGGTTTCAGAGTTTTCATTTATTTTGGAAACTGCAGTGATATTGGTACAAAAACTGCTTGAACTAAACTGTTTATCACACAAAATTATTGCATATACAGGAACTTCACAAGAGAAATAATGCTGTTCCAGAAAAATAAATCCAAAATGACAGAGAAATGTTAATTATGGTATAAATAAATGCACCAAGATATCTGTGTAAGCTATTTTAATACTTTAGTATGAGAGCATTATGTATCATGCTGTTGGCTTAGAAACATGCTACCATCAAATCATTTTGTGGATTGAGCACACAACAGTGCTGTGCAGAGTTGCTTCCTTTTGTAGAGCATTTCAAAGCAGTGACTTATGAAGTTGAATGATGGTTAGAATATTGCCTTAGAAGTCAGCTGTCTATGTAGGCAGCAGTCATTGAGACAGCTCATTAGGTTTTGGAACAGAGCTAATGTGTATGCCATCTGTCACAAGTGTGTGTGCATATGCATTATCTGTTGTGTATGTGTAAGTTTGTGTATATACATGAACAACTTTAGCCTAATCCTGCCCCTTAAATATGATCAACTCAAAGATAGCATATCAGGACAATATAAACACTTTTTGTTCTTCCTGAAAATATGGTTGAAGTGCTGACTCACACACAGACCGTTCTTCTGTCTATGGCAATCTGTGCACTGGATTCCAAAGCAACTGCGTTCACACAAACAACCCGTATTCTGTAAACAATTACTCATCTAGGGCCTCCTTATAACATTGTTATGAGTAAAGTATTGCATAATTATTCAGAGGAAGAAAACATAAATTTTCAGAAGAATATCACAATGTAAAACAAAAGGCATTTGCTGATTTGTCATTTCATACCCCTAGGAATGACTGAAAAAAAAAAATCACAGTTTGAAAAATCACATGTATATCAACAAGAAAGAACTTTGAGGAAAGTTTTAAAGTTTTCAGTTAATTAAATCATTTTGTTTACGCCTGTGGTCTTTGGTGGTGGCAAACTTGCTTCCTCATTTGACATGGAAGCTGGAGTCGGATAACAACAGATCTGTCATGCTAAATCTGCCATTATGGTTTGTGTGAGGGACATTATAAACACACACATTAACACTCACTGTTCATGAATCATCAGGAGTTTGTCTCTGTAGCAGATTTATCTCCCCCAAACACAAACAGCATATTAGTGAGTCAGCTGCTCTGTTTACGCTGGCCCCTCTCACAGTTTTCCAACTTTTAAGAACCATTTAGTAGTCCTAATTTTGTGACTACAGATTTAGACTCTATTTAATCCTACACTACCATTATTATTATGTTTTATATATATTTATCTTTTATTTACCAGGGATACAATACATCTGACAACTGATTAAAAAAAAAAAAAAATTATTAGCGCATATTGTCTGAATCTAATCACGATTAATCCTACCTAACATTAATGTTTTTAAATACACTTTTACAATAATTTCACATACAATCACATACAAAGTAATGTAGAAAGAACAAAAAGGCAGTATACAGTGGGTACGGAAAGTATTCAGAACCCTTTAAATTTTTCACTCTTTGTTATATTATTATATATTGTCACTATGGAGAGACGAGAAGGCGTGCGGATCCATATGCAGACATTTATTGACAAACAGTCAGAGTACAAGCAAGCAGGGTCAATATCGGAAAATGGGAACATAGGAGGCAAAGACAATAGAATAATCCAGATACGAAGCGATGATCTGATGATGGGCGAACGTAATCCAAGGGGCGAGGCTAGAACGAGAGTCCGGGGGCAGGCTAAGGTCGAGAACGATACACAGAACGAAACACAGGGAACTCAGGGAAACATGAATGGCTTGACAAAGGGAGAACACGGGATACATCCAACAATGAGGAGCGACTACACATTCTACAAACGGGGTTTATAAACACCTGCTAACAAGGCTAAGGGGAGGAGCGAGTTAGTGGTCAAGGCAACAGACAAGGTGGGTGGAGACAACGAGTTCATAATAAGAGTCCTGGCATGGAGATGGAGACAAACACACAATGACACATACATAGAGCTGGAGTGCCATCCAGAGGCTTTTGCTGGCACCTCCAGCTGGACTGTTACATATATGTTATATTATAGCCATTTGCTAAAATCATTTGTTCATTTTTTTTTCTCATTAATGTACACACAGCACACCAGACTGACAGAAAAACCCAGAATTGTTGACATTTTAGCAGATTTATTAAAAAAGAAAAACTGAAATATCACATGGTCCTAAGTATTCAGACCCTTTGCTCAGTATTGAGTAGAAGCACCCTTTTGATCTAATACAGCCATGAGTCTTTTTGGGAAAGATGCAACAATACTGTCCTCATGTGTCTTGCACTGAGGAGAGGCTTCCGTCGGGCCACTCTGCAATAAAGCCCAGACTGGTGGAGGGCTTCAGTGACCGTTGATTTTCTACAACTTTCTTCCATCTCCCGACTGCATCTCTGGAGCTCAGCCAAATCTTTCCACAATTCTGTCTCTGAGCTCTTCAGGCAGTTCCTTTGACCTCATGACTCTCATTTGCTCTGACATGCATTGTGAGCTGTAAGGTCTTATATAGACAGGTGTGTGGCTTTCCCAATCAAGTCCAATCAGTATAATCAAACACAGCTGGACTCAAATGAAGGTGTAGAACCAGAATCAGAATAAGAAGAAATGGACAGCACCGGAGTTAAATATATGAGTGTTACAGCAAAGGGTCTGAATACTTTGGACCATGTAATATATCAGTTTTTCTTTTTTAATAAATCTGTAAAAATGTCAAGAATTCTGTGTTTTTCTGTCAATATGGGGTGCTGTGTGTACATTAATTAGAAAAAAAAAAATGAACAAATGATTTCAGCAAATGGCTGCAATATAATAAAGAGTGAAAAATGTAAGGGGGTCTGAATACTTTCCGTACCCACTGTATATTTTAAGATTTGTTCAGTGGCATTTCATTTTTATTATTATTATTTTTTGTGACTGTAGGTGAGTATCACGGATACTGATACTACTGATGTCTTTGGGAAAAAATATTTAACTATTGACTATAGTCATTCAACAGCATAATTCAAAGCTGCCAGTTTTAACATTTATTAGACTTTTAAAATAACTTTTTATTTAAGTGAACTTCACTTAAACACCATAATAAATATCGTATTTTCCAGTGCACTTCAGCAAGTACACAGAAGCTGAATAAAGTTCACCAAAGTCTAAATTAAATATAGATGAATCCTTAAAGCTATAAAATTTATTGATTTCCCTTTTTGTGTGTGTGTGTGTGTGTTAGGTGTATTAGGTTATGTGGCTGCAATTACTTTTAAGAGCTGCCGCTGCTGAACATGACATGGGTATGATGTATACAGGAGAGGAAATTTTTTTACATTTTTTACTGACATATGGCCTGATAACATCTCAGTTAACTGATTTTCCAACACAGTTTCATAACCAATTCGTACGTATTCGTGGGTAGGTTGGTACGTATGGGTAGGTTTAGGGGCGGGTTAGGTTTAGGTAATTCGTACAAAATCATACGAATTGGCCACTCGTAAAATATGTACGATTAAGCAAAAAACTTATGAATTCGTATGAGTGAAGTTGTACGAATTTGTACGAATTAGCCACCTCGAAAATTTGTACGAATTGCTGTGAGATCGGGATGGTTGTTCTTGACAACAAGAGACGGAAGTAGCAGTTGTGAGTGGGGTGGTCAGTCTTAGCTCTGCCCCTTGTTATTCCTTGTTATTGTAATTGTTAATGACAAGAAAATGTAAGGAAGTTTACAACAAATGTGTATTATTCCTGGTTGTATATTGCACCTGTGGCTTTACATCTAAAGAATGCCAACATCTGGGCCTTGATCAAGTTAGCTTGTAAACTAAACTGCAACTGGTTTTGTTTTAGAGCCCTCCAATAAAATTATAAGTGGACTTCAGGGGGAAGAAACTGCAGTTATTTAAAAATTTATGATATGACCCTTAGCAGTTGCATCTTGGTTTTCATTCTAATCTGTAGTAGAGGACAGACACAACAAAAGATTTTCTGTGTTTTGGGCTTGTTTTTCTAAAGCATATCGGAATCAATGAGTGGGCTCAAAGCAGCTGGCCAAACGCATGTGTGTCTCTCCTACCCCAGATCAGGATTGCATAATTTTTTTTTTTCTTGGCTAATACTTGTGTTCACAGCAGGAGATAACTGCTGCTCCATTCCAAAACTTAGTAAGCTGCCCACCAGTAGGCAGTAAAATTATGCTTTTTCCTTTTAAGTTCACCTTCCAAAAATCAAAGCAATTGCATGCATTTTTTTACAGAAATCCCAGAATGTGTTGTGATGAGCACCATGAAGAAAAATGCAAGATTACAGACAGAGCTTAGACAAAAATCAATTTCATTCTACACTAAAAGCTGCTAGTAGAAGATCATTACATACATTTTTTAAATGTGATGTTTCAACCAATATATGTACTTTCTGTTGGCTATCGACTTGTTAGTTTAGCCAACTGTTGAGTTTTTTTCACACAAAAAGTTTTTAATCCTTGTTATCAGGAAGCAATATTTAAAAGTTAGCTTTAATATTTAACATGCATTTTACATGTCAATATCATGGCACATAAATATGTTAATCATTCAGGTTTCACCAGGTTTTAAAGTACCATAATATTACCCTTACAATAGTATCACAGTACTTTTTGGTAGTGGATGCTAATCTCTTTTTAATGTTTTTTTTTTAACCCCCTCCCTATTCTTGACTCTGTCTTTTTACGTGGTTTAAATAAACCAATGTCATAGAGAACAATGAAATGTCACACTTCATGCTGGGATGGTTTTCCTTTTTGAGCAGAACATGGACAATCTGAAAGATCCAACAGATCCCATGATTTAGACTTATCTTCTCCGTTTGCCACCAAATCCACTCACAGTGTGGCAGTTAGACGTCTCATTCACTGTGGGAAGGCCCTGCTTCAGAAACTGGACAAAAGCGGTCAATAACTCACTGACAGTCCTCTGTAGGCCCAATTTGGATCTGAAACCCCCAACCCACACATCCCCTCGACAGTTTCCCTGCTACACCATGCTGTATGACACACGCTGACAAGCTAACAGCATGAAACTGAGTGACAGTCAGCACTCTGTCTAATGCCCAGCTAAAACCGAAGGCCATGAAGGAAGATCAGTATAAGAGTGAAGGGACTTGCAACTGAAATTTCACAAGCTAGCTAAACCTATTAATTACAGAGCAAATAACAATTGATAAAAGTAATAGGGGGCTTTAGTACCGTGCTTACCGTGCGTACCGTGCTTTAGTACAGCGCTGTCTCCACCCTCAATACCACGACTGAGGTGAGTCCCTTGAGCAAGGCACCGTTCCCCCAACTGCTCCCCG
>JAUMHE010000042.1:9974753-10002604 GCA_032359235.1 Enteromius mattozi
TTTTGAGTGTGACTCCAAATCCAGACCTCCATGGGTTAATAAATTTAATTTCCATTGATAATTTTTGTGTGATTTTTGTTGTCAGCACATTTAACTATGTGAAGAACAAAGTATTTAAGAATAGGGTTAGGTTTATTTATTCATTTATTTTTTGTTTGTAAAATATGATTACAAACTTTTTCAATGCATTTTGGTTCATTATTCCGGAAAAAAAGTAAGTAAAAAAAAGTATGTATATATATATATTTTATTAAAGTTTACAAAAGTGTACTTTCACAATTATAATTGTTTTAGATCTCAGTGCCATAAAAAAAATGGCTCTCATTAGAGTTTTAGGAGAGATCATTAATCCAAATAATCATTTTCACTCAAAGGAGGTCAAAAAATGATTTAGAATGTGTGATATTTTAATTAATCGCACCTTTCGAGGAAGACAAAATCAGTTTCACTTTAATGGGTTTTTAACATTTGAATTTTACTGGGATTCCAATATGTGGAATTTTGGAATTTGTATAATGAAGACAAGGTTCAGATTCACGCTGTATTTCTGTGAAATGCAGAAGTTCATTGTAAACCGCCAAGCTCGCTTGTTGTTCTTGAGACTGGCTTATGTATGGATTTATCATGTTATTATACCATCCCAATAAAGCCCTGCGACAAATTCTCTGAATCCAGCTCCTCTGAAGCCCCAGCAAGTGGTCTGCTCAGCTGTTTGAAAAGCAAGTCTGTGTTAACTCATAAATTACACCAGTAATGATCCAATAATGGAGTAGGCAGTAATGGAGTAAGCCTGAAGCTGCAACACCAGTGAACCTGCTGGGTTTTAAATGCAGTCCCTGGTCAGTGGTCATGGTGACTGATTCCAGAGAGAATCGAAGCGTCTCCTCTGAATGAATAAACACACTGACTGATCGTCTCGTTCTTAGCCCATGTTTACTCATTCATCAGTGTAAACCTGCTGTTGAAATCATTTCATTTTTCTTTTTTTTCAGGCTGACAGAGCCAGAGGTTGTCCTCAACCTTGAGCAAAAGACTTCCTGTCTGCCTGTTATCTAGAAAACCGAAAGTTAAATTAGTCTTATGAGGCATTTTGTATTGATTGCAGTTCAGCACACCCCTTGAGTTGACTTGCTTATCTATTCCCATATTTTCTGATTGGCATTTAATTACTTTTCTTTGCTCTTTTACTTTCTAGATGCATTCTCTCACCAACTCTCCTTCACGCTCTCTTTGTTTTTTCTTCCTCTCTATTTCATCGAAATGCCCTTCATTTTTTTTGTATTATTTATTTTAGTGGGGGTTTTTTTGCACATAAAAAAGCATGAATTGCATATACTTAATGGCGATAGAATAAGAAATGAGGCAATTAAAATGGACAGATGAATTATTTGAACAGTAAATTTTGATAGTGAAAACACACACACAGACACACACACATATACATACATATATATATAATATAATGAAAACAATTCACTGCTATCTTGTTTGCTTGTAAAATATTTCCTGCATTTATTTACATGTATTTATTTGATTTAACGAATGCTGAATCCTGGAAATGCTTATTTGAGGCATGAGGTGAGGGAAAAAGGGAGAGAGCAATAAAATATTGTTTTCTACACTTTTTCTTCCAAAGCGCTGGAGGAGAAGGTGGAACATGTAGCAGTTAAATATGATAGATTTATGTTTTAGACAAAATGTAGCCCTTGGTGCATCTGAATTATCTATGATATGCATTAATATGAAATTGCCTTCAGCGATTCATATCTCTCTTTTTCTGTTCAATGTTCTGCCAAGTCAATTTTCTGGAACTCTAGATGACATGCATTCCCACCAATACATAGAAAGATATGAAAAGATTTTTAAATAATGTATGTATAATCACTATAAAACAATCAATGATCAAGTTGTGTATAGAACACAATCACATCAAACTTGTGACGCCTAATATGATGCAAACTCTAAACTTTAAACATATGTATAAAGAGGTCAGGTTTCCAGATGGTCACCAAGCATGATCATTTATATATATAACAATTAATTTATGATTTTATGCAGCTTTTACCATTTAAAGACATACAACTAAAAACAAACACTAAAGAAAGAAAGAAAGAAAGGAAGGAACGAAGGAAGGAAGACATAAATATATAAATAAATATTAACATACTGCATGAACATGTACATATATTCAAGGTGTTAGGAAAATTAGGTTGTAAATGAAAATTGCTTTCCAGAACAGTGTAAAACCAACACAAAAATACAAAGAGTACATTTCTAAGAGCTTTAAACTGGATTGTTACTGTACTTTCTTTTTAAAAGATTTTTCCGTGGACACTCTTGTACAGTTTACCAATGACCTAGATTTGTGTTTGTGAATGTATAAATTGAAATACCTCTTATTTTGCAACATAATGTTAGATCTTGTTCCCTGTTTGTCTTTAGTATACAGTGGACAATGTGTTTGCAGTCAAGAGTACATCAGTCAACTGATCTTTCTCTTTTTGTACATGTATCTGAGGTAAAATTCTACAGAATACAGTTCTTGTCCAATGGGTGTGTGTCCTCTCTCTGTCCATGACGTCTCACCTCATTACCCAGGCCCAGGGGAGGACTACATCCCTGTTAATTAAACTCAATGAAATTGAAGTGAGATGAAGGGCAGAAAGACATGACAGCTGAGAGACCTCGGGTGTGTCCGGTGCTGAAGACAGAGGACGAGGCACATGAGTGCATGTCCCCCCTGGACACTCTGTTCTGCTTGCAATAGAGCTATGAAACCGTGTCTGACTGACAGTTCAAACACAACTGACAGCTGACGGCTTTACTGACAAGGTGACACAAGTCAAAATCTATTAAAAACAGGACATTTAGCACTCTTTCCTTCATCTGTCCCAGGAAGTTTCTGCTATAAAATGACACTAAATGCCTTAAAGCCAAAGTTTTTTTTGTCATGTTAAAGGGTTAGTTTAGCCAAAAACTAAAATTAGCCCATGTTTTACTCACCCTCAAAGCATCCTAGGTGTACATGACTTTGTCCTTTCAGATGAATCCATTTGGAATTATAGCAAAAATTATTCTGGCTCTTCCAAGCATTAGAATGGGAGTAGGACAGGTAGTTTTGTTTGACAGTCCAAAAATCCAAAAAAATTCAAAAAATATATATTTCTTTAATAACCTATTTGAATAACCCTTTAGAAGAAATACTTTCTCCACCTCTACATCAGTTTATTCAAGACTACAATTACAATCTACCTGGTCTCATGGCATAAATGTACCTGGGTGCACTTTTTAGTGACACACAAAATACATACAAATAAGAACATCAGTGCAGTTTCCAAAAGAAATGAACACTAGAGGCAGTAAAACTCTGACACCTTTTATTCCTTTTCACACAAATTTAGAGTTTTGATTAATAAAGCATAATTTTCTCAAATTTACTTGAAGAATATCATAACTTCAAAACAATATTAACATGCTGGGAGATTTGAAAACTGGTGCTTTTGAACATTAGCATCACACATATCCAACTTCATATCTATTTCCAACATGATAGAGCATTACCTTTTAGCGACAGTCCCACAATATTTGAATTATGAACCGTCGCAATATGTAACTAAAGCAACGTAATAAAAAAACAGCAGTACTTACCTATGTCAACGTAAAAAAAAATGTGTGAGGGTTCCTGTATTAAATCTCCCAAGTCCAGGTCTTGCTCACCCTCAGTGGTGGGGCAGTAGCAGGGGCTTACCTTTGGGCTTTGGGCTGTGGGAGGAAACTGGAGCACCTGGTGCAAACCCACGCTGACACAGGGATGTTATGGTTCCACCAAGGAATTATAATCCACACAATACATGATAGGTAATAACTCCGGGTAACACAAACACATGTGTACTCCCCCTCCCTGCAAGGTGCAAGGGGTTGTGGCAGGAGGACGAAGGGGTGGCAAAGGGCTGGTAGAAGTGCAGGAAGGCAGGCATGCAGATGACCATGATGGCGATAACGGAGAGAGGAGACATTTTGGAGACAGGAGGTACCAGGGAGGAGCAGCCAGAGAGAGGAGACAGGAAGATGACAGGTAGGAGCTGGAGTGGAAGGAGGCAGGCGAGAACCAGAATGCAGCTATGATGGCAAACCACGTTGGAGCTGACAGAGAGGAGCCATGCTGGAGGAAGAACTGATGACTCCAGGGGGCCGACTGAGAAGAGTAGGTTGGCATTGGAACCCAAGGTGGAGACATAGAGTCAATGAGCCAGGGTGAAGCCGAGGATCTGGAAGGCCAAGGCAGAGCAGGTGAATGAGATGGAGCTGCTGGGAAAGAGGAGCCCATCTGAACCTGAGGGATGAAGGGACAAGGTGTAGCTAGAGAAGTGCAGTCCCGAGGTAGAGGTAAGGGGACAACTGACAAGGGACAAGGGAGCCCGGCAGAGCTGGTGGACTGACGGGCTCTGGTGGAGACAAGGGAGCTGAAAGCCGTGGTGGATCCACTGGGTCACAGGACTGAGGCGGAGTCTGGGCCTCAGAGGCTGGAGATGGAGTCGAGGGATCCTCCAGACTCAGCATCAGTGGAGCTGGAGATGGGCAGACCCGCAGCAAGCCCATTTCACAGATGGTGAGCAGAGAGGCTGACAGGATCCAGCAGAATGAGTGTTGTGAAAGGAAATAGATCAATGAGAGATGAGAGAGGGAGGTTGGGTGGAATTTCTTGCCAGAATGATAGAGCAGACGATGGACATATTTGTAACTTAGTATTCAAGTCTGTTAAATCTCCCAAGTTCAGGTCTTGCTCACCCTCAGTGGTGGCACAGTGGACGGGACTTTCCTTTACCCCTTTGATCTGCACTGCTTTTTCCACCATTGCTTGTGCTGTCGGCTCTCGCACATGGCCAGACATTTTGGGCTCTGGCTCTGGGGGCGATCATCAGCTCCGAATCTCCTGATGACAATGGCTCAATGACCCCGTGCAGGCACTGGCTCTCCAGCTGCAGTGGGCTCAGGAGACTCTGTGCCACTCGTAGTTGACTGGCCTTTGGGCTAGCAGACATGATAGGTGATAACTCTGGGCTGGCAGCATTCACAAGTGATGACCCAAGGCTGGACTCCGCTTAGTGAATGCTGATCGGATGATCCACAGTGTGAAGTCGATGTAGTTCATCAGCGACCAATACATATCAGCTCTAGGCAGGATGAAGTGGATATCGTCTTCCAGCCTGCACCAGAATCCCTCCATTAAGGTGATTCCAGCACAGACTCCTCCAGATCTCGGCCGTTGGGGCCATGTTAATTTATGCCAGGTCTAGCTTCATCTTTTGTGGGTCGGTTATTCTGTGATGGTTCAACCAAAGAAGGCAATAAAGACAAAGGTAATCCACAAAAATACCTTTAAGTGTAATCCACACGATACATGAGAGGTAATAACTCTTGGTAACACAAACACATTTGACTCTAAACAATAACCGACAGTCAACTGAACACAAAGGAGACTATAATAGGGCAGCTGACGAGGGGAAAACGGGTGATGGGAGTTAACTAATAATGACAAATGAAGCTGTTTGTTTTATACGTACTGTAATCTTTTTTGTTTATTATTGCAATAAAAAAAAATACTAATAAGATAATAATAATGACTAATGTGATGATCTGCTACAGAAATAAAGCAATCTTACATAGAAATACTTTAAAATTGGTATTTTAATTAATGAATTAATGAATTAATTAAAGTCTTACAATAATGAAACCATTTTACACAATGTTTCTGTACATATAAAGTACATAAAAAGGGTTATATAAATTAGTTGGACAGAGACCATAAACATCATGTTTTGATCAATTTAACAATTTAATTGCAAATAAAATTACTGGCAATGTGATGATTAGTTCAGTCAGTGAAAAATGTGGCTGGATAATTGTGCAGTAAATCAACAGGAGCGTCCATCAACTGAAGTGGGCACTAAAAATGTATTCCTCTTGAATATACTCAACAGATATAATTGGATTGACTTAGTTTTGTCGCATTGTGACATGCCACTTGCTTCCATTATAAACAAACATCCGAGGCAGACGTGTTGTCATGGCAATAAAAATACCTTTTGATTTGTGTGCTGTTTGTTTTTTTAGATTGAACCAATATGGGGTCCGAAACTTGAGTAATATCATCCTTATCTTTCATTATTAAACACTAGATATTTTCTTACAGCTGACAAAGACAACAAGCCATAAAATTAGTATTTATAGGCATGAAGTAACCCAGCATGTAGTCGTGTCAAAGTTGTCTCTTGCATCGTTTTACTGTGTACTTCTGCATTCTGTGGTCATAAACTCATGTGAGGAGAAGCCAAATGACTTTGTTATCGCCATTTCCCATAATCACTCTGGGCAGATTATCACTGTGGAGAATATGTTCTGATTAACTCATTTTAATACGCATGCAACAGCATGATAATGTGTTATCTGCATGGCGTTAGGCTAATGTGTGCTAATGGCCTCCGCTGCCTCTGATTTGGGAAGGCTCATTTGTCTGTCTGTTCCGTAATCGGTCAGTCAGTGCCGTTTATCATATTTAGACTGAATCCTTTAATTGAGGGTGACCTAATTATGTTGAAACATATACAGTGGGTTTCCATTCACCTTTCAGTTAGGTTTTTTGATAACTGGGCCATGTTAATGATGTTAGGCTCATTATAGATACTTTACTGATCAAACAAGTTAAACTGAAACTTTCATTAAAAAATACATTATATCACAAAATAGATTTTCTTTTAAAATGCTTTTATTAATATTTTATTAAAGGGTTAGTTCACCCAAAAATGAAAATTCTGTCATTAATTACTCACCCTCATGTCATTCCATAAGACCTTCATTCATCTTTTGAACACAAATTAAGATATTTTTGATGATATCAGAGAGCTATCTGACCCTCCATAGATAGCAATACAACTGAAATGATCCCAGGTCCAGAAACGTAGTAAAAACATCGGTAAACAGCCCATGTGACATCAGTGGCTTAACTTCAGTTTTGCGACGCTAGGAGATTACTTTTTTTTGCACGAAGAAAACAAAAATAACATAATTTACTCAACCATTCTTCTTCCCTGACTTATGCAGCGTATGCGCATGCTTTAACGTATTTGACGTAATCAGCCTTGTTTACATCCAGGGGAAAGCACGCACATGTACGTAATCTGCGGTTGTTTACGCATGGTGGAAAGTGTATACATGAATTGCGATACTCTTTAAAATGGCAGAAGACGTAAGCCACACGAGAATAATGGTTAAGTAAATGATGTTATTTTTGTTTTCTTTGTGCAAAACAAAAAGTAATCTCCTAGCGTAGCAAAACTGAAGCTGAGCCACTGATGTCACATGGACTGTTTTACCGATGTTTTTACTACCTTTTTGGATCTGGGATCATTTCAGTTGTATTGCGGTCTATGGAGGTTCAGATGGCTCTCTGATTCCATCAAAAACATCTTCATTTGTGTTCCGAAGATGAACAAAGGTCTTACAGGTTTGGAACAATATGAGGGTGAGTAATTAATGACAGAGTTTTCATTTTTGGGTGAACTAACCCTTTAATATTAATATTTTTATTTATTAATGTTTAAATAATAATAAAATAATATGTATCATTGATTAATATGCATATTGTAAATCAGAAATAGAAGTTACAAATGTGGTTGCATGCTGACTTCAGTCACATGCCACAATCAGCGGTGCAGTGGTTTTCAAATTAATAGTGTCCAACCTTGTATTTTATCAAGTTTCTCAACATAAAAGGCAGCTATTTCATGATTAAAGGGTTGTTACTTACATCAAATGCTTCTCAGATTGGGTTTAGGTGAGTTTGACTTTGTAATAGTGGATATATGCACTGTAAAATTTCGTCTTATTCTCTTATTAACTTTATTTGCCTTAACAGCTCGGTTTGAAAGAAAAGATCCAGGCTGAATAGAATATAAATGTAAGCTCTTTCTATTTCGAGACATTGTAATTATCTTTCTCTCCAACATGTGATTTTGGGCTGCACTCCATTGCTCTGACTGCAGGGATTCATGCTAGCAGAATGCTGGCAAATGCTTCCCTAACATTGGCAGAATGCGAACCCGTGCCACTCAGGCTGAATTGGATAGCAGAGCTTAACACAGATTTCATTTGCAGTGTGGAAGCTAATTAGTTTGGGAGCATGAACTGAAACTCATGTGAGGCAAGTCCATAATTGAATATTAATGAGTGCAGTTGGATTTGACATTAATCAAAGCTCCCAGCCTTCTTATCTGTTTTAGGTAGAGGAGATTAATTAGTACATGCACCATTTGCTGCACTCGTGCTAAGTTAGCCTGTGTGTTGATAGCTGCCGTAGTGTGTGGGACAAAGTGTTTCAGTCTAGCAACCAGGTGTTGATGTTAAAGATCTTTGCCAGCCTTGGAACTTGCACAGGTATGAAAGGCTTGGTTATCGAAATTGATTTCCAGATGTGACTAATATATCAATTCATTTGGGTTTTTTTCTAAATATTTTGGCATAATATAAAAGGCTAATGTAACACAACAATACAGAGATTATAATAATTATTTTCTACATCAATTAATTTAAGGCTGTTTTACGTTTGATCTTGTGCTTAATTTTTATATTTGCATATTCAAAAAATTTGTTAACATATAAAGCTATTGTGATAAAGTAACACAGCATAGATGATTGAGTTTTAAACAAGTTTTAAAAATGTTAAATAAATTAACTTCTTTTAACAAAAAAAAAAAACATTCTAAATTATAATTATAATATAATATAATTATAAATTATTTTATTTTTTTCAGATGTTCTGTTATATTTTATATATTTTGATTAAATTTAAGTAAACATTCATCAACTGTAAATCAAATTCTTAATGGAAAAAAAAAAAAATCAATAGCTATTTATTAATAGTTATAATTAAAATTTATATTATTAATTATACCCTAACATCCACTTTATTAGCTAAAACTGTTCAACTCTTGGCTAACGCAAATACCTAAGCATCAGAATGGAGAATGAAATTGATTTAAGTGACTTTGCCAGGTGTGCTTGGTAGCTTACGTTGCACTTGAGAAGTAAATAGTTTTGTGAAACTTTGACAAAACTGCTGCAAATTGTGTAGTAAGGTATATAATATTTGTGTTGCAGAAACATTGACACAAGCATGAATTTTCCAGTGAGCCTGGCTTGGACATGGTTGTTGGTGTCAGACGGGTCAGTCTGTGTATTTCACAAACGGCTGATCTAGTTAGTGGCAGTTATGTGGGCAAAATTGCATTGTTGATGCCAGAGGTCAAGAATAAAATGGCCAGACTGGTGTGAGGCAACAGCACAACCGCGTTATACAAAAGAGCATCTCTGAATGCGCAACTCCTCAAACAGCAACAGAAGACTACACCATATGTCAATCTTGTCAACTAAGTTGCATTTAAATGCGGAAAATACACAAGTTTAGATCCTGAAAATTCAGTATTGTATGTTTTAGTGCCTGTGAAAACGCAAGTAAAATGTACGTTTTATAAACTATCAAACCTGGTCTGGAAATATGTATCTCTGTGCACTTTTTGTGCAACACCATTTTTACGTGCCTTACTACACGTTTCGCTGCAGTTTTAAACGTTTTGTTGATGCAACCATGTCATTTCAACTTCTTTTTATGGAGATTTGAACTGGTTTGTCGAACTGTAGTTACATGGGATTCAAAACGGTGCTCCTTGCCTCTCAAGTACGTCTCTGACAAACCTACCATCTATGAAAAGATATGAAGCTGTATATGTGTGATGCTAACATTCAAAATCATCAGTTTTCAAATATCCCAGCATATTAACATTATTTTAAAGTTGGAACATTATATTCTTCAAGTAATTGTATGAAAATTACACTTTATTAAGCGAAACTCTGTAAATTTGTGTGAAAAGAAATAAAAGGTGTCAGAATATTACTGCCACTAGTGTTCATTTCTTTTGGAGAGTGCAGTTACATGTACTTATTGGCACGTATTTCGTGTCTCGCTAAAAAGTGCACCCAGGTACGTTTATGTCATGAGACCAGGTAGGAATTATCATGAGATCACGTTGTTTTATGAAACTAAGAGCTAAAGTGATAATAATGGTGAAAGCTATTTGTTCTTGATCTTGGGATTTTGAGAATCATTAGATCATTCAAATTAAGGTTTTTATCCAACCCGTTACATTCGGTATGCATTAGTTTATGTTTTTAAGGCTATACATTAAGAGTTGTGAGCACATTATATGCCCAGGAACACATGCCAGTTGTGTGCATGTGAGACTTGAGGTAATAAAAGGAAGTACTGTCACTGAACAGCCAACATCCTACACAGACAGATTTCAAACCCCAGTGTTCCTGTAGCATGGCCTCCTGTCAGCCGAGCTGGATCTGGGATGAGAGAGCAACAGCATAGATGGTGGAAGAGTGGGAGTGAGGGGGAAACAAAGAAAAATCAGAGGTAAGAAGAATGAAAAAATACAAACCTTTAACAAAATGCAACAAATGCAAAAGTCTGTGAGAGGTAAAGAATAAAGGAGGAGAAGCTGGAAAAAGAGTGAGAATTCAGGTATGTTGCATGAAAGATTTAGGGAGAAATAGATAAAATATTTGAATAGTCATGTTTGCCTAAGGAACAAGAGAGAAAAGAGACAGGCAGATGGAGCTCACACGACTGAGACAAGGAAAGGAGCTAATCAAGTGTGGATGTGTGAAGAGGTGAGAAGTACTAACAAAATGGAAAAGTCATTAAGTCATGGAGAAAATTCAGGTGGAGACAGAGAAAAATAAAATGCCAAAAAGAAGAGATGGTGAGACAGGGTAAGACAGAAAATAATAAGTAGTATATTGACATTTTTTGTATTTATTTTTTGTATTTATTATTTCAATTGTGTAAGTCAACCTATAATTTTTAACAATGGATCTTAAATTGTATTTCAGAAATATTTCCAAAATGTGGATTGGCAGACTTAAAACTTAATTTATATACAGTATCTACTGTATGTATATATATATATATATATATATATGTGTGTGTGTGTGTGTGTGTGTAATTTAAATTCACATTTAAAATTAAATTTTCTGAAAATAAATCAATGGAACAATAGGATGGGATAAGATGGTTACTTGTAAATAAACATATTGCATTAAATAATGAAGAGTGTTAATAAAAGTAGGATTTTATTCTATATTTCATGAAATTATATATTTTTTTTATGGTTATTAGAGTCAGTTTGCACATTACACTCTAAAACCAGCAAGCAAAATCTTGTTTTTCTTTAAATGTTTCTTGTGAAAGTCAGATATATTACATAAAAAAAGAATAATAATAAATAAATAAAAAAATATCTGATGAAATATTTGTAGGAGGTAGTTTCCCTTAGAAATGTGTGACAGAAGAAAGCAGAACGTCAGAGTGCTGTAGAAGAGCAGCAGAGCAGATGAATTATATATTAACACTTGCTGCTCTGACTCTGCCCATGCAGTGACTTCTGCTCTGAATGTGTGGATGTTTTCGGAGCATTTAAAAACACTGTCTCTACTATTCCTCTTCTATCATTAATTAATAAATGCTACTGTTTTCATGTAACCCAAAAGGGATATAACCTTAGACATCGACATCATTCTCAAGTGGTTCTCATAATCTGTTATCCTTAAATCAACATCCTTCCCTAAATCACTTCATTATCAGCTCCAGATTTTAATTAGGCCTTTAACTCTGTACACAGCGCTCACTTGTGTGAGTCAATTGGACAATTAATTAGTCAAATAAGTCTCACGGCCTTTTGAATCATTTTAATCGTTGGTTGTTTTATAGCTTGCTCACTTCACATTTTAATGTTATTTTTGCATCTCCTCATGAAGTGATTCTGCATTGTCCATTAATCAAATCGTTCTAATTGTCCATATATCACAGCTCATATACGCCACAGATTTCCAACAATATTTTAGTTTAATTAAGATTTTAAACCTGTCAGATGGTGTCAAAAGATAATTTTAGATAATTATGTATGCAGAGAAATTGTTTCCACCAGGCAGTAAGGGTAATTGGACTTTTTTATCTTACAATTGTGAGAATTTTTAAATAAAAGTCACTTTTTTATTTAAGGCCAAAACATATAGGGAAAAATATACTATTTTAGTAAAAGAAATAAAAAATAAAATAAAACGCACACACATGCACATATACTGTATATATATATATATAATTTAAGTCAATGTTTGGCTAGTCAGTTATGAAAAATGTCAGAATATTTCTGAGAAAAAAAGAAGAAAAAACTCTGAATTGTGAAATAAAAAGGCACAATTACGTATTTATTGATTTATTTATTTTATTTAGTCTGTAAACAGGCTTTATTAGAAATCAGATCATAAATCCTGGAAGAAACAGGATAGTTTTAAAATTTCACCATATTGCATTTTAAATCTTTAAACCTTTTGAAAAGACACATTGCAGCATATGTTTTGGGTGCTGTTATGCTTCTGTACTTACTAGTTTTCCTAACGAAATTGACCACCAAGCCTCATTTGGTCAACTAGCATTACCAGAACTACATCGCTGGTTAAATTTGTCCATCATAAATACAATTTAATAATTCAAAATTTCTGAAATCACAAAGACTAAGTCAGATTTACTGAACAGAATTTTATTTATTTATTGCTTGTTATTGCTTTATGCCTGAAAGACATCTTTCAGTGAGTGTGTAGCTCACACATTACTTTATTGTTTTATAAAGGCATATATTGCAAAAGACTGTGTTGATAAATAGGTTTACAATGCATCTCCTTATTTTCTGCTGAGTTCATTGTGCTGTGTGTGGCAAAAATATGCTTCCACACAGTGTAAATAGTATAACCTGCTAAAATGGGTGTCAAAATAAATATGCAGACCTAACATATAATGCAAACTGTTACAAGTAACATTCCCCAGCTGTACCTCAGAATAAACCTTATTTATTCCCTTTGGAAAGAACATGCGTTGTATAACTCAGAAATCAACAAGAGCCTCTTGCATGGCGGGCAAAAATTAACACTAAACTATAAATGGTAACTCATTAAGTACAGAGCCAACAGGAATCAATATGTAAGTAAGATAATCTTAGAACATGCACCTGCATGCAAGAAGCAAACAGGTGCAATTATATGTCATCTAAGCTTATTGACAAACCAGTGTAACCCACAGTGTTGTACCGCTGGCAGCAGTCCTTAGATTGTCGTGAATCAAAACGCCTGTCGTCTTTAATGTCTGGCCTGATGATATTTGTGGTTTTAAATGAACTAAAAGAATGAAGAATGATTGAGGAAGAAATTCATATTGACATTTTTGCTGCCCGTGTGTTTGTGTCAGCTCATATTTCTTGAAACAGAGACAGTAAACACTGATCAGCTGATTGCACGCGCGTGTGTGTGTGTGTGTGTCCTGCTGTGAGCTCCGAGGTTCAGCAGTGATTTGGCTTCATGTTTCACAACAGAGAACAAAGACAGGTGGAGAACAGCAGGACTCCAATAATACACCCCATGAACACCACTACAACCCACCCACTCTTGCTGACACACATACACACACATGAGCACACAGAAACGATCTTACATATTGCAAGCAATCACTGCTATAATTTGGGAAAAGCATTTGGGGTTTTCATTGCTTGAGTACTTTCCATTTAAACGCAAACACTTTCTCAGCAGTTAATGGAGAGAAAAATAAGTTTAGTTTCTTTGCCATTGTTTTACTTCTGATAGATTTATTTAATTATTTAAAATGAACTAAAATAACTACAATTTATTTTAGTTAGTGGAAGTTCAATAAAAGTGTCTTGGAAACTTTTTACCTTGGCCTCTGGATTTATTTTTGCTACTTTTCAAATGCCTTTATTTATTTGTTTTGTTGTATGAGGACTTTCACTCTTAAAGTAGGCTTTTATGTTAAATCTATGACCTGATGTGTGAGGTACACATAAAGAGAAATCACAGCCCAGTCTCACGGCAATTCGTAAAATCTCAGTCATACGAATTCATACATTGTTTGCTAAACTGTACGTATTTTACGAGTTGCCATTTTGTATGAAATTGTACAAATGACACCTAACCCCGATGCTAAACCTACCTGTCATGGAGTTTTAGACAAATCGTACACAATCGTACAAGTGAGGTTGTACAAATTTGTATGAACTAGAATGAATTAGCCACTCTTAAAAAAATTAAAAAAAAAACAACAAAAAAACTGTAATTTAATTGTGCAAATTTATTATGCATAAGATGGTTGTTATGACATTTTCCTTAGCAAGAAGTCTGACATTTTATTTCACTGCCAAAAAAAAAAAAAAAAAAACACCCATATGCTTTCTATAAAACAACATGACTAATTGCTTAAGTGAAGTCCATTAGCCTGTGGAGAATAAACGTAGAAGTTATATAAAGAAATGCCACAAAAATTCAGTGGCAATTCACAAACATTCTACTTCCTATAGAGAGGAGCTATGATTCACAATGATCCAGGGAATTTGTGATTAATCTGAATAATAAAAAGAAAAACAGATATAGAACCATTTACAACTTAATTAACTGTAACTTTTGGTATTTTCTCCACTGTCCTTGGTGCAAAAATAGTTTGAATATGAGCTTTTTAAAGGCCTTGCTGTGTTCACAGACACACAGTGATATGAAGTTTCTCCTTTTAGTTATTGATGTATACAGAACGCAATTCCATGATGATTTTACTTTCATGCACGCAAGCTGTTTATCAGAAGTGTTATATATTGCCTCATTAATATTACAGTGTGATCAAGAGTGTGCTCAAACTGTTATTTTGGCTTTGAAACATACAAATGCATATGCTTTAGGCTGCTACACAAAAAACAAAAACAACAAGATGTGTGTATGCATTTATCTGTTTGTAAGATTTTAACCTTCATTGCTTCTTGGAATTTAATATCTCCTCAGTTTGTCTTTTTAAGAGAGAGAGAAATCGAGGTGTATTTATGCTCAAGTGAAAAGTGCTGTTTTAATCATTTCATATCTTCTGGTTTTACTCATTTGTACTTCACTTTCTATAACATGGCTAGAGCCACTATCGCTATAATTTTGTGGAGTGGTGCACTTGTCTAATCAAGCACTGACTGTAATTAACTTGGATGGCTCTTAACTCTCCAAGTGTTCCTGTGCAGCAGAGTGTCTGCATATTACATTTAGAGATATTCATTAGCAGACACTTGTGATAGAATGACTTTAAGTCCATGCATAAAGTATGTGCACAAATAAGTCTGAGGTCATTTGTAATTTTAAGTTTTAGTGTTATACAACAAAAAAGTTAGTTTATATATGAAGAGTTCATTTGCAAAAAACAGTTAAGTCCGTTTTTAGCAATTCTCAAGAATCATGTTTTTTCCAATGAATCTCAATCAAACTGCAGGATTTTATTTTTATTATTATTATTATTTTTTTTTACGAGGTAAAAAACAACAATAGAAAAACAGCAATAAATCAGTCATGGTCTAAATTGTTGGTACCCTTAATGAATATGATACATACAGAAGTCTAATCTTTAATTGAAATAAAATAAAATATAAAATTAATTTAAATTAAATTATTTTACTACAATACACAATGGCCACAATTAATAGTACCCTTAGAAATTCTAATGAGTAAAATATCTCTAAAAAAATATTTCTATTAATATTTTATATTTTATAGCACACCAGGGTAACTAAGATCTTTAATGCTATCTTCAATGTTGTGTGCCTGTTTTTCACTGACCACAAAAACACCCTTTTGCTATGGCCATCCCAGTTCATTGACCTGAACCCTATAGAAAATGAGTGGGTGAACTAAAGAGTAGAAGCACGAACATGGAGCTGGGAATCTGAAGGACCTGGAGAGATTTGGTTATAAAGGAACGGTCTCTGATCTCTTGTCAGGTGTTCTCTAAACTCATCAGGCGTTATAAGTGAAGACTTAGAGCTGTTGACTATGGGGGCTGCAAAATGTATTTAATAAAAAGCACTGTTAGTTGTGTTCAATGTATTACAGAAAAAAAACAAAAACTTCATAATGAGATTTTCCCCTCATTAAAAATCCCTAGATAATATAAAATGGAATTTATTTATTTTTAAATAAATGACTGATCCCAGCTATTGTTCTGTTCAACTGAAAATACGAGTTTAGAAAACATCCTTAGAGCTGAATTCCAATACAGTTATGGAGATTCATTTTTAAACAAATTCTGACACTTATTGGAGGGACACAAGCAAGGTCTTTTGTCTGTATGAGGGGGAAAATGATCTCAATTACCTGGTAATCTCGGGTTCACCTGGATGTGACATTGTTCAGGAGTGGCTGGACCATGCCTAATGAAAAATACAATTCCATTAATCTCTCCAGTCTAAATCAATCTAACACAAAGACAAGTTCAACCAAGCGTTTTAAAGAGGTCTGCCTTCCTCACAGTCATCATCTAGCCCCTTCCCTTTGAGCTACTCTCGGATGAGCCCCATTTCAGAAACATGATAGTATTTTCAATGGTAGTGCTGCCTACTTAAAGCGTGTGTTGGTATCAGATGAGTATCCTACTCATCACAGATTGGGCATGAAGCAGCTGCACTGATTCTGTTATTATCTATGCACTTCAGTGTTTTGGTTAATTGCATGGAAAGCCTCAACTAAGCGCTGCCAATTTTTGTCCATCTGGTTGTGTTTGGTACACCTGGGATAAATTAATGAGAAAAGAAAAGAGAAGCATAAAGATGCTTATAATGGAAAAACAATCCAGTCAAAAGGAAAAGAGCGAACATGGACGGTTATTTATAATATATGCATATGAAGTCAGGTACTCCTAAGGGGTAAATACTGTATTGAATATAGGTCTTCTATAAACACCTAAAGCTTTAGTGTGTAGTCTGCTTTCTCATATCTCAACTTAATATGCAGAGACAAGCAAGTAAGCCAATTCTATTCCGAATTCCTCAAAATGCTGTTTTGCAATTATTCTATTTGTTTCAAATTGCTGATCAGCCCAACACATACATTACTGGCTCAGCCAATAGCGTGACCTCTGGAAGAGACGAATGGAGAACATGCTTGAACCTGCTTAAAGTTTTAAATTCTTAAAGGAGTATTTCAGCAAAGAAATGAAAGTGCTGTCATCATTTACTCAGCCTCATGTTGCATACCCCTTTCTTTCAACACAGAAGGAAACAGCCTTTCATGTTGTTTGCAAGCAAATCCAATGAACTGAGGTTTCAAAAGCTTCAGAAAAGATGCAAAAGCACCATAACAGTATCAAAAGTGGGCTATATTTCAAACCTTCCAAAGCGATTTGATATATCTTTGAAAGGAGAAGGCTGAAAGTTTGAAAAGTAAAAGCTTAAAATGAAAATCTTCTGCCCTCAACCTCTTCTTGGTGAGTGCATGAGAGAAGTAGCAATGTTCGATACATGAAAGAAATCAGTCTTTTGAGTCAGACCTTTTAAATGAATCAGATGATTCAGTTTATAAAACAAGTCTGACTTAAGCTTTACATTTAGCAGACTCTTATGTATTTAACAGCTTTCACCCATAACGACTTACAAAAAAAACTAACAGAGCACAAAAAGATGAGCAAAGCAAATAGCAGTAGGTGAGAAAGTGTATGAAAAGAGCAATGTTTCCAAATTCACGTCTGTCGAGATTTTCAAGTGTGCATCCAATGTATAATATTCCATGAGGCCACAGGAGAGGAGTTGTGAATGGCAGTGTTGGTGACACAAGATCACATGACAATGACAATAGAACAAATGTAGTACCTTCATTACAATGATCTGTTAATATTTCATTTTACACAAATATGGCTTCACAAGATAAAATGTGTGACTCTGAAAACTTTTGCGATACTTTTGCATCCAGCTTTTTAAAGTTTGAAAACTTCAGTCCTCATTTATTTTAGATTCCATGAGGGTGAGTAAACAATGAAGGAATGTTCATTTTTGTATGAACTCTCCCATAAATTGTGCCAAATCGTGTAAAACAGGAGCTGTTTTACAAGTGATGCACCAAAAATGTATTTTTTTGTTTGAAAATAGGCTCAATATCTTGGCCGAAGACATTATGCAGTACAATAATACATTGTTTGCACTGGTTCGCTGGAAGCTTTACCCACAGGCAGTAATGGCAGCACCATATCAAATAGCTGAATGATTCTGTGCTTTTGGTGGGCACCATTCCAATCAGCTTGTGGGCTACAGTCTCATTTGCAATTTGCAAAGTCGGAGGATGTAAAAGTTTGACCCATATGCAAAGTATTCTTTTATATTAGAGGTGGAGCTGCTGCTACATTTCTTATTTCTTTTTTTTTCTTTTTTTAAGTTGGAGTAATATGCGCCCACCCTCCACAATGAGGAACCATCAGAGCTCTGAAAGAAAAAGAGCTTCAATCTTTCAGAAATAGTCTTTTTCCCATTTCTTTTCTCCCAACCCCATCTTTCTTTTCATCTTCTACCCCTTTATCCCTTTTTCCTTTCAATCTCTCTCCTCATTTTTTTGCCTCCTCCTTTCTCTTTTTCCACTCTACTCCTCCTCCATCTCCTCTCCTGCCATACTCTCTCTCTCTGAACATCATCTATTTTTAGCGGTGGCGCATGAAAAGCCATGCTCTTCCCCCATTTGCATCGCAATGCACTTTGGTGAATTCCTCTGCCTGTATTTCAATAATTCATGAATATTAATTGACGCATATCAGATGTGCCTGAAAATTTCATGTGCTTTTTAATGAAGAAAAAACCTCACCCACATTTCCCACACAGCACCAAGTTTGCTAAATGAGTCATGGTGAGCAAACAAATTGATATTTTTTAAGTTTAATTTGTTAACATGTCACCATAAGCAGCATGCGCCGAATACATATCACCCTATACATCATAGTTTGATCAGTGTGTAGAAGAGTGGTCGCTCGAGAGAGACTGAATGAGTGAGTTGCTTGTCACGTTTAGCTACCAGCAGCTGGAAACGGCAGCTTTCATGGGACGCCCATGACTTCATCATCAAAGTGGTTCTTTTAATGTCACACTCTATCACTATTACCAGGATAAGAGGGAGCAGGAAGTCCATGCGCACTAGCTGCCTCAAGTCTGATGTAAAACACTGTAATAACTTCCTGTAATTTTAGTATGGGATATGCATGGGAATTTACAAAACCAAAGATAAAGAGTCACCGCTAAATACTGTAGCATGTAGGTTAGACTCTCTCACAATCTTTTGGGTTTGATTCTTTAGATTAGCTAACAGCTACTGATGAAAATCAAAAACGTTGTGGCTAAAGCCACAAAAAAAAAAAAAAAAAAAAGAAAGAAAGAAATATCAGGACTCTTTGATTAATTTCCATATTACAGTGCAGACTGGCTAGTCACAAGTATTTCTCCCAAAATTTAGGAACTTTTTAGCACATGCATCATTCAGAATACTTTGACTAGAACTGTCGTTAATGGATATCAAAATATGCTTTATTTTATTATGTTGTGACTGTTAATAACATATCATATCAATTATACTATTTGGGCAGTGAAGAGATCCGTCCATGTTAGATATACATTCTGATCAAGGTAGACCCAAATTGTGAATAGCGAAAAGTCATTGCTTCAAGGGTTAAAGGGTTAGTTCACCCAAAATTTAAAATTCTGACATTAATTACTCACCCTCAAGTCGTTTCAAACCCATAAGACCCTCATTCCTCTTCAGAACACAAATGAAGATATTTTTGATGATATCAGCGAGCCATCTGACCCTCCATAGACAGCATTACAACTGAAATTATCCCAGATCCAGAAAAACATTAAAAACATAGGTAAAACAGTCCATGTGACATCAGTGACTCAACTTCAGTTTTGCGACACTAGGAGAATACTTTTTTTACACAAAGAAAACAAATATAAAATCATTTAACTCTACCGTTCTTCTCCCCTGACTTACGTCTTCCACCATTTTCATATTTGGGTGAACTAACCCTTTAGTTTATATTCTCAAATTACCAAATAATTTCTTGCGTGTGCCATATAATTTCAGAAATCTAAAATACAGAGCCCAAGTACATACTGTTGCTCATTTTGGAGCATCACAGCTCCACTACCAATTCACTTTCATTGTGTGGTAAAGAGGAGTCTGGAAACACATTTCACTTTTTGCTCAACTGAAAGAAAGAAAAGCATAAAGGTTTGAAACAACGTAAGAATGAATAAAATTTTCATTTTGCGTTGAATTTAAATGTTTAATGTTTGATACAGCTGGCTCACAAAGGTTGTAGCATGTATATTTGAAGACTCTATTACCTCATTGTTGCAGTTGGGGCTTCTTGGTCTGTTCCTTTGGAAATTTTAAATTCTTTTGAAAATGCTGTAAATGGAAGCCCTCAAGACAACCAGTTTCCTCCACAGTGCACAAATAGCCAATTCAACGCTGGGTCAAATTAATCAGCTTATGCATAGAGACTGAACATGGATATAATTTCAACTCAACTTCTCAGCCATTAGATTATGTTTTAAATGAGTTCACAGTTTAAAAATCTGTGCATGTCCATATGTTCTTTTTTATTTTATGGATGTGCGGATATGAGGATGCCATCAGAAAATAAATTTGCTGTGATAGAAATAAATAAATATAAACTTTTCAATAAAGTTAAGAAATTTTAAGTAATTAAAATATCAACCTTTTTTTTTAATTAAACCAGTGTGTAACCTCTGACTCTCCCATGTTTGCAAATTTAATCATAAAAAACATAAATAAAGGAGGATTTTGAACTGTAGCTAATTTTACATGACATTATTTAACTAAGAAACTTCCAGTGTATGTGTATGTGCATGAATATAGTTTATTGTGTTTGTCAGGAGTTCTTGTGTAATGTATGCAAAAAAAAAAAAAAAGATTAATCACTGTCTTAAAGTATTAAGACCATTAGAAAAATTACATTTGCTCATTTATATAATAAAACAGAGATTGTATATTGACAATAAACCTTTAGCCCTTTTAAGAGATATATAATTAGCTAACATTGTTAATGTACGGTAGTAATATAGTAAATGTAAACAAAGTCTAAAGGCAGGTTGGTGTGTTTTAAGCAGTTAAATCCATCTACAGTATTTGGGAAAAGTATTTTAATGGTTGTTGCTGTTACAGAGAACAAGAACACAGGGATGAAAAGAGGAAGTAATAATAAATAATATTTCACGTTATTATATTTACTGCGTTTGATCCAATACATTCAGCCTTTATGAGTATAAGACACTTCTTAAAATATTACAGATAGTTTAATGTTCTATTTTTTCACCCTTGGCTACATCCTTGACATTTTAAGCATGTTTTAGGTTTCATTTCCTATTGGCCAGTGTCTTGTCAGTTTTTGCATACACTTAGGGCTTGATGAGTGTCAGTTTGTGATACAATAAAAAGTGGCCTTACGTGTACAGTTGAGGGCAACATGCACTTTAATAATAGGAAACATTGTACCATCTACTTACAAATGTATAAATAATATGCATTAAACAACATTCCTGTTCTGCTGTAATCCCTGGTAGTAAAGGCTGTTTATTGTGAATGAATGTGGGTATGAAATAGATATGAGATTTTAAAAATAGTCTTATAACTGCTGTGGTGACAGTATTCTACCAAAGTTTATTGCATTTGAGCGTTGTTCTGTTTATATTGTGATGACAGCAACAGCACATTGTCACACAGCTGCATGTTCTGCCCTTAAACCGCAAGATCTCAGAGGTCGTATGACCTCAAAACATAGACAGCTTGCAAACAGACTGCTATTCAACATTGTCTCGCACAGTCATTCCAACACAAGATCTGCTTTTCAGCCTGCTTTGATTAAATCTATATTGCACTTGGGCATTTGCTTTGATGTGCAATCACAATGTATTCTCATGTATGTCTGCCGTAAATCAAAAGAACACATGCATTTAATTAAATGACTGAGTTCATTTCCTGGAAGAGGATCAAGAAAATGTCAACTTATTCAATATATGCATCTTTATTTGGTGCTTAGCAATGTTATTTGTCAAGTTTGCATTTATCGACATATCAGATCCTATTCACAAATGCATGCATGACTTGTGTGCATGTGTAATAAAGAGACTGAGAAAAAGAAACGAGAACAGATGTAAAATGAAATGTTGTCTGGTCCTAAAAGGACAGGACACAATGTCAGCCTACCTGTGCAAAGAGACAGATACAGTTGAACAAATTGATTATGTAATTTGTAATACTTTACAACGAGGTTTCATTGTTAAAAATATGTACCATGAATTGGCTACAAACAATAGGCCTACTTCTATAGTTACTAATACATTTTAAGCTCAAGCTTGTATGTCTTTGTTAATTCACTGTGAACATGAACATTTCATTTCTCTAACTTTAATGAAAGCCCTGAAAAATTTCGCTCATTGTGAGTTTGATAAATTGCCCCTGTTATGGATTATGAAAGGTTTTGGTTTTGGGAGTACCAAACAACAGGTTGACATGCATTTAAGGTCAAAAACTTAGATTTTTTTTTTACCTTGTTTGCACAACAAATTCCAAACGATTAGTTCAACAATTAATTTTTTCAAACCCCTCCTTTGTGTAATGATAATCTGTGGTGATTGGTCGATTTCACTTAAAGCAGTGTTTGTGAGCTTTTAATGCTCCAAAAGCGGCACCTACTGGCAAAGAATGAATTTGCATTTTCATTCAGACTATGGCAAATCAAGTTTTCCCAGGTATGCAGCACAACAAGTGGGCGGGCAATATGCTAATGTTTCATGTTGACCTGATTCAGAGTCAACTCTTTCTTTTGAGAGACAATAATTTTATACATGGTGCAGTTTAGGTGTGCAATTCAGAAAGAAAGTGCAAATTCAGAGAAACACATGGCAAACATAGTTCTAGGCAGCTCTTTGACCATATTACAGTTCCATATCACTTCGCCAAATGGTTTAACGATGCATGATGCATTTAGTGTGCATTATTTTTATAATCATTTTCTAATAATATTTTTCTAATTCAACGTCCCGTCGTCACTTATTCCTTACATATTTAATCCAAGTCATCGTCGCACATTTTTTTGTATTTTAAATAAATTTAGTAAAAAAAAATATTTTTAAAATCACGTCACGGTTCCTGCCTATACACACATGCAGTGAAAGTAAATTCAGCAAATTTGCAGAAATGTGAACAATAATAAAAATACAGTTGAATATGCAACTGTAACTTTATACTAAATATAAGTGAACAATAATAAAAATACAGTTGAATATGCAACTGTAACTTTATACTAAATATAAATATCTGGCAGGACTGTCAGCTATTACAGAAATCTTTAGAATTTCTTTATCATAATTATAGACTATGAAAGTACGGTTTAATATATAGGAACGTCACTCCCACTATGTCCTGTTCTTCCCCTGCAGATGCCCTCAACCACAGAGATCCGATCTTTCATTGTAAGAAAAGGTGAATCTTGTGATACCAGTGTAAATGGTCCTTATTGTACCACCATCTCTTACTCACTCTTCTTCTCTTTGAGAAAGCCATCTTAAAGACACAGATTCAGTCAAAGGTGACTCAGAATCTCTTGCAGTTACAGACAGGCATGTGTTTCCATCTGTTCTTTACTTTTTCCTCAGGAACACAGTGAGCCCAGACTGATTAAATTGGCGCCCTCACCTGTGCTGAGTTGAACTAAGCTAGAGCTCCTGCAGAGCTTTCCACATCACAGTGATTATTTAAAATGGAAAGAGAAAGAGATATGGCAAGACAAAGTGATGGGGAGGGGGGACAGAACATGAGAACACACGAGCAAGAGAATACAATATGAACACAACAGACTTTGCCAACTTTCTTAAGAAAAGAAATGGATTATGGGTATTTTAGACACTCGCTGCATGTGCTGTGCAGGTAAAAGCTTCTGTTTTCATCAGACCGAGATATGCAGTATTATGTAAAGAAAACAAGTAGAATCCCTGCTATGGGAGGTTTGTTTCTTAGCTCCAGTCATACTAAACTCTCAAAGGAATGTTTTATGTATGGAACTGCATTTTGGTGCAAGTGTATTTTATAGCCTGTAGCTATATATTTCATGAATTTTAACTTCAATTTTAAGAAATCTGCTTTATGTCATGAAAGTTACGGAGTACGCCACCATACTCAAATATCCTGTCTATAAACTATACTCAAATTCTTTTTTATACAATAAATTATATTTCTATTATATTATATATTACTTTTCTATTTTACTACAAAATTTTACATAATAAGTACAGTATTTGACTTTGAAATGACCTTTTTTAAATAAAATTTAAGCTTAACTTTTCTTTCAGACATTTTGTTTTAAATTGTATTGTTTATTTATTTAGTTTTCTTTCAAAAACTTTTGGAAAAACCTCAAACTTGACCCCAAACCTTTGACTGGTAATGGAATGTTAAACTATTTATGTTTTTCTCTGGTTATGGTTTTTACTGTAGTGTTGTGTATATCAATATTTCCACAACACAACATCGTATGAGTATAAAAAGTAAGAATTTATGGTAAGCACATAATGTAACTGTGACTTTTTAACACCTTCCCAAATAGGTGTTGCATTATTCAGTAAAAACAACCCAAAGTATATGACTTTAAATGACCAGAATATCTCTGGAAATTTAAATAAAATAAATAAAAAAATAATCTATTGCCCGTACTAGTTTATTACTGAAGGAAGTTACTGCCTGACAGAGCAGTTTTTATGATTGGATTCTCATATTTCAAAAAATGAGACAAATAACAGTGTAATGTGTTTTTGATGATGAAGTACATTACAGTGCCTCAGGCATCATTTCCCTTGGCCAAGCCCTTGCGTTCTGAGCCACAAACCTTACAGTCTTTTCAGAAGCCCAATTATGCAAAACAGATCAAGCGTTCAGGCGTGGCAAAGCCGTTTAAAGCGTTCCACATATCACCATAGGTTTCTTTCGGTTCCGTGGCAAGATTAACTGAGTGAAACAGTGCCTTTAATAAAAACAGAGGCCAAGAGAAAGACAAGAAAAACTGAGAAGCTGGCCAATTAATTTGTATAAAAATAAATTATATTCATACAGCCACTTTCCTGCCCCTTTTCTTTAAGCACAAAATAACACGCAAAATGTTTTACATAATGCTGCAAAATAAATAAGTATTAGGGTTATGTTTGATGTCAAGATAATTTTGGATTCTAACTGGACTATGTTGTCTGTGGGTCACATTTGATTAATCAATTAAAATCAAAGGTTATTTAATATTCCAATGAGGTTTTCTGTCAGCATACCATGAAAGATAGCATGCACACACACACACACACACATCCAATCAGCTCTCTCCCTACACCTACTCATCTGAGTCTATTAGGGCTGTAATTTACTGACTAGCTGAGTACATGATGGTGTAATTTTATGTCAGAAGGTCAAACACTATATAAGGAAGACATCAATCAAGAGCTACTTTGGGTTTTTACCTGCCTAACTATACATCGTTTTTGGTCTCAAATGTACCTCCAGCACAAAGGTTGTCCCTAAATGTAGAACATTCTGCCTTCTTGGATGCCTATTTTGAACAGATTCCATTGTGGAATAGTATGTAATCCTTTACAGAGGAGACCATCCTATAATGCATTGCAATGAGCTCTGTGAAAAAGGTGTCTTGCATTCTAATATGCCAATCCCCTATTATAGGGTAGGCGAAAACTGTATGTGGAAAAGTATTCATACTCAGAAACAGCAGGTGAAAAGTATCCAGATTACGTACTTCTGTAGAGATTCTTAAGTGTGTATACAATGGACAATTTATTATCCAATGAGGTGTGTTGGAAAGGAGTTCCCGCATGTCAATATGCAAACTTTGTGATTATATGTGACCTTGGACCACAAAACCAGACATAAATAGCTTGGGTATATTTGTAGCAATAGCCAACAATACATGATATGGGTCAAAATTATACATTTTTTCTTTTATGCCAAAATCATTAGGGTGTGAAGTAAAGATCAAGTTCCATGAAGATCCTATCAAATGATACATTAATGGAAAACTTATTTTCAGTATAAATAACAATATATGAAATATATTAGGATTTAAGACTCACTTTTAAATATATTTTTTTGAATATAGTGTATTATTTTTAGCTTAGCAGCATGGTCATCTCAAACACACTGGAATCACTTCTGAGTTGATGGACATTTCAAATCAGTCATGTGAGGTTTACTTGATCTTGCATTCCAAAACAGCTCAAATGAGTATAATATAATGGTGCACAATGCAGGAGTCTGAAGAAAAGTTCAACAACCTGATACAACCAAAATTTTTTAAAATGCATTACCTATGCTGCGACACGCTGAAAAATCAGCTTGTTGAATCACAAAGGGTAAAGATGTCCTTTTAGCTCATGTTTACATAGAAAATGTCCACTAAAGTATAGTTGAAAAACAAAATAGGTACAAGAACACATCCTGGGTGAACGCCTGCCTGTGTGATATTAGACAGCTCATGTTTTGAACAAAGCTATAGACTTCTGATCCTACACAAGTCTCTAGATGAGAAGACCATGATAAAAGAAGAGGAATGGGGTTACATATAGAGTTCTGACATTTTCTCTCTTTTTGCAGCCTGTGTGGGAGATGGAGGAGTTCTCAAAGCTTCAAGCACAGCTGGCAGGCGTATGTGATCCTCAGCTGAGAGGTTTGTGTCAGCCCAGCCCAGTGGCTTATGAGAGTTTGAGAGAGGTAGTCTAGTAGAGCTCTTCTTGCTTTGAATACTGATGTAGTGCCAATTAATTTAAATGCTAATCAGCCAACAAACCTTAATTTAGCTGCACCAAACAGGTCAGCATACATCAGTTCATCAAATTACTTTAGTGGACATTGAATGCACCCAGAGACCTGGACAGACATTTTAAACCCCTAAAAGGAAAGTTATTTATGTACATTTTTATTAAAAGAAGGGCAGATAAAATCCACATCCAAAACCTATAATAGCAATGTGATGTGAAAACCAGGACAGACCCATGACCTATTATTGCTGAAAGTGACATTAATTGCAAAATAATTTAATGTAAGTGCAGCAAGTGCAGACATTTCTAACTGAATTCAGCACCAAGCTTTATGACTGATGTACTCTTTTGTAATCCATCACAAAGTCCTTTCCAATTATCATCAGCTTCAAGAGCTTCACAGTCCTCCTGTGATAGAGAGTTAGAATCAAACACTTTGGAATCAGAGCCATACAGATGAAATCTTACAGAAATGGAAAATGAAGTACCACTGATAACCCATACCCGGTACCTAATAACAGCAATGACTGACAAATGACCCTCCAGAATATCCTGAAGTCTTTGTGTTTGCTGAAAAATTATGTCTGTCGGGTGCCAATTAGCTTTAGTTGCTGTGCACAGAGTTTTAGATTTATAGAAGAATAAGTGAGATTCTCCAGAGCTTAAAAAAAAAAAACATAATGAGGCCCAGTATTCCAGGATGAAATATGTTAAATTAAGACAAATCAACAAATTCATTATCACAGTATTAATCAAATTGGTGTCCCTTCCTTGGAGAATCACATCATTTAAGACATGGCTTTTGCTAGTTATAGGATAGAATGTGAAGTGAAAGAAAGAAAGAGAGAAAGTTTCAAGAGTAGGGATAGGGAGTTGGCATTGTAACCCAAAGGTCGTGGGTTCGAGTCCCAGGTCCGGCAGGGATTATGGGGGTGGGGGGAGTGAATAACCAGCGCTTTCTCCACCTTCAATGCCACGACTGAGGTGAAACCCTTGAGCAAGGCACCGTTCCCCCAACTGCTCCCCGGGCGCCGCAGCAATGGTTCCACACTGCTCCGGCTG
>JAUMHE010000042.1:10047129-10057182 GCA_032359235.1 Enteromius mattozi
GGAACCGGCTTTGGATTCAGCAGAACGGGGTCTGCAGGAAGCAGGACGGGTAGATCGGCCCATGAATCTGGCGGTGGGAACTCTCTCTGTGGAGCAGCCCTTGGTGATCCTCCACAAAGCGAATGTCCATAGGATTTAGGCGCTGATTTCTCCCCATACTGCACCGTTTTCGGTGGCGGACCTCGCCGGACAGCGAGACGGGAACCGGGCAGCTGGGGATATCTTCCTGCCTTCCTTGATCTTACGGCTATCTCGTATGCAGCTGGACTTGGCGCACGGGGCCGCAAATACGAACCGTAGTCCGCGAAGATGTACGCGTTCACGGGGTGAACGCCATCCTCTCTGTGGTCAGTCGATCTGTCACGGACTGTCGCTGTGGTGAAGCGAGTCGTGAGCTTTTCCAGCGGCACGGAAACACGGGAGGCAGAAATACTCTTGAGCGATTAACATTCAATAATAAACAAGGATAAACTGAAACAAAGCAAGTCGAACACGAACCACAAACGTACATGCAACTTCATTGACTGACAGAGATACAAGATATGGGGCATGGATTTATACAAAGACTAATCAAGACTAAACACAAGACACCTGGACAACACGGCTGGCAGAGAATGAACACTGATGACTGGGCGGAGTTACAAATGAGGGAAGACACGAGGTGACAGAATGTAAACAAAACACAAGGAACACGTGGAACAGATGACAACAAAGACACAGGTAAGACATGATGGCGTGACAGGTCCAGCTGTCATTTATCATCATATGGTTTTGGAACAAGATGAGGGTGAGTAATTTACGGCAAAACTATCTTTCTTTATTTTGTAGTTATTTTTAACAGTTTATTTATTTACTTACTTGCTTTTTTTTTTACTTTTCTTTGTGTAGAATTCTTAGAAGACATTTACATTGAAGGATTTCACTAAAAAAAGAAAATATACTGAAAACGGGTTTGTTACTTCTTATTGACTACTAATTTATCACTTACCAATGGATCCTCTGAAAGTAAAAACATCTTAATTATGGATTTATTACAAATCTTTTCACTTCACAATACATTCATTTATAACCTGTACCTTTTAACTTTTCACAGCCCTATTAAGTAATGAGTGAAAAAGGAAATGAAAGGTCAAGTTTAACGTATCCCAGTTGATATCAGGTGGTCTTAACTGCTAATTACATTAGAATATAACAGATATAGTACATAGTATGGTTTTGTGACAATAGAAATAAGTGTGTTTACTAAAACACATGCTGGTTAAAATCATGTGATAACTGAAAATATGCAGTCTGTTCTTACTAAAGGTCGAACTTCAGCATGATTGAAAAAAGGAATTAAGTAGTTAGATGCATTTCCATGCCTCTCACATAAGAAGGGAACAGCAAATATACTTGATTGGATTCAAGTCATTTTGTAATTCCTGTTTGATTTAGGATGGCCTTAATTGGATCCATGCTCATTTGTATGATAATGAGCACTGCAATATGAACACTGATTTTAGCCACTAAGAGCGACCACGATCATTTAACATCAAACTAGATTTTACATTTCCACATTCCAATGGGTTATAAAGGAAATTCAATGCACTTTAGTGTTAGAATGGCTTCCTGGCTAGCCTTAAAGGTGCTGTATGTGACCTTAACCATTTCACTTCATATCAAGAAACTCAGCCCTTGCAAAATGACTGACAGAGATCTCAAAATGACTGACAGAACTTCTGATAAACAATGGATTGTTAAACAATAGATTCTTCTGTGCTGTTTACAGAGCCTAGGGCTGTCACAGTGACAGGTCTGATATCTCATGACACCTATTTCAGTGATATCTGTCATTCTGTAGGGATCCTTTTCTAAATGTTTTTCCATAAAAAAATCACTGCACATTTAAAACAAAGCTCAGATAAGATTTATTTTATTGTACTTGTGTATATCTCTAATTGTATGCTAGCTTTTACCTTTTTCTTAGTTGTTATTTTTATTTGAAGAAGAGAGCTATGAATATTCATTGTGTTTTGGATGTATTCACTTATCAAAGAATATGGTTTAGCTGGCTAGAACACTCATCGCTAGAAGGGAGATTTCATGTTGTACCTGTTTATGATTCCTGGCAGAATGTTTCTCTCACAACTGAAACCCGACATCACAGTGCACGTGTGGCGCCGGAAGGGGCAAGAAAGGTGACACACATCCTCTGACTGGCCTGAACTAATCTGATCCAGAAAGGGCTGAAAGCATTCACTCACTCTTTCTGCCCGCCAGCTGGTACATGTGAGAGTGAGAGAATGAAGGAAACACAGAGAACGCCCAACTGTTAATCCAATCCCACAAAGAGAATTTTTCAACTAAGTCCAGTTCATGCCCTGTGGTGACACACTTACGACCAATAATTACTTTCATCCTGCAAAGTCATTTTTCAAAATGTGCGGTTAATGTGTTCCAATGGGCAGAATCGTGTTAGATGATACCAGTACCACTGAATAACAACATGTTATATTATGTCTGACGGACACTCGTACATGTAGCTTGAAGGCCTGGGATATCAATATCTATGGTAATATTTCACTAGTTTGTAGCTTTATAATTCCATTATGATGGATATGCCATGTTTTTAAAGAAACAGTTCACCAAAAAAATTTAATTTGCTGAAAACGTACTAACCCTCAGACCATCCAAAATGTATATGTGTTTGTTTCTTCAAGTAAACAGATTTGGAAAAAAAAAAAATGAATGGGTGCTGTCAGAATGCAAATTTACAAAATAATAATAACAACATGTTATATTATCGTTGATGGACCACCGTATGTATATCCTGAAGACCTGGCATATCAATATCTACTGTATGGTAATATTTTATTAGTTTGTAGCAGATCAGGACTTTATAAATTCCTTTATTTTGAAAATGCCATGTCTTCAAATGAACAGTTCATCCCAAACAAATTAAAATTTTCTGAAAATTTACTCACCCTCAGACCATCCAAAATGTAGATGTGTTTGTTTCTTCAACTAAACAGATTTGGAGAAAAACCATTTCATCAATTTCTCACCAATATTGGATGGGTGCCGTCTCAATGCAAATTTTCAAAAAGCAATAACAACATATTTTTTAGCATTGTCGGACCCCTGTACATGTAGCTTGAAGGCCTGGGATATCAATATCTATGGAAATATTGCATTAGTTTGTAGCAGATCAGCTTATAAAAACATCATATGTAACCTAGATGACTCCAGCCCATCAATTAATGTCCTGTGACATGAAAAGCTGTTTGGATCCATCATTAAGGTGTTTTAATTTTAATCCATGCTATTGACAAAATACTAGTCTATAATCCCTAACAAAGCTTCCTCCACTGAAAGTCCATCCTCCGTTGTTTTTTCAACTGCTAATTAATATTATTTGTCATGTCATTCATGATCTTAGCACAAAATATATGATATAACTTGTACTTGTAGGTTTAATACAAATAGTTAGAGGTTTGTTACAGTAAGCATCAGGTCTTTACATTTATAGTTATCTAGTACACAACAATCTTGTATAACCATAGCACCAAGTTGACTAAGTAGACTAAAATTAAACATAATGGGATTGAAATGGGGCTTTTGTCTCTATTGGCCCTTGACATAAAGAACTTGAGTGCTTAATGCCAGAGGGACCATGCGGCTCTAAGAAAAGTGGTGAGCCTGTAGAGCTTTCAGTTTTATAATGTATTCTCTTGTTAACACTGTTCTTCAAAGAGCTACCCTTCTGACAATTATAATGAGTTCCCTGTGAGTTTATAATGTATGTTAAAAACAGATGCAAAGGTGTACAGCTCCCAATAATCTTTTAATCGCATTAATGCAATTTTGCCTGTATGTCTTACTAATTTTTATGCATTCTCTCTCACTCACACTCTCTCTCTGAAGTTAGCAAACCAGAACGATATGCAGCAAACTTTAACAGGTTTAATAGGACTAAATGCCTTGATCTCGTTAGCATAATTGAGGTTTCTAAAAGGAATTCAAGGATTGTGGCTTGCAACTCAGGGGCTGTAGGAAAAAATTAATGAACCATAAACATGGTAATTCAACGAGCCCCTGGAAATATATATTTTCATGCAAAATGTCCTGCAACAATGTTTATCGCAATTATGTGCTACAGTAAAGAGAGGAAACGGGAATAAGCAGAAATTGCTGTTACTGTTTGCAAGCTGCTTGTTGCTTGTGTCGTTAGATTGAAGGAAAAACACAAAAGTGGTGCAAAGGAAAAGTAGAAAATAAGTGGATAAACTATAAATGAACAATATGCTTGCCAGTACACAAAGCAGGCCAATTCACTTCACGTCTTTTTGTAAATAAATAAATGCAATAAATGCATTACCTGATTTGCCTAAAACAGCGTGCACAAATAAACAATGCTATCCGTAGACACAATTCCCACTATAGTGAGCACAGTAAATCTTTCCAATCTCCTGTGCACCACACAAACAGCAATAAATCACCATTTCTGCCATCTTGTGGGTTTCCACCTTGCCTGTTTAAAGTTTCAACAGCCTTTTATTTCCTTCAAAAGTAGCACAGGACTATAAATCTAAATTTATACACTCAACCGAAATGTTTTATTGTCCTGATGGGTCTCGAGATGTGGTAAAAACCATTCTTGAAAACATTTCAAACTGCTCCAATGTTATCAGAGTGTCACAGGACACTGGATTCAGTCTTTTCATGGCTGTATGTATGTGTGCGTGTCTCCTCTATCTCTTTGTAAAAGCGAACGGTCTGTGTGTATGTGTTCACCGATAAGGCGGCTTCTTTAGTTCTGCATCCAAATGTTCCATTCTGGCTCTGGTCTGACACCCCATTCATGTCTATTTCCGCCACATGCAGTCAATTAGGCAACAAAGGCGCTGTGCCTTCACCCTGCAGCTGCTAGATGTGGCACTAGTAAAAATCTGCACATCCATTATGGCTCTCTTTGCATGAAGATGTTTTTTCCTTTGAATGTGCATCAAGGGATGTGTTGCCCCTAGTTTATGCTGCTGTATTCGGAAATGGTTGAAAAAATGATTAAGAGGAGTGCAAATTTACAAATGCATAGTGCATAAAGTGTAATATATACATTCTTCAAGGCAGTATTATGCATTCCTTCTCATTTCGCTTCACTATAGAGTTTTACATTCTGAATGGCACACAGCATTCAGAATTGAACTAAATATAAATTTAATCTAAATTCCTATTCAGATCCTTAATTTGAATCATATTTGAGCTGATGTACTGTGCAATGTAAAAAATGACCTTGATTTTAACAGTAAAAAACTCCTCTTAAATGGTTAATGGTAAATTCCTGTAAAATATACAGGGATAAATCATAAAATGACATTCCCAGAATTCCCTGTATTGCATTTAAAATTTTGTTAGAGCTTGATGTTTTTTCTTTGAAAAACTTTTTCATCTTAGTTCTTTCTTATCAGTTATGTTTATTAGGCTTGTATGTTACCAACACAGACTCACTCCAATTCGTCACATTTTGACGCTTGGTCAAGACCCTTTTGCGTTACTTTTTGAAGCTCAAGGTACCCCTTTTTAGGCACGTTTCGATGTGAAGGGTCCTCCATTGCTTTCAGTTGTTTTGCTTAATGTAATGGTTTGCATGCATATATAAATTTATTATATATTTTTTTACTTTTATTGGAGCATCAAACCCCACCCCTACCCTAAACACACACACAGACAAATGCAGTTACTGTACAGGTATTTATTGCACAAACTAATCATAAACAAGCAGTATAAATACATTACAAACAAGTTGTGTCACATTCCAAGTCTCCTGAAGCCATACAAAGTCTTTATTTGAAGAAGACAGTTAAACACAAGGTTTTAATCACTAAAAATGATCCTGCTTCATTAACACGCTGTCATCTCATTCAGAAAACATACTCCCGTCCAGTAGCATGACGCAATCGATCACGAGACACACAAGAGCCAATGGCATTTCACAACCAACATTGACGTAAGGATTATTGTAGCGCCATTTTTTTAAATCGCGCACAGACTGCAGCAGCGCACAGGAAGTACACGGAAGACGGAGAATGAAAAAAAAAATCACATCGGCATCAAGGTTTCCTATTTAAAACAACGGAGGACCCTTCACGTCGAAAAGTGCCTAAAAAGGGGTAGTTTGATCTTCAAAAAGCGACGCAAAAGGGTTTTGACCAAGTGTCAAAATGTGACAAGTTGGAGTGAGACTGTGTTGATGTTACATGTAATGTTGTTAAATTTAAATTTATTGCATATTTCAGTTTAATAAGTCACACCATGGTGTTTAGTGTTTGTGTGAATAACACTGAGCACCTTCTATAGATTTTCATTTATAAAAGCTTGTGATGGGCTTTGGTTCATCATGTGACTTTCTCATCATCACCTGCATTTGGTGGTTATCAGTGTATGGTAAAGGTACAAAACAGATTTCAGTACTTTAATAGGTTGGTATATTAACATTATATCAGTTAGTGAAATAACAGTATTTAACTGTAAATTTAACTTAAATCAGTCAAACCTAAAATGTTGAACATTTTACAGATTTTTTTTTTTTTTTTTACAACATATATGACTCATATGTTTTTTTTTTGTTTGTTTTTTTAACTCTGTTTAATTTACATTGTATATTAAATTTGTGGATCAAGTTCAAAGACTTTTTTTAATGCTTTGAATTTATTGTATTGACACATAATTATGTTGTTTTTTTACTGTTAACAAAAATATCCGTATAAGTAATGGATAATGTTTTTGGTTCATTTCCCTTTTTTTATTTTTATGTTTTAATATTTGTATAATTGCAATTCAAAATTCAAAAATGAAGAATTGGCTCTTTTCAATTCCTCAGTTTATGAATTTTGCATTTTATTTATTTATTTATCAATAATCGCAGGAGATTTCATCTGACACTATTAAGCAAGCATTCAGGTTTTTTTTCCACCCAGGATGAAATTTCAGGTAATCAGCATCATGTGTACTGCCCAGCAGGATGTCTGAAGTGATTCAGATCATTACAGGTGAGACCTGGTATTCAGCTTGGCTTTAGTTTCCCATGAGAGAATGAGAGAAACATCTTGCTTTTTCTATTTCTGTCAGAGAGAGTGTTCATTTGGCTGTTTGACAGCTGAAAATATCAGTCAGAGGGCCTAAATGGTGGCGGAAAAGTGAGATAGAGAGAGAGGTGGATGAATATCTTTTGCACTGCTGGAGAGTGGAGTAATAACAGTAGTGAGACCTTCAGAAAGGTATGGTTCTCCACACTGTAATTTCAGAAGTGTAAAAAAAAAATACTCTTAGAATCTAAAATGTGAAGTATTCGGAAAATGCTAAATGTTGCAGATTATTGTACATTTTGTTATATATTTATATTGTGTATTATCATTAAATATTTTATCTCATCAAACTTTTTAAATATTGTTATATTTACATACAACATACTTTTTAATTAAATTGAATAATAACACAAGAAAAAATATTCTAAATAAAAGAACATGTAACAGATCTATCATATCATCTGAATGAGCAGAGACTGATGTCTGTAACCACATGGGAAATGTTCTGTCAACCGGCAGCTCATATGTCAGTCTGCATCCTGTTGTTACAGGTGTTTTATTCAAGGTTGAGGATGAGGTGATGGAGGATGTTGCATAGGGACATCAAACTCTGTCCAGCAGCACACACAGAGGTTCAGGGCACAGCAAAAATATTCACAGGGTCTGCCATCTCAACTCTTCAGAGATGCAGCACAAGGCTGTGCTCTGTCTAAGACAGATCAAATTCATCTTCATGCTCTCCAGTCCTTTCACGCACACACTTGTCTTCACTGACTTATGATTGCAAAATGGACACTCAATTATACTGTCACATCTCAACTTACAGTAAGCTCTTCATGTGCTTAAGAGCTCTGACTTATTCTGTGTAGCACGATGAACTCTTGAAGAAAGTGAACGAACACTTCTAAATATCTTAAAACGTTATCATACTTGCTGCAATTCGAATTTGATATTTAACAGTTCTTGATTTTTTTACCCTTTTTGCTGTGCTTAAAATCCTTTACTGTGTTTAAAATAGCTTGTAAATCTCTCATTATGCTGTGTCATCACCAAACTGTGCGTTCAATCTTTTTATCAAAATGTTTTCTTTTAATTAGCAAAGATTTTGTATTTCCTTTTGGAACTGGTTCATCATAGGCCTCATTATACCAAAAAAAATCCACAAATAATACTATGCATGTTCATATCTGCAGTGAACACATATTAATTAGATGTGTTTGGCAGTTGGTTTACAAGACCAGTCTGAATGAAAATGCTCCATGTGAATACAAAATTGGAATAAAAATGACCACACCAATTAAAATTTTGCAAAAAAACATTTTCTAATCCAGACATGTAAACATTTGATCAGATGGAAAAACGGTGCAATAATGCAGAAATCACTTACCATGGAATTAGGCAGTGTTTTTGTTAAATATAATAAATTACATTTGTGTCAATCTAAAATTCTCTTTCCACTAATCGTCTATGAAGTGGTTGAGGATAGCATCTGCAGACTGTTATTGGTACAGGAACGGGAATTTTTTACTGCGTAAATACTATAAGCTATGTGTGTTTGTCATCTCCTAATTAGGACCCGAAATAGATAAATATTTAGTCTGCTTTTTTCAAACAAAGAAAAGGAGGATGGTTAGTAAACTATTTGTGTAGTGTAAGAAAAACATCCGCATCAACATGATTGCTTTATCCAGTATAAGATTCGGATTCATCAACCGAAATGAATTCAAAGAAATCAAAACAAAGAAATTACAAATGGCACGTCTTGACAAATATTTTGAGAGCTGTTGTGTCTGCTTGTTTTTTGTTTCACTCTAGCTTTCATCTTCATGCCTAATGCATGAACTACAAAAACATGTGTTATTACTCAAAGCAATTCTCTGCTAGCATCTTCACTTTCTTTGTCATACTGCAATGCTTTGTAATGAATTTATACACATACAAGCTTATTTGTGACTAATTCCAAGACTTTGTGCCATGATTAGAGCATTGCTCTAAATCAACCTCACCCAGTTCCTCACTTCTGTCTCGTCCAATGGAATCACAGGACTCTTTTTCTAATTAACTCTGGGTTAATTGCCTCCAAGGACACACGGCTTGCTGTTATGTACTCTGCATGAAATTGTGAGGATATTTTGCCATGGATGCTGGTCATTGGTTGTGACTTTGCATTGATGGCAGCAGTTGCTCGTTTGGAATTAATTACTAACAAGAGGGGAGAGCAGATTTGCCCAGATGCTTTGTAATTACACAGAAATATAAATGATGATCGTCATAGAGCCATGATGTTGGGGAGGCTGTGATGTGTGTAACAGTAGACACCACATCAGTCAAGAAGAATTTATTGGAGCTTAAAATGTGTTGAGTTAACAAGTTCCTTTGAATAGAGAAGGGTGTTGACAGAAAGCTGTGTTATCATTCAGGCTCCTGGCATGAATATTGTGCAATCAGACTTTTAAAATAATAATTCACCCAAAAAAAAGAAAATTGTCATCATTTACTCAGCCTGATGTCATTCCAAACCTGTTAGGCTTTTGTTCATTTATGAAACTCAAATAAAGTTGGTTTTTTTTGAATTGAAATCTGAGAGATTTCTTTTGATTCCCTCTGTTGAAAGTCAATGCACACAAAACTGTGACACTCTTACAGTTTTTGCCTATTGCTTACCAGTGTTTGGAAACTTACTTTTAAAAGTAATGCATTACTTTTACTTTTACTAATACAGGAGAAGAAAGTTCAATACTCTTCAGCAATAAAAAAATAAAAAATAAAATAAAGCACAATAGTTTTTGAAGTCATTTTTGCTTGTAAATATGGTTGAACTGGATCATTAAAGGTCAACAGCAAATATATTGGTTAATAAAATGGGATTAGATACATTTGTGTAAATTAATTATTGCAGGTTTGTGTCATATTGTCACGCCACGGGAATGCACTGATCCCAGCACAGCCGAATTCGCACGGTCTCAGTCACCTGAGTTTTAATCACCGC
>JAUMHE010000042.1:10074164-10088847 GCA_032359235.1 Enteromius mattozi
GTGAAAGCGGCATTAAAGATTGTTAACATTTGTTAAATGTAACAAATAGTTTGTGACTGATTGGTTCAAATGCTACATGTGTGTAAAGGTGTGTGACACTTTTAGTATGACAAATTCATTTCTTTTCATTTATTAACAGATGCAGAAGTTGCATGTCAGAAAAAACAAAATCAAAGTGATTTCTTAATTCAGTCAAGCATCTTTTACACATTTGTAGCTGCAGGCATGAACTGTGAGTGCATAACATTTGTTGTTTGTTTACAGTATGGTCATTTGTGACCTGCCACCAGTAGTTTACTTACATCTCAGTTGATATATGGTGTAAACAAAAGGACAGCATTTCTTTATTTTTTATCTGCTGAAAATGGCTTGACTTGAGATAATGTTAATTAGCTTTGTTCAAAGCATTTGCATTGTGTACGAAGCTAATTGCTAAAGAAAAACAACACTGTTTTAATCAGGAAGAAAGGATGCAGAAATAAATTAGGATTCACATTCATACTAATAAGATAGAGAGTAATCCTCAGACTTTATGCCTAGGAACCATTGGCTGACCATCTGATGCATAAGGTGCACAAAATGTTCTGCTGCGTTCGTTAATCACTTACCCCCATGTTTTTCCAAACCCATAAACGCTTAGTTAGTCTTCGGAACGCAATTTAAGATATTTTGGATGAGGCTTGTGACTGTTCCACTGCCTGCAAGTAATGAGCACTGTCAAGGCCCAGAAATGTATAAAAGACATCATCAGAATAGTCCATCTGCCATCAGTGGTTCAGTGGTTACTCCCAAAATATTGCTATGGCGATGCTACGGTGACAAATTTGTTGAATGAAGTTGTAATTTTTGTACTCTGATGATCTTTTTCATACTTTTCTGGACCTTGACAGTGTTCATTACTTGGCAGTCAATGGGACAGTCACAAGCCTGCCGGTTTTCATCCAAAATATCTTAAATTGGATCTGGCCTTGGTTGCAGAAGGTTGTAAACAAGTTTCTCATTGAATCGATTGAATTTACTGCTCTGGGAATCATCCTACACGTTTGCATAAATACTTTTTTTTAGCTCAATGTACATCAGGATTTGATTTGAGTTTTAGAATAAAATAAGGTAATCAAGGAGTTACCCAATACTGTAGTCTTTAAAGATAATGATTCCTTTGGGTCCAGTATTTCTAAATCCTGGAGCACACCTTACGCTACACATGTTGTTTCCCTCCATTATAGTTTACCAAAATCAGCTCTTCAGCTTGTATAGTTCTCAAGAACTGGTCCATCAAATACTGATTTTGTTTCAAATTGGTCTAGTGGTATTGGGAAACACTGCATTAGACATATTACTATTAGTTTTATTCATACACACAGACACAGAGACTACTAAAACAATCCTAAAATTGGAATACGTTCGTCCCTCAAGACCTTAAGGAAATTCATGTGACTGCAATGGCTTGTGACAAAATATAAGATTGTACAAGTATGTGTCAGTCTGCTCACTAAATGAGTTTTGATGGGTTCAGGGGCCCCTCATTATAACTGATATGCTCCAGTGACACAGTCCCAGGGGACACGGTGCCGGCCCTGAGCTAAAGGATGATGATAGAGGCATGTGATAGCATCGGTAAGATTCACTCTGCTGTCCTTATGGGAACTTCAAGCATTGCAGAGTATGACAAGTTTCCTTGAGGAAGAGAGTGACTAGCATCATTAAGGCGAGTTTGTGTGCCTGTGTGTGTGCATGTGTACATGGGACATGAATGAATTCACAGGATAGAAACTGCAGAGTAACAGTGAACTGAAGACCTAGAAGTGTACCTATACCTGGGTATGAAGCAATTTGTTCTCAATAAATAAGTGTGTGTAGACTGTTGATAGTGCAGGTTTAGGGGTCAATGACAAATAAGAGTGTCAATGAAAAAAAAACATGACATGTACACACTGTATTCACATTGATTTCACATTTTCAAGAGACTCTAACAAATGGTGTAATCATGGTATTTTTATTGAATGTATATGAGCATATACAGTATAATGCTTATGAGTGTGTATATTTTATTTCTTTAAGCTTTTTTTTTGTACCACATGACATTCACTAGCTGCACTACCCTAGCACTGCCTGAAAAAAAAATAGCTGATATTTTACTTATTGACCTTGCTTTTTTTCCTTTAATATTTCTGCATTTTTATTTATATTTTATACATATACACATACATATATCATGGGGTCAACCAGGGCCAAATGCTAAGGGCGCCGACCATCCCTAGGGGCGCCAAAATGAGTGAAGATTTTTTTATTTATTTATTTTTTTAATTATGCAGAGAGAGAGATTGTCCCACAAAAAATAACTATTTTATTAACTAGATTAGGCAAAAATTTGGAACAAACTTTATGTTGGCCTAGTCTAGTTCAAACTGTTAAAATGTCTGGAGTTCCAGAGATCTACAGTTTTGTACTTGTGTAATTTTTTTTTCGTGTAACATAGCACATTTTAATAATATTTTTACAAGTATTGTAGCATTTGGGGATTTGTGATATATATACAGTGGATCCCTCGCTGATTTTGTAAGTTTGTCCAATGACAAAGAAATGAAAAGTGGTAGGTTTATTCTAACAGTGACAGATAGCACATCAAAAGGAAAATTTTAAAAATAACTTTAAATAAAAGATAGAAACTGATTTGCATTTCATTGAGTGAAATAAGACTTCTGGCTCCCACGGAGTGGTAAGACACTCCTACTCAATTAGTCACCCTCATTAAAGACACCTGTCTTAACTAGTCACCTGCATAAAAGACACCTGTCCACAGAATCAATCAATCAAGCAGATTCCAAACTCTCCAACATGGGAAAGACCAAAGAGCTGTCCAAGGATATCATAGACAAAATTGTAGACCTGCACAAGGCTGGAATGGGCTACAAAACCATTAGCAAGAAGGTGGGAGAGAAGGTGACAGCTGTTGGTGCAATTGTTCGAAAATGGAAGGAGCACAAAATGACCATCAATCGACCTCGGTCTGGGGCTCCACGCAAGATCTCACCTCGTGGGGTGTCAATGATTCTGAGAAAGGTGAGAAATCATCCTAGAACTACACGGGAGGAGTTAGTTAATGACCTCAAAGTACAGTATAACTGACCTCATATTATAATAAAAAGCCTAATTAAAAGAATAAAATTATTGAAGGGAAACTACATGAATCACGTTTTTATGCATTTTTAGTATTTTCTAACCACTTGTGACTTTGTTCACACAAATGTTCAGTAACAGTTCTCTAATTGAGTTGTTTGGGATCGCTTATATCACAGTATAGGTGAACATTTTCTTCTATACGTTAGGGTGTTTGGAGAAGTGAAAGATGGTGAGTATTAACTCGACCAGAGGGGGAAGTCAGATGCTGGATTACTATCTGAGGAGCCATCAAAAAAACCATTTATATCGCGTTGCGCTCTGCCTATCTCAGCCAGCCAATTACCGCGCCATGAAAAGATGTATCTCCGGCTCTCCGACAAGCATGGAAATGTTCTCTTGCTTTTCATCTTCATGATCGATGGTGCTTGAGACCATGTAATGTATCATGCAACATGGGTTTAATTTTCACCGCTCTGCTTTGGTTGCGATTTGAGGGTGGGTTTTGGCTGAGTAGTTGCGTAATGAATGAGCGAGCAATGGTGGATGACTTGTGTGCCACCTGAGGTCTGCTTTTATTTCGTTATCAGCTTTAACATATAGTTAATTTAACGGCAGTGCTTTTTACGATGTACACATTACTAAACTGATCGATAGTCTCAAATGGCTGGCTTAGGACTGGTTTAAAGAGATTCTGTGCACAAACTGACCTTTAATTAAACACATGTCAGATCAAAACCAAGATAAATATTCTGGAGTGACATTACCCTTTCTTAGAAAGGTGTTTTAATGGTCTAGATTACTGCATTATTCCCTGCTGAATAACTGCCACATTACAGCCAAGCCTCTAATCTTTAGAGTCTAGTCTGTTTCACAGCAGACCATTCACATGTTGTAATATTCATTACTGTAAATGTTCTTTTTTAATATAAAACTGAATATGTGGGAGGAGATGTCATGTAATTTTACTGCCCCTGTCACAAACCTATGATCTCAGTCCCTCTAAAGACTAAAACCTGCCATTGATATATGGTGTCCAGTCACCCCATGACCAGATGAGCATCTCTGATCATCAGCACATTGGACTCCACTTAAGCATGTGGTAGACTGTGTGTCTGGTATCATCATCCTTAGAGACTCATTACTTTGTCTCAAGTTGACAATAATTAATATTTTTAAAGAAAAGGTGAAAGTGCTGATCTGGTGGAAGTTTAAAGCTGTCTTCTTGTTTCCCTCAGCATCGATCTGAAATGCGGAGACAGCATCTGGCCTTTTGTGTGTGAGAGGGTGGAGGTTGTTAAAGTTGCAGTTAGATGTAGATGAATTAAATATATGTATAGCCAACTACACAACCCTGGGAATTTCACCCAATAAAATAAACCTTATGCAAAACAAGTGGGCAGCCATCTTTAGAGTTTTGTTTCTGAACTTCTCTTTTTATAGCTATATATCTCTGTTGAAGAGCAATTAGTTGGTAAAGTGGATTTACTTATTGTATAGTTAATGAAAGTTATCATGCCTATTATAACGATCAAAGCAGATGTAATAACAAATGGCACTAGACTGGGATGATTTTAAAACAAGTAGTTCTTTTATAAATTTGAACGACCTTACCTTTACATTGTTGACCCTGGATCACAAAACCAGTCAAAAGGGTTATTTCTTTGCAATTGAGAATTATACATCTGAAAGATGAATAAGCTTTCCATTGAAGCATGGCTTATTAGGATAGGACAAATATTTGGCAGATACAACTATTTGAAAATCTGGAATCTGAGGGTGCAAATAAATCTAAATATTAAGAATATCACCTTTAAAGTTGTCCAAGTTCGTACTAATTCATTTTGGAATAAAAGAAAAATGTATCATTTTGAGCCGTACAATGTATTGTTGGCTATTGCTTCAAATATATCTGTGTGACTCAAGACTGGTTTTGTGGTCCAGGGCCTGTATTTATCAAGCTTCTCAAATTCATACAATGGACTTCATACTTTCTCAACTCAAATCTAAAAGCAAGTTCTTAAATTTCTTAAAGCTAAGAAACACTCTTTCTCTCCCAGTTATTTAATCTCAAAAGGTATCTCAAGTGGTTAGGAGTTTCCAGCAGGGGGCTTGTGATGGCTCTAAGGAGACAGAAATGTGCGTGTGTGAATTTAATCAGTTACATTTCTTCAGTTATTCAAACCGAGCAAAGAACATTTACATTATAAAAGAACATCATACCTGACTTCAGTCTAGTGTGAGTATTATATGCCCTTTAAAAAAGTGTTATAATCAGTAAAGCGATCTACTTTGTAAATAAATCTCTCACACTTATTTACACTGCACACATCTGCAGCATAGCTCTGACACAGCCACCTGAGCTGATTATGGCCAGTATCTCTCTGCGCTGGAAATGATAGGCGCCTAAATTTTTGACTTATAATAATAATAATCGTGGTGCTGTTGTCAAAGGCATATCTTTGACTATCGTCAATACACTATACTATCGTCTATCAGCCCCCTAAATTGATGGTTGTGATAATGCTTCATTTCCTTTCCTTGTATTCTCTTCACAATAATGTATTGTTAAATTCATGTTGAATGTAAACTCCTATTAGGAATTTATCCATCTAATGTGAATTTATCTAAGAATATACTTAAATAAGGAAATCTATTCAGTGATTTGTCCATGCGTATGTTGTCATCCAAAATCCCATTTGTGGCACCGCAAAGTGTTGTGAATCATCTCTAAGACTGAAACTTAAGATTTAGTCCTACACTTTGCTTAAATTATGAATGAGATGATTAATAACTAACTTTTAAGTGCAGCTTTGAGCCAAGAATTTTTGTACACTTAAGTCAATTCTTAGCAATGTTGAGAGTAATTCTTAAAGGCTTGATAAATACAGGCCCAGGTTCACATTTATCATGAGAGACTATTCAGTGTTGGAGTATTTTTCAAATTAGTTTTAAATTAAATTGTTATTTTTAAGATTTCATACTTTTATTTATTAAATAGGTCAAGTACATTAAATTGATTCAATTGAAAAAAGATTTCTATCTCAAATGAATGCTGTTCTTTTAAACTGTCTATTCATTAAACCAGTGGTTCCCAACCACATTCCTGGAGGCCCGACACTGCTTGTTTTCTGTGTCTCCTTAATCAAACACACCTGATTTAGCTCAACATAGAATAATTTCTGAAAATTTGAAAATTGCTGCTGGAAATTCAGCTTTCTCATCACAGGAATAAAACAGATTAAAAAATAATTAAATAAATACATTAGAAAGTAGATATGTCAGATGGTAGTATTATTGCACAATAATATTTTTTTTTCTATGGTTTAATCTAATAATACTATATCCTATATTAAAAATAAAGACCTTGGCTACATCCAGACAGAGTACTAGGAATATAAGGCATTGACAAGTGGTGCAACACACAATGTATCATTTAATTATAATTATAGGTTATAATTGTTTGAATTACCCTGGTTCTTACTAAAGCTGCCTCCTACTTATATTGAGGCTTGTACTTTAAAGGGAGTTTTAGCCTTTTTCTGCAATCTCACATGAACTAATCTGTTATACCTGTCACCAGTGAAGCCTCACAATAATGGAACACAAAAAGAAAGAAGCTGTCCCAGTCATGTGAACGACTCCCACAGGAGTCCTAGTTTTCTCAGGAACTGACTAGACTTGGCAGACCATTGTTCCGTGACCACCCCGTTTGCCTGACACTTCCACAACATACCTGCACATCACCACACTCCAGCAAACACCTGAGCCACTTATCCCGGGCCTTTGGGATTAACCAGGTCCACACTTCATACCTTCACCATATTTTTCCAGAATTGTGCACTATAAACGTTCCTTTGGGGGGATCTGGATCTTTTGTTTGCACATCATTCATCTGCCAGAATGCATGTAGAGATGCTGTTCAGCTGCTTCAGTTTGTATAATATAATTCCAGTCTGTCTGTCATACTCTAGAGCAATTACTAGAACAGCAAATGACAGGGCTATAAATCACCCTCAAGCCAAAGTTCAGGCACTAACAGAGAACAAGTATAGTGTTGTGTGTGTAAACCCAATAATGACATGGCAGATTGGGGGCCTGAGAGAAAATGCACAGGACACAATGTACAGTAGCATAGGGTAAAAACAAACATGAACATCTTCATTGTTGAATATAAAAGACTTTATTACCAATAGCATTGTGTCTGCATCTATTAAAAGCCTCAATTCACTGCTCCAGTCTCGCAAATGTTTTTAATGTAAAGCATTAGTTCAAGGTTTAATTTTAACTGGACCTCATTAAAATAAAATAAATAAAAGTTTCTCATCATTGCGATAGTGTTGGGGGACCTTTAAAAGGAGCACATTACATGATCGCATTAATACATCTTTTATTTTTTGATATATAATGCATTCCTTTTTTGTCTTCTGAACAGCTGGAATAAAAGAGCAAAAAATAATTGTATAAGAATGCACTAAAACTTCTTCCAGACTGAACTAAAATTCTTTCAGTTAGAAGCCAAGGCAATTTTTTTTTTCTTTTAATTAATTAATATTAATTAATATTATTATTTATTGTTGCTTAGTTTAAGTTGAAGCACTAAACAGTAAATAAAATAGATAAAAACTAAAAATTGACCAACCATAAAGCTGAAAAAAAAAAAAAAAAAAAAAGATAAAAATAAGAATAAGCATAAGAAAACGAATAAACACACAAAAGCATAAATGCACAAAATGGAAAACAAAAAAAAAAGCACGATCAACCTGATTCTAAGTGTGCTCTTACAAAAGACTTTGTGGTAATACATAAGGGACACATTTGAAGTACTATTTTTTTTTTTTGACCATTGTGTTTTTATTGTAGCATTGTTGATTTCACTGTGTTACATTCTATTAGTGGAAGGCCTACAAAAAAAAAAAGAAAATAAAGAAAAATACAGAAATTGTAGAAAGTCAGAAAATGAATAAGTTAAAAGTTGAGGATTTTCCAAAATAAACATTGTTTAAAAAATATCAAACAAAAACATAGCAAGCTCTCACTTTTAGTTGATGATGTGTCACTTGTTCACGAGTTTCATTCCTCTGCATTGCTTTGTTCTCTGCTGGCTGTAGGTAATGGATTTTCCTCCCTAAACAATTAGTCATGTCATTTTCCCATTTATACGATCTGTAGAGAGCCGCAAGCTTGAATATTTCTCTGCGTTATTGATCTGAAAACATTTTGAGTTCCATTTCATATCACATGTCTAATAACCATGCAAATGATGGAAAACAATGGTGACAACGGTGAAGCTTTGCTCAAGCAGAAAGTGGTGCTGCAGCGTAACTATAACACCAGGCTTGCATTTTGCTTCCACACTGACAGCCTTTCTGCTGCGTAAGGCCAGTCCTAAACCAGTACGAGTATAAATAATTGTTAAAAAAATGAACAGGTAAAGAATCCCTGCGTCTAAATGTCAATTATATTCTGCACAAAGACTACTGCCACAGACAAAACATAACTTTTCAATTATTTGAACAGTAACTCGCACATAAAGCCCTCCTGCAAGAACTCCAGCCACTTTCAGATACATGGATGACACATGAGTAAAGATCAAAGCAGAAAAACGAGAACACATCACTAAAATCCTGCGACTGCCCAGACAGGGCCTTTGCTGAAATAACAAAGAAGGCCAGCAATAACAATGGAAAATAAGGAACATCAGCCTTGAAAATCTCTGAAAGACAAACACAACATCATAGTATACTTCAAACCCAACAACATACAATGGCAGATGCTTTTACACCCTTAGCAGCACCCAAAAGAGCACAAAGAAATACTTTTTTTATCTTCCACAGATGAAGCAAAGGATTGTAGCCATCTTTGACTTTCAGCAGTCATTTTTGTTAACATAATAAAGTTGGATACAGTTTAACTAGAAGTATGTAAAGGTCAATGTTAAAATCATAACACCAGACTATATGTGAGTAAAGATGCTACAATGTTCATTGCTCAAATGTCTAATGCATTTTAAGTGTACAGTAAATAACAATTTCACCATTCTCAAGATATTATATGGATTTCTAAATTGAAAGTAATTACTTAAAAATTACATTCTGACATCTCTGAAGTGAAAGTTTTGCTCCACACTTGCACATGTGAATGTGATTCACAGTATCGGAGAAGTGTCTTACTCAGAGACTATGATTTACACATTTACTGAGGTGACTCCCGCAGCAATTTGTGAACTGCATGGTGCTTCAGCTGATGACAGGTTAAATGCTTATGATATTCCATTGGTCCACTCCAATAAATCTATTTGGGTGAATGGTGAAACAAATAGGCCTAATGAGAATTCAAATTCAGAAATGACAGATTTTTAACAGATATTCTAAACCACGGAAGGGCAACTGGAGGCCCAGTGTATAGCCCACTGGATTATAGTAGACTTAGATGATCAATTTTTAAAATTTGATAAGCACGTCACGTAAAGTTTGTTATCCGTTATAATGTAAATACTATCTCCAACCAGGAGAGGTCACCCTAGCCGATCCCTGCATTAATTTTCTATACGGGGAGGCTGCAGACTTGGAGCAAGGCAGGTCTACGGCCCAGGCAGTTTTGCGGCCCAAGCAGTTTTCCGCCCCTGTTGTTCCTGATGCATCCAGTAGGGGGTGATATACGGCGAAATAATAATTCAAATCAATGCACAATAAACGTCCCATTTATAGATGTTGACTACTTTTTTTTGTGATTTTAAATATAAACACTAGATTAACATAACAGAAATTGAAATGATGCACGAATGATATCATATAGATATAATAGATATTACTTACAGATATATGATTTTCACTGTTGATATTCATACATAGCCCACAAAGGACAATTGAATTTAATGGGGTTTTTTTTGGATTCGGTTTGGTTCAGTGCTCAGATACTGAACAACAGGGGCGTAAAAACCACCTGGGCCGTAAAACTGCTTGCTCCAAATCTGCAGCCTCCCCCTACTCGTTCTGACAGTGAAACCTGATGGCAGAGAATGAATTTGCTTTTTCAATAAGCCCTTCTGCTAATTTTGATACGTGTTTTTAAATGTGAACCAGTGAATTGACGAAAAGCTAATGCATTCTAAAAAGCAAAACAATTAAGAGACTAAGATATAATGTTATTTAATTAATTATTAATTGTTTAAATATAACAATTGATACTTTTAACTTTTGATCTCTTTTCTTAAAAATTGTTTAAAGGCTGAAATGTGAAGTGCAGATCTTAAAAAAGTTCTTAAATTTTATGTTAAAAATCCTACCAGGTTATTAGCCTGTATGGTACCAGTCCTATTAAGTTGTTCTGTTGGAGATAAAATACGTTTTGTATGTTTTACCTTCAAACCTTTGACTTAAATAAACGATCAGAGAGTTTAATTATCACTTAAAATAATACAATTAACATGTTTTCCATTGTGTTTTTCAGCACCCCCACATGTGGATCGTAATTATATGTGCAAATAAATACAGTCAAAATTAAACAACAGTGAAGTCAGCAGCAACCAACAATTAAAATGATTCACAAGGCCATGAGACCTATTTGACTAATTAATTGTCCAATTGACTCACAGAAGTGAGTGCTGTGTACAGAGTTAAAGGCCCTAATTAAAATCCGGAGCTGATAATGAAGTGATTTAGGGAAGGATGTTGATTTAGAGGAGGCAGATTAAGAGAATCACTTGAGAATAAGGTCGCTTTTTAAGGTTTCATCCTAACTGATGAAACTTAATTTCAGGTTAAGTGTACAAGAAGATTGGTGTACATTGACTGGACCTCATTCACAGAGCACAAGCGGAACGATTTCTGTGTTAATCGGTTGTAAAGACATTCTTAGGTATATTAGTGCAATAATTCAATTGGATTTATCAACAGTTTACACATGAATTCAATCAATTATTCCTTTCATTCATTTTATATTATTAGCGCACACAAAACAAATTTGTTTACCATCACTATAGAGAAAGATTAGATGAGTGCAGGTATTGCAGATTCTCTTTGTGAAGATCTCTCAAAAGTCGAGCGATAGAAAGATACAAGCAGACTCTGAGCAATGTCATTCTTCCTTAAAAACCCTCAGAAAGTAGAGTCTCTGCTGTGCTTTCTTCACCAGTTCAGTTGTGTTGCCCAAGGTCAAGTCCATCTCAATGCAAACACAGAGAAAACGGAAGTCTGTGGCCCGTTCAACACAGACTCCACCAATAATGTGCTAGATAATGTGCTTCTCACATCAAGTACTACAGACATATTTGTTTAGAACCATTTTGGACTATTTTGCTTGAAACGTACGCTTAATCTGTGGAGACTTCAGGATGATTTTCATTTTTCCCGGTAGGCAGGTGTCGACCGCAAATTTGACAAAGGTGTTGCTAGAGTGTACAGGGGTACAGTCATGTGTGTACAGGATACATAGCAGGGTGGGCAGATCCAGTGCTGAGACTGGGAGCTGTTGATGGCTGCCTGTTCTAACCCTCTGAATGTGTCCTGTCAGTAAATCTTTAATCCAAAGGCATGTAGTTTGGCAGTTCCAAGTCCAACAGTTTACACATAAGTCTATGGGGGAGGATGGTACTCTAAACTTTAATTCCCGTGCATAATTCCCCTGCTCCAGGTGTATCAACATAGTATGAAGAGCAATTGCTAGCATCCTCTGTAGACCTATTTGACCAGTAAGCAGACTTATTTTGGTTGAAGTTGTGGGGGGAAGTTGTGATAAAATGTGACTCTGTACCAGGTTTTTAAAGCACTTCATCCCCACATGTGTGAGTGCTACTGGCCAGTAATTGCTGAGGCTGGTAATGGATGTTTTTTTGGTCAAGGGAACTATAGTAGAGGATTTCAAGTAGGGTGGAAAAGCAGATTGGGTCACTCTAACCTGTTAAAAATTTTGTTGAAAATCCCAGTCAAATGGTCAGCACAGACCTTTAACACGTTGCCTGGAGATGTCATCCTGGGCCCTCAGCATGAATCTTACCTCATGTTCCTCCGTGAGGAGGGTGGAACTGGAGTTGCTGTGGGCCTTTCAAGCTGTGTCTGAAGTTAATAAGGTGATGGACATCCTGCTACACCTGCCTGCTTTCATTACTGTACCTTGATCCTCCGCTTGTAGTCAGCCTTAGCCCTTTTAATGTAATTTAATTGTGTTTTTATGTCACCTTTGATGGGAATTGTATGATCTTTGAATGATATCGGTCTTCAGATCCTTAATATTTAAAGTGTACTTCCAATAGTTCTACTTTAGCACAATCAGATGTGCTAAGTATATCTTTAATTGGACTTTAACATTACTTCTGCACAATTAAAGTGCATTAAGTACAAAATTAGTCGTTCCAATTTAGCCAACTTATTGCTTATTTTATTAAGTACATAAATATGAAAATATATTTGTAACAAATGTATTTCAAATACATTTAAGAATATTTAGTTTCACTAGGTTTGATAAATAAAAAAATCGATTTTTAATATATAATCAGCATATTCAATCCATTAATCATTTCAATCAATTGACAGCTTTAATACTGCACATTTTTTCTTTGTGTCTGTGCTCATGGGGGCCGGATAGAACCACGTAAAGTCGAATATAAGGAGCTCTGGAATTAAACTATTCCAGCTTTGTTCTTCTTCTGTCAGTCTCTTTTTCTCTCTTTGATGTATCTTCAGTACCAAAGCTGACAGACAACTGCTTGATGGAAAAACTGGATTTTTAACCTCATTCTCAATCAGATGTTGTACCTACTCTCAGTCCTATACATTTTTTTCTTTTCCTCTTTTGCTTCAAAGATATTTCACTGCATGAGTTTTTTTCAAACTGAATAAAACACCAAAAGTTTAAAATGGAATGTAATCTCGCCTTTATTAGGTGACTCACAGTCGTTTGCCTCACAGTCATGAACAGTATAAAAGTTTGGCCTCATACAGAACAAGCAATTTTTTTGCAGATTAGTTTCATTAAATGGCCTTTTCAACTGGGGATGCATTTATTCAAATTAAACTTAAAGGAATAGGTTGCCCAAAAATATAAACTGTAGAAATTTAGCATCACTTTCTCACCAGTGGATGCTTTGCGGTGAATGGGTGCCATCACAATGAGAGTTCAAACTCTCAAGTAATCCACATGAACCCAGTCAATAAATGTCTTGTGAAGTCATTAAGACATCATTAAGACATTAAGTTTAAACCACTGCTTCTGGCCAAAATCCATAATAAAGGAAAAAGTCCCTGTTGTCTTCTCACATCAAATTCTACAGACATATTTGTTTAGAACCATTTTAGAACCAACCAATGCTTAATCTGTGACACTTCACAACGACTTTTTAATTTGAGAGTTTTTAATTTTTCATTTCACGTGTTTTGCACAGAAGCAACACGTTGAAGATAAAACCATCTTAATAATAGATTGATTTTTTTTTTTTTTTTACAAACATGAAACGTTTTGCTTCAAGATATTACTTGATAGACTAGAGTCTGTCAGTTACTTGTGGATTGTGATGTTTTTATCAGCTTTTTGATCTCTTATTCTGATGGCACCCATTTACTGTAGGGGATATGAATGAGCAAGTGAACCATTTAAGTAGTTTATTTAAGTAACTGATTGTAGAAGTACATTTTCAGCAAGTTTTTCTTCATTTTTGGGTGAACCATTCCAATCAAGGTCAAACTGATTCCTCATGGCATTAAGAGTCCTTTAAACTTGTATTCCTTCATCAAAAAGAACATTTAATAATGTAGGACTACATGGAAATATAAATAATTTAATAGTAGAATGACAAAATTGAACTTGTGTTTAAATGTGAAATAAAATAAGAGTGGGTAGGGGCTAAAGTAAGGCCAGCATCCCGACAGCAAAATCCCTGAAGGCCCAGTGGTGGAGTGGAGCCCAGCATCACATGCTGAGGAAAAAGATAATTACAACCTCTCAAAATAGAAAACCCTTTATTTTCATTTTTGACTTGGGGAAACCACACACCGATGGAGAGAGAAAAGGAGGAGACAGAAGAAAAAAAATTTTCAGACAGCACATGTCCTCACAGGGCAATTTTCTTGTCAGGAGCGAACCATTCAGAGAAACATTTAGATGACATCCTAACTGCATCACGTCATTCATTATGCAGTGTGTGTTTAAATTAAAATTTCTTTTTAAAGTAAAAAGAGTCAACTACAAAGTCAAGCACAGGTTGCTTTCCTGTCTTTTCTGCTCTAAATAATGGTTACTTTTTTAATCTTATGATCTTGACCTTTTTTTAAAAGAAACTATTAACTTTACATAATCACGCTCAAAGATGAAATCATTTTTTTTTAGATGTTAAAATGCTTTCTCCTGTTCTGGTTAATGTGCAGAGACCGCTATGACTAAAGAATTTTAGGTTGATTTGTAGAAGAGTGATCAAATCAAAACATGGCTCTGTTTGTCATGCCGCATCAGCTGGAATATGTTTGTCTGACTAATGAGGGCCTGGGAATGTCTGAAAAAACGTCTAGGTTACGAACGTAACCCACGTTCCCTGAAGGAGGGAACGGAGACGTTACATATGGGAACTCGC
>JAUMHE010000042.1:10088947-10106176 GCA_032359235.1 Enteromius mattozi
TAAATAATTGCAATTAATCATAATTAATAGTAATTATTTATATATATATTTCCCTTAATGAGCTAAAATATGTTACACGTCCATTTCATGTACATAGACTTGTAGGTGTTAAAAGAATACAAATAAAAATGTTATTACTTTTGTCATTATTGTCATTATTGTTATGTCATTATTTAGTCACCTTCATGGTGCTCCAGGTTTGTTTTGATGCCAATGAGTTCAACTATTTTTGAATCAGAACACAAATGAGAATTCAAAGTTTAAGTGAAGGGGAAAATTATGTAAAGAACAATGATTTAATTTATTTTCTCTTTACATTCCCCAAAGATATCTTTGGCTTCTGAAGTCTTATGAAGTGGCTTAATATTGTGTTAAGACTTCAAAACACTTCTACCATGGGGCATGATTTGTAAGCTAATACATGTTGACGTTAGCAGTACTTTTGCATATTTATGGATTCTCTTGTTCATGATACAGCATTCACAATCTGCAACTCTCTGATTACTGTTCCTAAAACGAGTACCGAAGCGCTTCATGTCGACGTCAAAATGAAACATTAGCATATTGCCCACCCACTTGTTGGTGTTTTTGCATTGGTCTGAATGAAAATGCACATTCATTCTTGGCCACTAGGTGGCAAAAGTTGCTGCTTTGGAGCATCAAAAGTTCACAGACACTGCTTTAAAATTAAATTGACCAATCAATGGAGGGGTTTGGAAAAATTGATTGTTGAACAAATCGTTTAGGAGTCGTTTAACAAATAAGGTAAAAATTAATGCATATTATAAGAAAATGAAAGTGTTTTTTTGACCTTGCATGTATGTCAACCTGTTGTTTGAGACTCCCAAAACCAAAATATGAACCTTTCATAACCCATAATAGGAGCACTTTAATTCATTTATGATTTATACACTTCTGTGAAAAACACTTTTTTGTATTTTAATAGTTTAGACTGTTCCTTAAATGGTTCCCCGAGATCATACGGCTTGTTTGACTGGGTTTTGATTTGAACTGGATTTTCCACTCAAAAACACTTTTTCCACTTTTCCAACAAAAAACTTTTAATGACTTTCATAATATGATTGGCTGAACTGAACGTCTCATTGTCTGTGATTTAAGTCTATAGTGGAGTGCTGGAATGAAAACAAAAGCCTGTCAGCAGGCTGCCAACCAAATACACTAATACCACAGGGCACCAAATACAAAGGCCACAACATAAAACAGCTCTATACAGTAATTATTTGTTGTTTTAATAAACACTCCATAAACACACAGTTTATTACATTGTTCATCCTGTGATGTTGTTTTCTTTCATTCAAAGAGTATTGTGCTGAAGTGGCAGCACTGGTTCTCTAAGTGCCCTCCTACAGTCAGTCCTCAAATCAAATAGGTGCCTTGCACTTCCATACCCGCATTTGAAAAACTACTTGTATATGCCTGTCAGCAAGAACACAGTGGGGGTTTGATTGTGAATTTAGGTTTAGCCCTTTGGCCTGTGATTCCGAAATAAACAGCTCCCCACTTTACGTTTCCCCCAATCAATATGTCCTGAAGAGACTGTGCAATTCTTTCCAATCTGCTTTTCAACATCCTGTAAGCTCATCAATACTTCCCCATTGTACAACACACAAACACAGACAGAAGTCCAGAGAGTTTCCCAATGCCATTAATCAAGACGGCCAAACAGCTCTCTTTTACTCTCTCTCCCTCTTTATCTTAGTCTAGATGTTCTTAACGTAGTTTACAGTAACACCCGAAAAACACATTATCACATTATCACCAAAGCTGATGAGTGCAATTAATCTGCTGTATGTGCAGCTGCATTTTTAATCCGTTTTCTTTCCTCATTAGCTGCACTGACTAATTCTGTAGGTCACAGAAAAAGAGAAATGAACACAGTAAAAAGGGTGAACTAACTTCTGTGTGTAATTTACAAACTTTTAGCCAGTAATCTTCTACCATTTTCAGGCCAAGAACCCCTCTGTGGAAAAAAAAAGAGAGAGAGAAGTGGCATTTTATAAAACATGAACAATACTACTCTGCGCATGATTTTAAACACCTCGTTATTATATGCAAGATGCAATATACAATTTTAATTTTAAGAAAATAGGAGGGTTTATAAGAATTGCTAAACTGTCAGCCACACCACACGGATACACTGTTTTCATTCAGATCAAAGCGTAAATAAATGTAGAAGACATATCTTTGTGGTAAATCGTACAGTGTACACAGTTTGTGTCCAAAATGGCACTATAGAGACACATAAAGACAAAGTTTTTTACGGGTTTGGAATGACATAGGGGTGATATATGAAAAAAATAATAATAATAATCTTGGGGTGAAGTAACATTTTGTCAACTGTTAAACTGCCCAGTGTTATTCAGAAAAGAAATAAATAAATAAAACTTTCTTTCATTTTAGAATCTTCTGTATATATGAATCCTTTATAAGAGTGACTGTATTATTTTGAGATCCATCTTTTCACACTGAGGACAGCTGACGGATGCACATTTACTGATGCTCAAGAAGGTAACAAATAGCATTAAAGGAATTGTTTGCCAAGAAATTACTCACCCTCAGGCTATCCAAGATGTAGATGAGATTCTTTTTTCATCAGAACACAATTAGAGAAATTTAGCATTACTTTGCTTGCTCACCAATGGGTCCTCTGCAGTGAGTGGGTGCTGTCAGAATGAGAGTTCAGTCATCTGATAAAAGCATGATAGTAATCCTGCATGTTTGTAAGACATCCATCCAAACACATCATTAAGGCGTTTTAACTATAAACCACTTCAGTCCATCCAGGTAACAATAACACGATTAAGATTCAGAGGTATAAATCTTCGACCAGTTATTTTGTGTGTATTCAGTTATTTTGTCTTGGAGAACTATTATGTGACAAACAGTTTACTGAATAAAATAAATTATATATATATGTTTCCACATTTTGTTAAAATTATTATCTTAATCTTTAATTTTACCACATGCTTTTTAAAATGGGAAACATATTTTGTTATGTTTTTACTTTAACCTGAACTTTACTAAATGAACACTATTTGCTACACATATTTTATAGATCAAGCAATTGCAGGCTGACCCCTGCTCTAGGCTGTGTCTGAAAATGTTGCATTCATTGCGGTATACAGAGATAGGAAGGCATGAAGGCACATTTCAATCCAATTTTTCCATAACATCCTGTTTATTAAAATGCCTTTTGGTTATATAGTTCACACTTCTATATTTTTTTTTTCTATTTTTATGATTCAATTCATCATCATTTACTACATTTTTTTCTGCTGAACATAAAGTTATTTAGATTAATGCTGGTAACAAAACAGTTTTGATAATTATTAACTTCCATTGTACAGACAAAAAAAAAAAAAAAGATTAGATCATTATAGGTTGTTATTATGCTTTGAAATGCGGTCAGTTCAGGAGCTCTGACTCTGGACTGCTCCGGTATGCTCTGACTGTTTGTCTTTGTTCTCATCTGCACCAATCAGTGATCAGAAGATACTATAAAATATGCAGCAGCTTTTGGAGTTTTAATCAAACTGAAAGTTTGTCAGAGATTATTTGTATCAGTTAGAGCACCACAAAAGCTGCTTAAATATGAGCTACTAATATTTACCATACGCACACAATATTTGAATACAGCTACAGAAAATGCTCAAAACTCATGTAAAATCAAGATGTTTCATTTATATGCTTTATTTATATGGTGTGAACATGATGGCTGGTTGCTTTATTTGAATATGACGTGGAAGTCACAGTGAATGGAAGTCTATTGCTGGCATTAACATTCTGCTCTGACTTTGTCTCCACCTCCTCTCTTTCTCCTTTTGTCTCATCTCTTTATTTGCCATTCAGGACAGAAGCTTCATTGCATTACATATTGTTTTAATGCTGCCACAGCACAAATTCTGAAAGTGAGAGTGGCAGGAAGGAAAGAGGTCACCTCTACACACCCTCCATTAGTTCATAGTATAGTTCACCCAAAATGAAAACTGTCATCATTTACTCACCCCTGTGTCATTCCAAACCCATATGAGTTTCTTCTTAAAATGAGAAATTTTAAAGAATATCATGGCATGATTTTTTTTTCTTGTAACAATATGAGGGTGGGGAGAAGGGTGAACAATCCATCTGAACAACACAGTCTCACTCAACACATAGTCACCTGTGTTTATGCATACAATATAACAAAAGCTTCTTTTTTTTTTGGTTGTTTATAGACCTTAATCAGCGTAGATGTCATTAAATTTAAAGGAATGCCATATAACCCTGAACACACATCAGCAATCATCCACCCGTTAATACAGAATATGGATTTTCAGAAGTGTTGATCTGAAAATCCATATTCTGTATTAACGGGTGGATGATTGCTGAAATTTTTTTTTTTTTTTTAAAAATCACAGTTTCCAAAAAATATATTTGGCTGCACAACTGTTTCCAACATTGACAATTCTAGTAAGAAATCAGCATATTAGACTGATTTCTGAAAGGATTATGTGACACTGAAGACTGGAGTAATGATGCTTTGTATCACAGGAATAAATTACATTTTAAAATATATTCACACAGAAAACATTTATTTTAAATTGGAATAATATTTCACAATATTACAGTTTTTTATGGATTTTTATGGATTAAAAGCAGCCTTAATGAGCACAAGAAACATCTTTAAAAACCATTAAATATCTTACTGATCCCAAATTTTTGAACGGTAGTGTGTATATTTATATATATATATATATATATATATGTGTGTGTAGTTCTAACCAATTTCGAGAGAAAGCGCGGTCGAAATGCAACGCAGCTGTTAGCAATCAGTTAATCATCTCCGTCTCTGACACTAGCCTCTCAATTCACCAAACTCCACTATAAATAAGCCAGCTTTCTTCCCTTCAGTATCTCGCTTTTGCATTCCCGCCTCCTCCCCTTCTCCTCCGTTCGCTCCTTCCGGGGGGCACGCAGGGTTCGAGCCGGCCTCGGGCCTCGCCCTAGCTAGGGCTAGAGTTACTAGGGCTCAAGGTTCACCGAACCCGGCTCGCCCCCGACAGCACGCCAAACTCGCTTTATTATATTGAGGAAGCGCGAACTCTTGAAATATATTTTATATAAAATTGACGAATCTGCTGATGCACATCATGCTGCATTCGTTGTCACAGGAACAGCTGACAAGTGCATTCCAAATGACTAAATAATGACACGCATGTTCACTGTTCACTCCAAAGTCCCCACTAACAAGGGGATTAGGATGATCACTTGGATGATTTGGAAAATTACAATGAACCGTACGATACACAATATGTGAATCGTTACACCCCAAATAATAACAAATAATCTAAACAAATAATCAAATAATCTAACAAATAACGTAAAATCATTAAATATAAAGTGTCTGTATAATGCAATTTTTTTTTTTTTTGTAGTGCTCATTTTGTTTGTTTTATGGAAGGCTTTGCTAATCAGACCAGTAAGAGACTATTAGCTACAGCTCTTCATTTTTACTATACAAATGTGTTGTTGTAAAATGTATAAAAATGTGTGTTGGTAAAATGTCTTCAAAAAACTTTTTAAAGTAAAAACTACATAGAAATCATCTTGTTTCACAGGAAATACCTTCTATGAGACAACCATTGAAATTTTGACAAGTTGATGTGACTGTTTTATACACGCTCCAAATCTCTGGTTCCAAACATGTGATTTGCAAAAGTTTATGAAGCTTCACAAACCAGAGTTTGAAATTGCCCATCACTAACAGTACTGCCGAGAGAATTAGGCTCTACTCTGCCCAATGTTTGCTGACACGTGTGCACATTTTATATACTTGGACTCCTTAAACTACTGTTTAAAGTACTTTGTTTTGTCTGGTAAAAAATATGTTTCAGACCAGAAATATTTTGCCATTACTTTCATAGCAAGGAATGTTTTCCTCTTTTTACTCCTCCACATAAACACAAATCCGCATGCACCCACCCTTAACTTCCTGTCTGTAAGACTCTTCCTCTGCCACACAGTGAGAAACAGCAGAGAAAGAACGATGAGTAAGCAGCTCTCCAACTGGACGCTGTTGGGCGACTCCCCATCATCCCTTTATAATGACTCTGGCCTCTGACCAGCCAGGAGGAGGGTTGCACACACACTCACAAATATATCCAAAATCAGCATTCACAACCACCAGGGCTCATCCTATATGACCACCTACATCTCAGCATGCTGTCCCACCCAATCCACTCCAAATGCTCTCTGAGCTCGAGGCATAGCATTTACAGCAAAATCAATGTTCTGTGCAAAGAACCGTCAACAGCAATGCATTCTGCAATGTTACTTTAATCTAATCACATGTCCAGAGTGAGCCATAAAGGTGATTTTTCATAAGGCTTGTTGATGTTGAAGGGGAACAAAAAGCCATCCAAATGTAACTGGGCTCTCTCAAAGAGCAGATTGATAGAGTCCCAGCTGCTTTAAGAGACACATCAACACAGTAATAGCTTCTGAGGGTCTGTGTGCTCTAAGAGAGGCGGCTGCATTTGAGGTCTAAGTGAGCTTTTGTTTGCTTGTGCTTTTATTGATTTGTGCTTATTAAGAGTGTGTGAATGTAAGAGAAAGTTCAGAAGCACTATACCGCCAGGGTGTTCAGAAGAAAAGCTAAGGAGGCAATTTTGCTGACATTAACAGTACCAATGGTTATTTGACATTGTTAAGGTGCACTCTCACTTAATATTTTTTCATGTAGAATCAGAAATAGTGGTGCTTATTTACATCTCGTCTCAGGAGAACGCTGTACACTCCAAAAGCGTGCAGCTTGATCCACTAAATGTTTTGGTAGTGACAATTTTAGATGCTTTTGAATCTAGCTCAAAGAGGCTAATCAGCATGAAAGGTTAGCTAGCAGTTCTGAACAGTGATATACTGTACATATAAAAACTAAATGTTAAATGTAGAAAAAATGTTTCTTAAAGTTACACACAGAATTGTCAGACTTTTGAACACATTTATCTCAAAATGACGAGACCTATCTACTCACACACACCTTGTAGCTATATAACAAAGGGGGGCACAGGGATATTTGCTGATCATAAATGTATGGTTTTAATTAAAATCAGTCTTGGTCATACACTATTTGGTAGTGACATGAAAAATGCACTTTTTTTTACATAAAGTTTCAGAATTTCCGAAGAAAACATAAAATAAATGTTTGGGTTTTTGTTACTTCTTTTTTTTTTTTATTAAAAAGATACTTAAAAACAAGAGTGTAAAAAAAAATATTTCAAAACCATTTTGAAATGTAGGCATTAGGGTTCGGGACAGCCACCTCCCAATTGAAAGTACCCAACAAATTATGATTTTATATATATATTAAGTTGATTAATATTTTAAATATTATTGTGGGTTTCAATAGATAATAGAGGAATCTTAATAAACATCTTAAATGCTTTTTAAATGTGTTATATATATATATATATATATTCACCAAAATTAAATGTTAGCAATACTTTAGTATAGTCACTATAACGAAATATATATATCATTGCACTGAAAAATAAAATAGTCATAGTTTCTGTAAATATATACTTACCAGTTTATATTACTGATTACATTCATTTATTCCTTCATTAGTTAATTTATATTTAGAAAATGAAGATAAGAAAATGAAAATGTATTTTTAGATTTTTTAGATTTTTTTAGATTTTTTTGGGTGGTTACTGTGTTGAAGTACATGATGCAAAATGGCTTGTGAATTCACCCTTCAGACTCTGAAGCTCTTTCTTTGTTGATTACAAAGTTCCAGAATCTGTTGTCAGAGAACAAGATGTACTTTTAGCAGAAAGAGTTTTGCACTCTCAGCAATGGCACTTCTTGAGTTCACTCTCACAAAAATGTGTTACAGAAAAGTTGAAATAAAAGCAGTGATTGCGTAGTTGATGTAGCCTTGAAAGTGAGAAAAATGTGTAATTGTGGACTTGCAGAGAGAGAAGTGCTTCTCTGCCTCCTTGCTTTTAAGAGATTTCAAGTGAGACAAACAAACCTCTGATTGTACAGTGAGAGAGAGAGAGATGTCTTGCTGATTGTGGTGCTGTACTGAAAGATAAGCTCTGGGTAATTGTAGTGTCATGAGGATGAAGGATGGGTGTATGGGTGAGATGCAGTGCTTATTCATTCATTCATGTGTTCACTCTTCTTCTCCTGAGATATATCCCTCTATTCTGAGGTCCCGGAATCACATTCCATTTTAAAACCTTAATGTTTTTCCTTATAAACAAAATAGTCACATCCCCAAGCCTCTGTCTGACTTCCCTGATATGATTTCCGATTCACAAGCGCAGCCGTTTACTTTCCATCGCTGCTGACATGGTTCATGACCCGCAGGACTTGCTATAGCATCACAGGAATTTCTTTAAATTGCTTATTATTTCTTCAGTTGACATAAGATATTGATTTTCAAAGCCGGGTGTCCTTCTGAGGTAAATTAGCTCGGTGCGATCATGAGCAACCCTGCGGACTGTTATTATTTCACTTCCCACAGAAGTCGATACCATTTTCGTTTACGAAGCTGGACAGAAGCAGCGGAAAGAGTTGCTATATTAGATGGAGTTGGTATAAAGGTCATTCAATTTATTTCATACAGATTTCCTTTTCTCACTTTCACTCACCCTGCATGCTGATAGGATGACTATGCAGAGCTCCCAAAGTCAATGCTTTGTTCTGTATCCTCTCTTTTATCCCTCTTTTTTATCTCATTCTGTCTCTCCCTCAGCCAAGACATCTTTCTCATTCAATCAATTAAGCATAAGCTAAGAGTAATGTGACTGTCAGCAGTATGTCAGTCCTTGAAAGGAACCACCTACCAACCAATTATAGACTGATGTGAGCAGTGTAATGTTCTGATAAAATCTATCAATTCTGATGAGTGGTGGCAGTATGAACTTTAAAAGTGAAAAACTGAAAATGGTATTGTAATTTTTATTTTATTAGGTAAAACTTTTAGTTTATTGAAGATACAGATCAGTGGATAGAAAACAATGAAATTTTAGGCTGCATTATAGTACTGTGTTAAGCTACAAGCTACTCACTGTAAATTTACATCATGTTACTTGAAAAAATCTTGCAAACTTATTGCCTCAGAAAAAAATGAAGATGCTTAATATATTGAAGTTTACTCACATGCCAGTTCAAACTTGAAAACCTGCATGCACTTGATAACCTTGAAAAGTCTGTCAATTTTTCACAGGCAATAAGTTGTTAAGATCCATTGCTAGTTTTATATACATATATATAAACAAGATAACATAATAAAAATGATAACATTTTAAAAAACAGTTATCTGCTTTTGCAAATAATATCTTCATATATGTATATATATATATATATATATATATATATATATATATATACACACACACTGTATATATTAAAGCTATTTCAGAATGTTTATGTTGTTTCTATCACAAAAATTCTAAGTGTTTTTTCCACTACATCTCAAATAACGCATTATTTTATAACGTTCGATTTTTAGCACTCAAACAGAAGTTGTTTATCTGATCAGTGATTTGTAATTGTTGGCCACATGAATCACACTAAAAAGAAACATAGTTACATTAGCAGTGTTCATATGTTAAGTTAGCTCGAAGTTCAGCAAATGCACTGCTGTACATATGAGCAAAGAATGAGTTTCGTTTGGTTGGAAAACTTATGGTGTCTTTGTGCTATATACTTTTGTGTAGTGTAATGTCACATGAACACTACCCTCAGTCCCCCTGCTGCTATGCACAGACTAACACTCACACAGAACAGGCTAAAGATGTTTTAAAGCTGTTTATAGAATGACCTATAGCAATAATTCAGGAGTTGCTAGCTAACAAGACCAGGGTGCAATGTGTGTTAAGTGTTTGTTTGTGTGTGTGTGTGTGTGTGCGTTCATAAAGAGCAAGTGAGAAAAATAGTGATGGAAAAGAGATGTTGGTGAAAAAAACAAGCGATCAGGAAAGAGCACCTCAGCACAGGTTTATTTGTGCTCTTACTTTAGTTAGTATGATTTTGTATACATGTCCATTATTCACAGACCTCTCTAAGTGGTGCCAGGGGCTGGTTGAAGTGGTCTCATTACCTCCGCTTATTCTGTAGCTGTCAGGCCATTTCACTGCGAAGACTTTACTGGTCGAGTGTAACAAGCTCTTTGGGAGCCTCTCTTCTGCACATTATTACTGTATTTTAAGTTAAGCATTATATCCAAGAAGCCAGTGAGATTTCAATTGGACATAATGCGATTTATGTAACATCACAAATAATGCTGTGGGCAATACATGCTATGTAAAACTTTTTTTTTTTTTACATTTTTCGCAGAAAATATGAGTGGTGCTTATCCATGCAAAACTTGCCACGATGCTGCTAGGATGCTCTGGATGGTTGCCAGAGCATTGGTATGTGCTTGTTAATGTGTGCTGAGTGCTTGTTATTGCATTGCTATGCTGTTACTAAGTGTTTGCTTACTTCAAAATAGCTCACTGTCATGTCTTTATGATAATTTGGACTTTAGATTGGACTGAGGTTCTTTCTTCAATGTAAGACATTTTTGTAGCTTTGTCATCTGACAGAAAAACTCTAATAGCACACCACTTCTTCCAGCTACACTTTTGAGGGATCATTCATGTCCACAGCACAAAAGGTACAAGTCACAAAAACCCTCAGTATTGTTGATGCTTGCCTTAGTCCATTATCATCATCATCATCCCCATCATCTGTTCCTAGAAGAAAACTGAATGATTGCAGACTATTGTAAAGAAGGGATGAGGCAGAGAGAGAATCTACTTGCACACACAACTTTATTTAAAGACAAGACAAAAACTCAAATAATCCATACGGAAGGAACCAGAACCGGAAACATCCAGTGAACAATACAGGGAGAATTAACAATGACCAGAAAACACAAGTGAAAATCAAACTGTTTAAATACCCACAAGACAAGCTAAACAAGGCAACAAGGGGGTGTGGGCAGTTGTCATGGGAACACACAAGGGTAACTATGGGAACAAACAAGCAGACAAAGGAAACAGAAACTAAACTTAGGAAGTGAAGACAGAAACACAAAAGTCCATGAGACAGGTGGAGTGGAAACGGAGCAGGGGGAGGGATGGTGGGCCAAGCCCATGGAGTGAAAAAGGGCATGGAGACTGAGGTGGAGTGGTGAAGTGACCAGGTTGGAGCAGGGAGAGTTGGATGGCCAGGGTGGAACTGGCAGGCCAAAAGGCCAAGGTGGAGCAGGCAGAGCCGAAGACCAGGGTGGAGCAGGCAGAGTAGGAGGCCAGGTCAGAGCCGAGAACCACCAGAGCAGAGCTGAGAACCCCCGTGGCAGAGCAGAAGACCACCACAGTGGAGCAGGCAGAGCAGAAGACCTTCACGGCGGAGCACAAGACCACTATGGCAGAGCAGAAGACCACCAGGGCAGGTCAATGACTGAAACTTGATAGGCAGACCATTCACACTATGACCCATTATTAGAAACTCAATAGGCACATGGTTCAACATCAGACTCACTGACTAAAACAGGACTGACAAAAAGTTTAAAATCAGGTTTGTTAACTGAAACCAGATAGGCAGACAGTTCAAAACTGGATGCATTGGCAGGTAATACAGAAACAGATCCTGTATAGACTGACAGTTCATAATCAGACTTATTGACAGAAGCTGGCAAGCTTTAGCAGCACTCAGACTGGCAGACAGTTCAAAATTTGACTACTTTGTTGCGACTAGACGGACGATCAGCTGAGACGTGACAAGACTCTGGACGATCAGCTGAAACGTGACGTGACTCTGGATGACCAGTTTATGTGACTTGTGAAGATCAGCTGAGATATGGCAAGGATCTGGAGTGGAGGTTACTACTAGAGTATTGCTTTTCTTCTCTGTGATTCCCACAGAAAAAGGAGAGCTCAGTTGAAGTGCCAGATCAAATGTAAAACTCCAGAGTCCAGTGAGGATCAGGAGTCATGAGTGGCTCAGATAGGCCACCACACGTATACCTTTTCTATATTAGTCAAATGTAGCTAGAAAAAGTCCATCACATAGTCCTCGATGGGCCGATCTCTTTGACTGAGACATATAATTTGTGCTGTTGGTTGTTCTGTAACAAAGGGATGAAGCAGAGAGAGAATCCACTTGCAGGCAAGACTTTAATTAAGAAAATACAAAAAAACTCAAATAATCCATACAAAAGAAACCCAGAATCATCCAGGGAAAAATAAAGGGAACATCAATAATGACCAGCAAACACAAGTGAAAACCAAGCAGTTTTTATACACACAGAGAAACACTTAAAAGCCCATAAGTCCCATAAAACGTAAAAGTCAGAGAACATGACAACTACTGTATTGCCTTACTTCTAATATGATCAGAGCGAAGGTCAAGGGTCATTCTGACCTCAGCTGCATTATGTACAGATATTCTATAGATATCCAGAGAGCCATGTATGTGCACAGTAACAATATAAGATGTGCTGTCTTACATACTTGCATTTTAACTCACATATACAAAGCTTTTGCTTTTACCTTACTTTTGTTACCAGTGTCCACATACTGTACACTCAAAACACAAGTCTGGCAGAAGTTCTGTGTTTAGAAAGTGTGTGTGTGTGTGTGTCTATTTAGAGCACTCAAACAGACTTGTGGAGCCAAGTGAGAAGAATCTGGATAGGAGGGTAGGGTCAGAAACCCGACACACATACACAAACTAACCCACTTACTCACACTCAAACACATAGGCCATTTACAAGTTCATTGACTGAAAGATCCAAATAAATGAAAGAATTACAGTTGTCCCCCCGTTTCATGTCCTTAATTGCCCAAACTATACTCATTTGTAATTTGTGGAAGAACATTTTCCTCATAATTTTCCATGATGATTGTAAATTAAATTACTAAGCACCCTGAGATTTCAGAGCCAAGTGGATATGTGGTGCTACTTTAAAAAACAAACAAACAAAAAAACAGAAGGTCGGGCAGAAACCATTTTATTTTCAGAGTTGACTGAGCTGCACCATACAGTTTCATTGTTTGGAAAAATAGCCTGGGCATTCTGCTATTTTTCTTATTTGTTTCTCACAAAAGAACATGTGTGTGAGTATATGATGAAAGAATTTTCTTTTTCGAAGAAACCATTCTTTTGTTCAAGCTCTTGACATACTTATCTCTTCTCTGCAAATGGAATTGGATGATTCGCTATTGCTTTTCAGTGTGCCTTGGTACATACTGTAACGGTAAGTTCTGAAATGTTAGTCCTGGGTCTCCGAAGGTTGAAATTACTCACAATCCTGTCTACCTGTCTTTTTGTTATTTCCTTATTTTGTAATCATGTTGAATAGTTTTCATTTCTTTTCTTTTCTTGTTAGCAGTGGACAGTATATTATTGTAATGTGAGCGCAAATGTTGTTATTTATTTGTTTGTTAGTTTGTTTGCCTTAATTATATGGTTATTTGCATGGTATTGTTTGCACTTAGTAAGGCTTCCTGACTTCTTGCCAGCCTTTTTTAATTTCTTAACCAGACTTGTATCCTGGGTATATTGAGGCAACATTTTTTTTTATTACTATTATTATTTTTTCTATTGCTTTTCATTTTCTTTGTTTTGTTGTTTGTTTGTTTGTTTTTTGTGCAATATCTAGATAATTAGCACTGAAAATTATTGAACTGGCTGCCAGTTTTTAATAATGTCCAATAAAACTTCCTTTTCACCAATATGAATGTACAGTCTGCCCTAAACCCCTTTTAAAGTCTGCCCCGCTAATATGAACATATTCAACCATGCAGTCCAAAATCCATTATTCACTTGAATGCAGATACACATAAGTGCTCTTTTGACCAGCTTTCTCTTTCTGACGTGCATGTGTGTGTCTAAAATATTCCCTATTTTCTTACTATTCACACATGGAAAATAAACATGTCCAGGTGTGCTGCAAATTAAAAGAGAGAAAAAAAATCTCTGATCACCAAATCATAAAACAGAATGAGAACATGCATAAGTTTTGAAATATAATGTTTTAGATGGTACCAGTGGACACCTGGCTTTCAAATCACTTCCATTTACACATGATAGGGCAGTAGAGAGAGAGCAAGAGAGAGAGCACATATCTTAATTACTGAACCATATGCTCACTCTTTTTAATCATTTAGTCTCAAACACTCCACACACAGAGGTATTTTAATAAATAAACACATTTATACAAGAGTGGACAAATGTCTGCAGTAATGAACATCTGTGAAGCAGAACTCCAAATTTTCATTAGAGTGGGGCTTATTTGCTTTTTCTCCCCTCAATATGAAATCAAAAAAGGCATTTTGAACACAGCAGAGGATCATCCCACTCAGTAAATATTTAAGTGTGTGCACTTGTCTTTCATGGACAGTTTCAATACCCTCCACAAAACAGTGAGGCAAAAAAGTATGTAGTCAGCCACCAATTGTGCAAGTTCTCCCTCTTAAAAAGATGAGAGAGGCATGTCATTTTCATCATAGGTATAAGTCAACTATGAGAGACAAAATGAAATTTAAAAAAAATCCAGAAAATCACATTGTAGGATTTTTAAAGAATTTTTTTGCAAATTAAGGTGGAAAATAAGAATTTGGTCAATAACAACATTTAATCTCAATACTTTGTTATATACCCTTTGTTGGCAATGACAGAGGTCAAACATTTTCTGTAAGTCTTCACAAGGTTTTCACACACTGTTGCTGGTATTTTGGCCCATTCTTCCATGCAGATCTCCTCTAGAGAAGTAATGTTTTGGGGCTGTCGCTGGGCAACACAGACTTTCAACTCCCTCCAAAGATTTTCTATGGGGTTAAGATATGGAGACTGGCTAGGCCACTCCAGGAGCTTGAAATGCTTCTTACGAAGCCACTCTTTCGTTGCTCGGGTGGTGTGTTGGGGATCATTGTCATGCTGAAAGACCCAGCCATGTTTCATCTTCAATGCCCTTGCTGATGAAGGGAGGTTTTCACTCAAAATTTCACGATACATGGCCCCATTCATTGTTTCGTTTACACGGATCAGTCGTCCTGGTCCCTTTGCAGAAAAACAGCCCCAAAGCATGATGTTTCCACCCCCATGCTTCACAGTAGGTATGGTGTTCTTTGGATGCAACACAGCATTCTTTCTCCTCCAAACATGACAAGTTGAGTTTTTACCAAAAGACCGATGGGGGGAAAGGAAACCTCCGTCGGACAGAGTTCAAGCTACTCCGCTAACCAGAACTAAGGGGCAGCGGAGGACCAGATGAAATCGTTTGGAACAAATGGATGAAAGCACTCAGATCACTGGCTGGGAGTCACGCCCGGAGCCCAGATACCAATCATCCAGCCTCGAGCGCTCGGGCGCTCTTGGTGGCCCGGAGGAGCATGGCCGTTAGCTCTGCTTCAGATTCTTTCTGGGCAGCCACCGGCAGCAAGGGATCAGGAGTCCGTGGGGGTTTACCCGGCGGGTTGTTCCTGATCGTCACTTTGAGATCTGCCAAGCCGCTAGCCGATGTGGCCGAGGAGCCTTTAAGGCCCGCCGAACCAGAAGGGGTAGCGGACGAAGCGAGCCTTCTAATAAAAGAAAGCCGTGAACTAAGCAAAGCCATGGACATGCGCTTGCAGTGAGCACATGAACCATCGGTGAAAGCCGTCTCAGCATAACTGAGGTCCAGACACGTGAGACAGCGATCGTGGCCATCGTCAGAAGTGAGGAAACATCCACATCCAGAAGCAATCGGTCGGAACGAAATCCCGGAGGACATGCTCGACGGCCGTGTAGCTGTTAGAAATTTGCTCTTTTAATCGACCGGGACTGCCAAGGGGAGGACCGCCGCAAAGAAGTGCTCCAGAGCAGCCTTCTCCACTGAATGCAGGACACGCTGTCTTCACAGCAGGTAGTTTCTTCTCCAATTCTTCTTCCACGAGCGAATCGGCTCTGAAGCAGAAAAGCTAATGGTGGTTTGCGCACTGCCATCTTATATACCCGGATGTCCAGGGGGGGTGGCTTTGCATGCAAAATCCACTGGCCAATTCCCATTGGGGTTTTCTCCAAAAGTCAGAGTCGAATGGTCTCCCAGACGGGACCCCATGACGTCAATCAATGACGTAACATCATAGTGACTGACTGAAATGGAACCCAATTTTGGGTTGTAGGACGCATTTCCCTCTATGGTCAGTGATGGTCTAGAAATAACAAAAAGGCATGCGTTTATTTCCTTTGTATTTTTTTTATGACACCTTACATTTCATGAAGGGGAACAAAAGGTGCAGTCCTAAGGCTTAAAATGACTAAAGTCTAGCTGTAATGTTAAAAATAATATTTTTCGGAAGATTTTTTATTTTTTTACCATGTTTTGACTCAAGGGTGTCTGCAGTCTCCTATCTCATGACACCAACTTCCCTTCCTATGATGCCCTTCACTGCCCATGAGGAACAAGAGGATTACCTGAAGAAATGTGTTTTTATGGGCTTCCATCCTGATGTGTTTGTGGCATGTTTTTAATTTCCAATGCATCATTATCATTCAAAGCACAGGCGCATGTCTGCACCACTACGATTTCTAAAGGTTAAATGCAACACTTGTGGAATCATAACATGTTTTTATTTTTACTTCATATAGATCACCTCTTGCTTTTGGCATATTGGCACAGAATATATTTCTGTGTGTTCCATGCTGTTCTGTCTAAACACTGTGTAAATAAAATCTATAAACGTGACTTCACCTTGCTTTAAATTGGCTTTAATTCCGCAAGGTCAAAGAGATATATGCATTTAAACTGTAATTATATCCGGATGTACAAATAACAAATTGATTGCTGTATTGTGAAACGAGTGTCTAATACATTCTAAATGTAATTGAATGCACAATACTGAAATAATGAAATGGGTAAAATACAGCCTAAGATAAACCAGATGATTAATAGTAAATGTTCTTACAATTTATATGGCTGTTGACAGAATGAGCGCTTGTGTCAGCTATAAAGTATAAGAAAATGAAATAGAACATATATTTATGTACGTTTATGTATATTAATATTGCAACCTGATCTCACAGAATTGCATGTAATAACCACAAACTCTTAACGCATAATTCCGTGTTAGTATCACGTAATCATGGAAAATTCCTTGATGGGCTCACAGAAAAGATTACAATGTAAGTCAGTGACAGGCATCAGCCGTGATCCACGCACGGATTTGGATTCAAATATTGGGTAAT
>JAUMHE010000042.1:10123046-10140828 GCA_032359235.1 Enteromius mattozi
ATTAATCGGTTATCGGCAAGTACGGACCAACCCAGCTATCGGTATCGGTAAAATTCAATATCGGTCGACCTCTAATAAAAACGCATTTGTTGATGCAGCCGTGCTATTTTAACTTGCTTATGTGGATTTTTTTTTGGCTGTTTTGTTGAACTATTGACTCTCTTCATCACCTAAGTGCAACGTCGTATTGCTTGAGCTAGTTAGTTAGAAAACCAATGCATATGAAGCAGATATGTGACACTAACGTTCAAATATGCCAGTTTTCAAATGTCGCAGCATGTTAAAATTGGTTTGAATTCACAACATAATATTCCTCAAGTACAAAAATCAGACTTTATTGATCGAAACTGTGAACTTGCAAATCATACTTTGTGTGAAAATGATTAACAGTTGTGGGAGTTTTACTCCCTCTAGTGTTCATTTCCATTGGAAACCACAGCGATTCGTATGTACAAGTATGTTTTTTTTATATGTATAAGTACATATTTCCAATGAGCCTAGGTTGAACATTACAGCTATGCTGGACCAGCAAGACCAAAATGAAACAAGGACATTTTTGAAGGTATAAATTTTCAGTAGAGATGGTTAATTCATCCCACTTATGTTCTCATCTTTTTTCAAGTTGACTTATAAAACCAGTAAGATAATTTCTTCTTCTAAGACTTTCATTGTCTCTATTCAGGTTCAAAAAAACTTTCAGAACTTTGAAAGGGGCTGTGGAAAAAGCCTTCTTGAAAGAACACCTCTCTTCATATCTCTCCTTCTTTTAATTTGTAGTATGTCTGGTTCAAAAAGCAATCCAATTATGAAGCGTTTGATGAGTTTAATAACAGTTAATTTTGTCGGCCTGTCCTCAAAGGCCTGATTATTAGAGATGGACATTAAAGGGATTTTAAGTGTATGAAAAGTCTAGAGGATGTTAGTTTTGATCCACCAGTCGAGGGGGAATGGGTCCCATCACTGGCAGATATGTTTTGGTTGAGCTAACTTTCTGGTTTGGATTAGTGCAATAATGTAATTAAAGTTATTTACAATCTGTAGTTGCTGCCACTGTTCGTCTGGCCTCAACCATCTGTGCTGACTCCTGGGACATCAATGCCAACGTGACAATATAAGACATAAGATATGCCTTGAATGTGATAATGCTTGAATAGATGGAAGAGTGTTCATGTTTAAAGATGGTGTGTTTTTCTCATTTTTAAATGTAGGAAGACTTGTAGAAAGATTTGTAAGTCACTTTGAATAGAAGCATCTGCTAAAGTCAATATATTTATATATATATATATAAAAATGTAAACTCGATTTTTCTTGTTAAGATTAGAAACTTATTTAAAGGTTACAAAAATGTTTTGTACAACATCACTGACTTTATTTTTAACCCTAAATATAACATTATTTGAACTTTTTATTTTTAATATTGTAAGAATTAAAGGTCCAGTTTTCTTGTTTTGATTCTAACATAAATCGAAGGTTACAGTGTGTTTCTTACAACATTCACTCATTTTTTTCACTCAAAATATAACACTACTTTTCCGTTTATTTTTTAAAATTCTAAAAATATCAGGTTTTTGTGATTGCAATGTTATTTAAAGGTATACCTAAAACATTTATTAGAATATTCAAGTACAACTAACACATTACGAGAATGTTGTTCTAAGAATGTTTTCGCTCAACGTTATTTAAATGTTCAAGTTCTTCAAATGCTAATAACGTTAACACATTCACTATTAACTATGATTTTTGCCTCAATAAATTAAAGGCACAATATGTAAGTGCAATATCCGCACTATCCTCGGTTTCAGCCTATGAATACTACAGGAACACACATGGACAAATGCAGAAGTGGAAGTTATTTATTGTGCATTTCGATATCATGGATCATGATTACACTCTCAACAATCCCAAAAAACGTAGATGTAAACAAACTGAGGCAAGAGCATATTTGAACAGTCAGCGAAATAAAACAAGAACAAATATCGGTGTGGTGTTTCCGAAATGAAGAGAGCTTCGCGAAAACCTCAGACTGGACAGAGACTCCGCTCTCACGTGTGTTTTAATAGACAGGTAAGCAAATATATACACTATTCATTGTGCAAATAATAGTCATGTTAGAGCTGGGCGATATATATCCAACGATATATTATGCACATCTCGTCAGTAAAGCTGGTTCTTTGATTAGTGGTAAATCTCCATCAGCTGTTTGCAAATGGAGCGCCAGTTAAAGCACAGATCCGTAGATCAATGACAACAGCTGATTGAGATTTACTGCTAATCAAAGAACTGGCTTTACGAACAAGATGCACATATATATCCAATCAAGATATATATCGCCCAGTCCTAATGTACAGGTGGTTAGGTGATTAAACAGATATAAATGAGCTTTTCATTCGTGAACATGATTTGTAAAAATGACATCTCCCAACATTCCACGCTACGCCATTGCGTCATCGACATTCGCCTCTGTTATTGTTTTGAAAATGTGACCTCTAGCGAAAACTTACATATTGTGCCTTTAATAATTTGATGCTTATTAATAGTTATTAAGTTGTTAAGTTTATGTATTGGGTAGGATTAGGCATGTTGAATAAGGTCATGTAGAATAAGGCATTAATATGTGCTTAACTTATTTTTATATTCTTATTAACTTATATTCTAGTAATATGCATGCTAATAAGCAACTAGTTAAGAAACACAAAAATTAAGTGTTACCCTAATTACATTATAAGGATGTGAATGCTAAACGTTTTCTCTCAACATAATGACAGCATATATTAAATATTCATAAGGTTCAATTAGCATAACTTTGAGCATAATTTTAACGTGTTTTGTTGGTTTGGTTCGGTTGATTAATATGAAAGAAGTTTTTGAACCACAACACCTCAGTCTCACTACAAAGAAACTTTTTATGAGGTGGTGATTTTGTATACTTTTATTTCGAAAAATCATAGAAATGTTTGCCCTTAAACATAATCATCACTGGAGCATTAACAGATTGTATGAATGAGTGTACAAATTCATAGTAATTAGCCAAAAATTCACCAAAATATAAAACATTTAAGCAATGAGATTGTATTGACCTGACCACACAGATTTGCAGTTTATATAATGGCAATCAGACCTAAAACGTTGATCTGAACAGCTACTGGTCTCACTTACAGTAGTAGGCTATATTATAATGCACTGAATTGAGCAATTCTTCACATCTCATGCTAAACATTCACAGGTGTCAAACGAACTGTCATGTGGACCCAAAAATAAAATAAACGGGAAAAAGCACAATGAAAAAGAGAGAAATTATCTTTGACTCTCATCTCTATACACTTCCTGCAATTAGCTCTACTGCAAACCCCTCTACTGTGTGTGCCCCTGCTCTCCTTGCAGCTTTGAGACCTTTAAAATCTCCTGTTCTACCACAGCGTGGGGCAAAGATGATGAGGATGATGACATTATCCAAGCTTTATTTCTTCTAAACGACTACTGCTCTGCACTTGCTCTACAATCAGGTAAGAGCATAATGCTCTGAATGTCACATGCATCATCTCAAAGCAGGGGGAGATTGTCAATCCATAAGTGTCTGTATGCACATACAGTTGCTTTCAGTGACAGCCAGTTGTCTTGAGCGTCACAACTTAAGAATATAATTGAGCAGGAAATACAGGAAGATTAGTCACTTCAAATGTCACCTCTTTATACATAAATGACTGCACGTCAGTTAAGATTTGTATTTATAGTAAGCTTCCTACCTATATTTGGGCAAAAAGAATGTAGTGAAACTGTCCCGTATTTTGAAATGCAGCACCAGTTAATTTTGATCTGAATCTAAGCTCAAATATAACCTTCACCTTCATGGATATGACAATCTGTAATGAAAGATTTCCATCTGAGATGGCCAACAGAGCAGAAAGAAATATGGAGAATCAATATATTTTTATTCTTTAACGAAAAGTTTTTAAAAATGTATTATTTCTGTCAATATTTCATGCGCTATGAACTGTGGTGCTCATTAGAGTTTTTAATTGTTAACTTACTGTATACATCAGCTGTGGGTGTTAATAGTGTCTCATTTGGTTCCAACTATGTACAAATGCTATTTCTGGAGATATAATATGTAGGCAAGTGATATCACTAGGTTATTTAATACCTAAAATAATCACCAATTTACATATATAAGATTGACTGACCCTTTGATAGATAAATGACTTCTGGAAAGTTCACTGTTCTCCAATACCTAGAGATCTGTAGTGTCTGTGTCCTATACTAGGCCCATCCTTGATAGATTCAGATTATTTTCATCTCAAAATGGAACTGAGAAGACAGAGTAAGTGTGTGTAAAACTCCCCAAGCAGAAGCCACCAGATGTCTACCACATCCTGACAGATTAACTCGCTTTATGCAAACAACACATAAATATGATTTGAAACGCAGCAGTTAAAAATGTTAATGAAGAGACTTCTTCCTCCAAGTATGATTTCGTCTGAGCCTTCAGAGAATTTATAAACATGCTGACAGTTTTGCACTGCATAAAATATAAACATGCCATTCATTATCTGTCTTAAGCAGCAGAGACACTACAAGACACTGTTTATTATCTTAACTAATTGATTTTTTTAAATAATTTGAAACAAAAGATCTATTTCCTATGAACTCTAGAAAGTTGCTTAATTGCAGAAATTTATCACATTATATCAATATTTGCAGAGAAACGAAGATGATTTAAAGACCAGTTTTACTAAACCAAAGAGCGCCAATGGGAATTTAAATGGGAATGGGAATTGAAATTTCTTTGGGGGATTTAACGAGTTACAAATTAAAGAACACAGAGCAACATCTCATTTACATATTGACCAATTTACAAAGCGCAGTGTAAATAAGTCAGAAATAAAGAATTAAGAAATATTAGCCTGTCCTCCAACAAAAAACAACTCTGCAGGTTGTTTTTGAGAGCACCTTATTACAAACTATTTTTGCGTAAAACAATTAAAATTAATGACAGTGTAGTGTTGTATATGTCGTCATGAAATGCGTGTTTATTTAATGCAATGTGTGGACTTTTGACACCGATCTCACTGTAATTTGTACATATTTTACTTATTATGACTACACCTAACCAACTCCTAAACCTACGCCTTAAAGAAATAGTGCAAAATCATGATGTATAGTGCATATACATTTTATGTAAAACATGTGTTCTCTGGGATCGAACCCATGATCACATGCCTTTGCATATAATGCAATGTGCTACCAACTGTGCTACACAAAACCTGAATTTTGATGTAGACAAAAGAACATAAAACATTAATATGAATATGTCCTGTTGCCAACAGGGGCACAATTTGGACAACCGACCTATACGGGCGTATTGGTTGGAGGACAGGTTGTAGCAGAAATAGCTCCTAGTTGATGGTTCCAACTTGTCCTTTATTTCCTGAAACAAATGAAAAATAACATGGCTTGAAAAAACGATGTTTTACATTCTTGTTGCATTTAAAACATGTTGCGTGATTTGTTTGAATATTAGATATTCAAATAAATATAGACGATTGCACTGAATAGATAAAAATGTTAGAAGTAAATTTTTTAATGTATTAAATGAATTCCATTTTTTAAAATTTAACATTTCTGTTAAGTATTTGACAGATAACCAGCTTGTAAATTATAAACATCCTGTGTTAATTTATTCCAGATTAATTCACTTTTGTCTACTTTAAGCTAAAAATCCAATGATAATGTCAGTGCTTCAATTTGTTGCTATAAATGACACCATCAGCATTGTGACTGCAGATCAACATACTTCCATAATTAACAGTTGCAGGTCAAAAGTAAATTTTAAGGTGCTCAGCAATTCATAAAAAATGTATTCCATAAATTACATATAGTGTAACCCAGCTATTTTTATTTCCTACTGGCATTTGCAAAGTCACATATGTAAAACGATACATTATTTTAAGGTATTTCATACCCGCATTTTTATGTGTTTGGACTCTCCCTGGAATGCCATGAATAAATATGAGCCCATTAACGCATTTTAAAGTTGCTGCTTTGCACGTATACACGCTTGTCATTACTATGCAAATGAGTCTGGCCCTAGCTGGTAAACAGAAAGCCAGTAAGGAGATGTGCGAAACAGGAGGAAATGAAATCCAATAGTTACAGAGCTGTGTACTAACAACATTAAGCATGCCTGGACTTATCTGTCGCGTTTACATTCCCAGATTCGACTGGAGAAAAACTACTCTGCCATCATGGAAGGCATTTGCATTCAGTCAAAGCTTTTGGCAGAAATGGCTGTGTGCGACGTTGGTGATTATAATGAACAGTAAGGCTAATGATGGTTCACCCGCAGGTTGATGGAAAAATGTAACAGTGTGATTATTCAGATGGCGAATGAATGTTTTAGCTTCATAGGCCTGCAGTTTTAATGCAGGTTTAACTTCTAAGTGCAGCTGAGTGAACGGTTGCCTTCGTCAATCAGAGTTGAGTCCTCTAACAGGGACAAGAGATTTTAATTAGATTTCAGGAGTGGAGGTGATAACAAACTGATCGATGATAACGGTACCTGTGGGCTTATCTAAGTGTGTTAGACGCAAAGTTCTGTCACTCTGGTAGAAACTGCCATTTTACGCAGATCTAAAATACCATTTTACATGTCATGGATTGGGTTTGGATTTATTGCAGATGGCTCATCAGTATGAAAACTTCTTCAGCGATTGCCAGCTGCAGGTTATCAGCACCTTAAAGGATGTGAAGCATCACAGTAAAGCATCAGCTTTGTACTTGTGAAATGGGTTTTTGCATTCCTGCAGAAGTGTGACTGTATTTGTGTGTACGTGTCAAAGTGTGATATCCTTGTGATATACAGTTGTAAATAAATTTTATTCCATTTCCGTCTTTCTGTGTTCTGCTGAAGAAAGGTGGTCATGCAGGTTTGGAATGACACAAGGGTGAGTAAATGATGACAGAGCTTTCATTTTTGGGAAATTATCCCTTTGAGACTAAAATATTAATTAGATTTTCTTCACCTAAACATGTGCAATCTATGGTGATTTTATGAGTTTTTGCATGAAAGCTAAACAAAAGTCAGAATTGTGAGATACCAGCTTAGAATAAACTGTCATAACTTGCAATTACGCAATTGTGAGAAAACTCACAGCTACTAGATAAATCGAAATTGTGCAAACAGTGAAATGTTAACTTAGAATTCAGAAAGAAAAGGTCAGAACTGAGAAAATACTGAAAAAGGTCAAAATTTGGAGAAGTAAACTTACATAATATAAATCAATATTTGCGAAATATAAACTTAGAACTGCAAGGGGGGAAAAAATTCTGAATTCTAGCCAATTCTATATCTGCTTATATCTAGAAAATAATTTTTTTCAGAATTGCAGGTTGCTACCTGAAAACAATTGTTTTTAAGCATTAGCATCACACATATCCAGCTTCATATCTATGTGTTTTCATAAGTTTGTTTGGTAGCTCACAGATTACAGAGATGTATTTGAGAGGCGAGGAGCTCCAGTTTAAATCCTGTGTAACTATGGTTCGACAAAACAGTTTAAATCTGTGTAAAAGGAAGTTGAAATGACACAGCTGCATCAACAAATGCGTTTTATATCAGTTTTGCATCGGGTAGGTTAAGGGTTAGATTTGGTGTAGGGCATATTTCCAACATGATAAAGCATTAACTTTTAGCAACAGTCCAGGGATATATACCAATATGTACCTATATCAGTGTAATAAAATGTGCCAGGGGCCACACATTGAACCTTTGTTTTAGCGCCACTCAGTGGACATTTCTCTTTGAAATGGCAGCGAAACATGCAGGAAGCCACGTAAAAAAGGTGTTGCACAAAAAGTGCACAGAGGTACATATTTTTATGAGACCAGGTTGGCAAGTTTATATCTCTGCAAGTATATATTAAGGTATGTATTCATTACAAATTAAACAATTGCCATTTACATTTTAAGTATATACTACAGATGTAAATATGTAAAACTGCTTATGTGTTTAGCACCTACCCAAAGAACAAACGTACATTCAAAAACATAAACCACACTAAAGCAAATGCCTTGTTTTACAACAATTACATCAGTACAACAGCACACTAGTGAACATGTTATTCAATGTCTCCTCATGTTTTCCAGTTGGAAAGGTGACTTTTCCTGCTGCTATGATCCTTTAATGCAATATTTTCTGTCCCGCTGTGTCGCCTTCATTCTCCTGAGCTTACTGACCCACTGAGGTCACACTGATGAACCATCTGGGTCTAAAATACGTCTAAACACACACATACACACTCACTCAAGGGGTATTAAAGAGAAATACTCATGCCATTGACTCCTTCAGTCACCCGCGCTCTGCTGATCTCTGCACAGAGGAGCTTCTTTTCTGTTCTCTACCGTTTCTTATTCGGGAGTAAAGGAGGCTATTAGTTTTGGATGCAGACTCGATTCAAGCTGACAGGCCATGAACAGTACTTTTTTCTTACATTTCTCTTCTGGTTGCTGGGATATGGGCTTTTATCAAATGCGATTGTACGATTGTACAAATGCTCATACTCGCCCCCTTCCTCTCAACCTCCCTCGCAATATAGGGAGTTATTTACTTTGTAAAGCATGTGTTGACTCATTGTACTTTTACTACATTGTATATTTTGCTTTGTTTAGTGTTTCGAATTTAGGGCCGTCAATCAGTACATTTCAACTGAATAAATTACATGATATGCAAATTGGTTAATCAAATTAATTGCCTAAATTAATCATTTTTGAGAAAATCCCAAGATAATTAGAAGTGTGAATGACTTTAGTTCTGACTTTGATTAAATTATGCTTACTGATGATTGCGAGATCTGAAAGTGGTTTCATCCAAATCTGTTCATACAAACTTGATTCAGAATCATACATTATTAATTAAAAAAATAAGTTTTATATTGGCAGTTTAAAAAAAAATGTTGTATCACATGTGAACATTTATTATTTATCCAATGAAATATAATATTGTCAAGCAGACTGTTATGTGTAACCGACTTGCTTATCATGTGATGCAAAATATGTGGTATAATTTATTTATCGTAATGTAATATAATAATATATGTATAATATTTTATATATATATATATATTTTTTTTTACAAACTTGAAAAAAAAAAGTGTAAAAATTTTTCACGTTTACATTTAGATGCGGTATAAGTTACTTATTTACATATTACAATGTAATATAATAATATACTTATACTGTACAGATAGATAAAAAAATAATATATAGATAGATAGATAGAATTGAATTGTCCTCAAATTCATCATCTTATACACTTTGAGCAAACCTAGCCAATATTACAACAGGATTCCGTGGTGGGATTGACATTAATAAATCATTGCATGTGCACATATCACAATGTGTACTTGAACCTACGCTGATACACACCTGCTGTGCAAGAGATGAAGAGGACAACCATGACACAGAGGAAGAAGAAGAGATGAAAGGGATTATTCTGTCAACCTTTATCACACAGTGTAACTCTCTAAGTGGATTAGAGAGCACTAAGTTCCATGGGTTACCATGTTAGATAAATATGGCATGCTCATGGGTGGTCCTGAGATAGTCTTTCATGTGTGTTTACAGTATCGACTACAGCTTAAGTTCAGCTTCATTTGGAGGGACTTAAAGTTAGTTCTCAGGTTGTTTAGGACATCAAAGCCCAAAATAATCCATCACTAAAACACTTGTTCACTGAATTCATGATTCCAGTTTTCAAAGACCTTGGGGAAACTCCATACTTTATACAGTGAGTGTCTTCATAGGAATGTACACACATACTGTCGTGCATACCTGTAAACGACAGTTGTCTAGTATCACTCTGCATTCTCTGTTTTCTAACATATATACTTATATAACTGTATATTTATACATTTGTATATTTTATAGTGCTGAAATTATGCTAAACAATTTATAAACTAGACATCGTAAACCTTCTTAGAGAAGTTTCACCTTTCGGTTTGTCTCCTTTAAACCACTGCAGATAAAGGCACTTGTGCTCTGTTCATTGCACTACATTTAGGTGTTTTTGAAAGCAAAAACATGAAATAATAAAAAAATGCATTTGATTGGGGCCATGTGCTCCAAAACCAGCCTTCCTAAAACGCTGATTTAGTTCTTCAGACCATTACCCTGACTAGTCAGTCTTAAAAATATACTTTTCACATCTCTACTTTGCGGTGTTGTCAAAAAATGGTTTCAATAAAATGAAAACAGACATTTTTTGATAGATGGCTATGAGCAATTCTGCAGTGCATAATGAGTCTTGTGGGCTAATGTGGGATCTGATATCTGTGACAAGACTGAAAAGCACACGATTTTTATGTAGTTTTTATGTAGAAAAATAGAGCAGAACAAATTGCAACTAATATTATAATACAGCAGTCGCATCATTAGACGTATTAGGAGTTTGAGGATTTGCAGTGTTGACTACATTTTTTTCATATTTAATCTTGTTCTAATCCTCTCTGAAGCATAGTTGTGTTTCATGCCTGCTGGCACGTTGTTTCCAATGCTATGACTTGTGTAGCCAGTGAAATGGTAATCCTGCTGTCAGAACATTGCCTCTTTTTCTCTCTCTCTCTCTGTCAAGAGCTTTCAAGAAGCCCTCAATAATAACAGACGGGCCAGGCTGTTTCTCACCCCAATGAAGGAGCATCTTCAGACCTCTTCACACGCACCAATCCCCCCGGGAAAAAAACAAGCTCTCATGGGTATTAATCAACTGCCCCTTTACAGATACCATACGCCCTCACCCAAACTCTCTTTGTGTAGGAGTTCATTCCAGCACTGCCATCGCTGCCTGTAAGGGCACTATGGCTATGAATAATGGGCCTCAAGAATATAATGCTGATTTATGCAAATAACAGGTGAGGAGATCCATTTCCTTGCATAATGTTCCTTGGATAATATAGAACATGATATAGCTTGCAGTGGAAGTGTGTGGGGGAAAAATGGTCCCTTTTGTCACCGATTCATTCTTTTAACATGTTGCACTGCAAATAACATCTTTCAGCCCTTTTATGATACATGCACTATATAAGACCAGCATTAAATTGCACTTTTCTATTTCAAAACAAGATATATTCTAGACGTCTTTCTTTCAAGACTATATCATTTAGCTAAAAATATTCACAGGGCTATTATTTTTAAAAGTCAAGTTTTTTCAAATCTTAGCACATTCATTGTACACAGAATCGAATGGAACCAGGCTCTTTAACACTCGCCGAGCGCCAAATGAGAGTAAAAATTAGTATATGAAATGGTATCAGTCACCAACTTTTTCATTAACTCTAACAATGACTGTGAACACAATATGGTTTAGCGTGATTATCAAATCACAAAGACTGCATTGTAATCATATAAATATGTAAGCTGATGTGCTGGATGTTTCAAAGTGAAGTGCAGCTCTGTCATCTTTTTTTGGTACAGTAAATGCTGCTTCAAACAAATCCCATTTCTGAAAGTCCATTAAAAAACTTGGTTTTAACATTTAAAAGCAACCAATTTAACATTATTTATACTTGTAATTAAAACGTAATAATTATTATTATGCTTTTTTTATGAAACAACACATAAACTAGACTGTTTAAACATCAAATCCCATAAAATTTTATTAAATTACTGAATCTTAGCACTTTTGTTGAACATGTTTGCATTGAAATTGATCTTTATCAGCGTTAATGTAATCAGGGGCATTCAATTAAAATAAATTTGATAAGGATTTGCCATAAATTCCTGTCGGCTTGAATACTGCTCTGCAAATTTATAAAGAAATTATTTGCATAAATGCATTTGATTGGATAAGACGTGATCAAATATGTCTATTTAAGGGTGTTGGTTCACGTTCAAGAAATAGGGTAGCTGGACTATGTACAGATTAATCATGGTCATCTGGGCTTTGATTTTTCATCAAAATCAATCAAATAGACTTCTTAAAATAATGAATGGGCCGGAGTTGGCTGCTACTTAAGTAAGGTTGTTGTTTGCATTGAAAAGGAGCCTTTAAGCCATTGTAAGCCAGAATTCAATTTAAAACCAAGCTTTATGCTTTGACGACATGCTGATGAGTTTCTATAAACTCAGTTTAATTTCATGTCACACTATGCAAATAAATGCTGGTGAATCAATAGACATCAGATTGAGATAGCTGGACAAAGGCTAGAAGCCCTTTAGCTACATAGATAAGGAAAGTGAATCTGTCTTTCTTGTTTATTCATACCAGACACAGTGGCACCATTGTATCACACCAGCGGCAACATCAGCTAGTGTTTATTAATTTATTAGGTGATTATGGGCTGTTTGACATTTCTTTTATATCTAGCTGTCAGTTGCGTCTTTGTATTCTAGAGATGAAATGGAATCATAGCGTGATAAGATAAGGCAATGCAGGTAGTAAACATTTAAATTAAAGCACAGTTTACTGACCGTAAGTGGCAGCGACATGGAGGAACTGTCTGTTTACCAGTTATTTTAATAGTTGCAGGTAAGTGTAGGCTACCTGGGTTTTTGGTAGACTCAAATGTGAGTCAGTGTGTCCTGGATATATAACTGAAGATCTTACGTTAGATCTATAGAATGCAATATTGAATACCAATGAGATTAGTTTGTTTAGCCTGGAGGTGGTTCTCTTGATGTCTTTGACCTTTCCGAACACCAAGGTGGACAGTTCACTCTCATAATTTCTTGAGTTTAGCTATTGAACAAATTGACTCACAACACAATGTACCATATTCATTAGGATTTCCATGTTAATTAGGAGAATAAGAGTCATCTCATTTCCGCCCCATGTTACTGTGTTTCTATCTCACCCTTTCATACCCGTTTTCCATCTTATGAATTATAAAAATACTGTAATGTACAGAACTCATTTAAGTCAGCATCTTTATGCAATCACAAGATATGGTCAAAAAAATTTACATTTTATAATATTTTTTTAATAATAAATTTAAATTGGTAAATTATTGAATAATATTTACTATCAATTCAATTAATTTACTATCAGTATTCAAATGAAGATAAAAAACATAATTTATTTATTTATTTATTTTTAATAATTGTAAAATGAGTGACTTGAATTTATGAGTATGTACAATGGACAATACATTTGATTATTTATTTCTATTAAATCATATTTATACAAAAATATAATACATGTATAATAATACAATAATAATAATACACTTGTTTAATTTTAGTTTATGTTAGCTAAGATTCATTAAATAATATTAATAGACACACCCTCTGATTTTAATAATGTAACTGTAATTAACATTGGGATTAATAAATGCATTAATAAATGCTTTAGAAATATGAAAATGACCTCAAATTTTAGAACGTTCATATATTCACACACACACTAGAACCCTATTGTAATTGAAAGGATTTTTATCATTATTCTTCTGCCTTAAAACGAATCGTGCAGCATAAAACGTAAGGCGAGCTGAAACTTGGTCAGATGGTAGTAGTCTTGCTTGCTACTCAGGCGCAGAGAACCGGCCCAATGGGCCTAACGGGGGCGCTACAGCACCAAACCAAAATTTTTTGGCCTTACACAAACTTACACAAGTCTTTATGAGGACATTGGTGTATCTCAAAAAACATGGCCACCATTGGCCAATGAAGTTTGAGCACTTATTAGACAAGGTTAACGGAGGTCGATCAGAATGAAACTAGGTGGACACGTTCGACTCATGGCCCTAAAGGTCTGTAAGAATTTTGAAACAAATCGGCCACTAGTTGGTGCTAACAAGTTTTTTGGCTCTGTAATCACGTGGTGTTTAACATATTCACACAATATGCATATCATTTGATAGATCTCCTCATAATGAGCAACTTTTCCTCAAGAACCATTGCTGTCAATCAAATCGTTCATTAATTTTTAACAAATATGTAAAAAACCTACTTTTGCGAACTAGTCCCTGGTTTTTCGCTCAATCTAGATCAAACCACTGCTGTAATAATCTGTGGACTCTACATTAATAATTATCAAAAAAAAATTGAATGTTGTCTTTTGGTTAGCTGCTCAAATAAAAATGGGGTGTGGCCACATGAACCCAAAGGCCTATAAAACGTAAACGAAAACACATTTTCGATGTGTCAGCCATACACCCAGGTGTCCCTATTTAACCTCAAAGGCCTTAAAAATGCTCAAACCCCGGTAATTGCTGATTGCAGCTATATTTATTATTATTATCCCGAAAGTTTTTTTTGTTTTTGTTTTAGTAAGTGAAAATGGAATATAGAGGAGATATGATACATTTGCCTCATTAAATGTCCTTTCACGAACACAATCATATTTGTGAATTGTGCATGCTTTGAGAGGTTGACAGACAAACCAAGTTTACTTCATAATTTCAATGGCATAAATGTATTATTCCAGTCACAGTGTTTTTAAATGGTGTGTAATTACTGACCCCATGGAACTGAATGAATTAAACAGTTACGTTCAGCTGGCATAATGAAGACTCGTAGATATAAACAGGGACTTTCTGAGCCAGGGTTCATTAAATCATACAAAGACATAATTAGAAACAGAAATAGTCTGCTTTGCAAATCTGTGGCACACTTTGGTATTTTATCTTGTTTTCATTTAGGTCAGAGAGTTGATGTCAAAGAGGTCAATAACACCTAGAGAATGCTATTTGTTATATTTCCTCTCAAAGGTAGTGGTTCAGCTGGAATACATCTCTTGGATATTGAACAAAATGCTCAAAGTGTATGTTTATGTCTCTTAAAATTCATTAAAAGAGATCTAAGAAAGCGCCAGGAACAATTTGAGAGGTGAAGTCAGGTTTACTGGCATACAATGTTTGTTTAGCTTCTTACAAACAGTCTAACTCTTATCAGCACTACTGTTTGCGCACATTTCTTTGATGCTTCAGGTTTCTGTGTGCAAAGGTCATCTGATAGTTTTCTCAGGTTTCAAAGGGGTCAAGTATGACTATAGAGACTTCCAGCAGTTAATTCAGTATATTTATTGTCGATATAGTTTTATATATTATCTTTTTGAAAGAATAAAGGTACTGTAATGTTTCCTCATATTAGAATGCAGTTCATTCCGGTATAATGACTTCTCCCACCCACAGGTGTACAGTTTTAATAAAAATTCTAATCAACGTTGGGAGAACTAAGAATATGTACATGTAGGACGTTTTAATATTAGTAATGATTACTTTTGCAGCTTATATATGATAAAAGAAAAAAAAAAATCCACAGTGATTTATCTTTTTCTTAGGTAGCCATATTTGGCAAGATAATCTAGATTAAAAACTCCCTCTTTCTCTCTCTTTTTCTGTTTCAAGGTCTATCTTTTTAAAAATCCAATATATAGTAATAAAGTTGTTTGCCAAGATTAAACTTCTTTATTTCTTGCTCACTGGCCTTTTGTCCACCGTGTGGTTCAACCCAAGCCAGGAGACCAATTTCAGGTTGTCAGAAGTGGTGTCTCTCAGTTTATTTACCATTTTTAATGTGCTTAACTGCAGAGATGGCTGCCTATTTAAAATATGGCCGCACTGACTGATGTTTGGAAAGTAATTGGAAAAAGAAACGTGTCAGTCAGTGTTCACAGGCAGAGAGCTCATAATAGACAGCTGTGAGAGGGAGATAAGAGACCATATAGCAATACAGTTTAGAAAGAAGAAACACAGTAATACACTCACTTCAACTTCATTTTCAAAAGTGATACAAACAATAGTAAGGCAATATTACTCCCAGAATGCTGCTGATAACAAATGTGATGTATTATTTAGCTTCTAAGTTTATGGTTGTGGGAGAGAAATTTAAAGGAATTTAGACTAAACAGGCCACATGCCTTCAACAGTTACTTAAATAATTTTGGTATATCATGCAATATTCAAAAGATGGTCATTAGAGACAAGATATGTAACACTTGGTTTAGAAAGACATTTGTAGCTTGTGAACTGTATTGTATTTTTATTGTTCTTACGTATAAATTAAATACTGTTCTATTATAATTGTGAAAAATTTGACCTTTTCAGACCTCTTGTTTAATTCTCATTATAATATTTTGGAATAGAGACATCTAATTAGTGTTCAGTGCACCAGGTTGACTACACTGCCAGTGGTGCCCATGATTTATTATTATTTTTTTTTTTTTAAATGCATGAACCAATTTAACAAAAAAAAGGTTATTTGGAAGGTGAAAAAGCTAATTGCTAAAACCTATTAACACTTTTTAATATGCACATTTTTAAAGTCTTTTAAATAACTGTAGGTTGTTCAAAAATATAAAAGGCTTCAGGTGCTGCTGTCCAACAATTTACAACATTGACATTCAAATTATCGTGTCCTCCATTGTTTCCTCCAAACAGAAAGGTAAAAAATATTTGTCTTGCCAACAGAGCACGAAGAGATATTACATCTGACAAGACAATGCAATACTTAAATCAGAAAACTCATAAACATAAATAAATATATAAACAAACTGAATACAGTCCTGTGACAATGATTGCATATGAAGATCCTCAGGACAACTGAATAGTTGAAGGGAAAAGGTACAAAAGGAGAGAAGCAGAGTACAAGCAGTAATGTAATGTTCCAGCACTCATCGGGACATCCCTTAAATTGAACTAAATTTTGTACCTTCTTTAAATTACTTGACAGCATCAGGACCTGAATTTAACAAGGACGAGTTTAAAAGGACATCCTCTTCAAAAATCAGAGTTAAAAAAAATAGAGGTACTCTAAAGAAACAGCAGCCCTGCTCAAGGCCTTAACCAAGGCATAAACATCAGGGGAGAGCAGCCAATTTTTAAAGGAATTATATTTAAGGGGGAAAAGAAAGAAGTATGTTAAAAGAACAGGATTTTTTTTTTTTTTTTAAAGCTGCAGTCCATAACTTTTTTAGTTAAAAAATGATCCGAAATCAATATTTTAGCAAGCACATAACCAGCCAGTGTTCAAAACTATTGCTTTACGTTAGCCGAAATCAAAAATTCTAGAATGCCACTGTGTCTGTAAACATAAAGAAATCTACCCAATATCATGAATGTTGCTCCAGGTGGTGGACAGTTTATAGCCTTTTCTCACAGCAGCTGGAATAGTTTGATAAAAGTGTAAAAGTTAATTTTTCCTGTTCTTAAGGCTTCCATAATTGAGACCAAATAATAATAATAATAAAATTTTAATTTCTTTAATTGAAATATTTTTTCTTCGTTTCAGTGGACCTCAGGTCAAAAACAGTTTCTTCTGAAGATAACGAATTTCAACAGAAAAACATTTCAACGTTAATTTTAAGGTTTTTGTTTTACAGACTGCACAATGTTTTTAACAAACTAAAGCAAACTAATGCCGAGTTCAGACTGCACGATTTTAGCCCCGATTTTGACTTGCCGACAGGTTTTGAGAAATCGCCGACAAATGCCCGAAATTACAGGCAAATCGTGCTCGTTCATGTGAGTGACAATCACACAGTGTAAACTATCAAAGACGCGATCTGAGAGAATCGTTGACGTGTCGCCGACACCCATGAGATATTTGGCATGCTAAATATCTGGACCTGTCGCGATTCAAAATAATGCCGTGTGAAATGTGTTCTGACTGAATAACATCGGTGATTACCTACAGCCAATGAGAGAGCAACATCCAGGGCAGCGGGATGTTGGGAGGAGTTACGAAGGTATAGAAGGTAAATATCAACAAAGTTGTCGGCGATTCTTCCTATTGTAAAGTCATGCAGTGTGAAACCCCCTGTCACCGATCTATCATGCAGTGTGAACACAGCAGC